>CM050404.1:46126268-46726268 GCA_027580255.1 Therioaphis trifolii
GGGGTGGTGAACCTTTTCCGAGTCGAGTGTCAAAATTTCCCAAACAAAGTTTTCTAAAACTGTTCGCGTCCCCCCCCCCACACACACACACACGAAGGAAGTTTAATTAAGTCAATATTTGTGTAAGTTATTTTACAAATTATATATGATATTCTTGAATCAGATGTCAATATTGAATAATCGTATTAAAAATGTAAATATGTAATTATATTTTAATGTGAACTTTTGTTCCTTTTTTTCATGTAAACAGTTTTATAACAGAGTATCCAAATTTCTGATTTTGGTAAAACATGTAGTTTTTGCTTTGACTTGAAAAAATTCACTACACATTATAAACTTTCAGGAAAAAATGAAAAAAATGAAATAAAAGTAAGCGAATTGCATGACTTCCGACATTTCGATGTCTGCATTTTTCACCACTTTTCCATGTAGACGATTTATTTTTATTTGTGATATTAGTAAAGCATAAATGTCTAAAGGAATATAACTATATAATTAAAATCTGAAAAAAATATTTAATCGTATTTATTTTAAATACGATTGCATAAATAGTATGATTCAAATTTTTATATTTATTTAAATTTCGATAAATTAAATTTTTTCCACGTGCCATTGAAATTTCGCCAACGTTCCACTTTTGGCACGCGTGCCATAGGTTCGCCACCCCTGTTATATACTATGTATGGAAAAAACCGACGTAAGTCTATACCTCTTGAGTCGTGGTAACGTATTACGCAGCTATGAGACATTTTTTCAAAAAAGCGCTTTTACGGAATCGGACGCATACAGATATGAAGGTGACAACGCAAAATCGTAAAGAGAAACAGTTTTTTCACAGATGAAAATCTCTCGACCCGTGTACCCAAGACGTTTTCAAGTAAATATCGTACCTCGTGAGTGCACTGAGCTGATAACGTCACGATACGGAGGTGGTAATAACGTTTAGACGGTGTGACGTGTAATTTTATTCTATTTCCGCGCTTTTATTTTATGATATCCAACACTGAACGAACAGTATACGGAACCCACGTGCTCGAGTATTTGTATTATTCTTTTTGTTTTTGAATTGGGATGACGCGTGTCAGTCAAAATGTTATCAACCAGAGAGTTGTCGGCGGTATACGTATTATAACTCAGTGGTTATATAGTTCGGTTTGAGAACAAATTGTATACGGTTATGAAAATCGCCTCGATATTATGTTTGAGGAATAATTAAATGAGTGCCATTTGAATGTAGGCACGTGATGTAGGCATATTTATCTCTAGCACGAGCGTTGTCTGGTATACACTTAACGTCATAATGTTATTATACTATACGTCGTCAATTATACACCGACGAAAAATAATACTATACTTTATATACACGATATTGTTATAACCACGATATTTTATTGACAGTGTAATAATTTACGTGTTATCTACACAAAGGTATCACTGCGAAATCTCCCGGGATAATGACGATAATGTAATTAGGGTTTTATTACAATATATGTTTGTTTTTACGACTCACTAGGCTCGGTACCACTAATAATTTTAATGTTTTAATTTTAATGTTCAGTATAAACCTTTCAAAATATATATATATTTATACGATGTTTCTTGTATTATAATTATCAGGTCATATAATTTCCTGATAATTATTACTTTATATTTTGATTAACTCTGTTCGTGCAAATCATCATTACAATAATTTACAATATACTGATGATAATAATGACCATAGAGCATTTCTGTCCAACTAAAAAAATATTAAAAATCATTTTGAAAATTAATATAGAATCAAAGTCTCTGTAATGATATATTTTCATTCGTGCAATTACAGGTACCAAAACGACTTGTTCTTTTCACTCAAAAGAATTCATATTTTTTATGCTATAAAACATTATTCTAGTGTACGTGTAAATAATTTGAACATTTAAGATGAAAATTCAACAAAAAGCAATAAAATGAAAATTAAATAACCGTCCAAGAACTTCGATTAAAACCCACCTGGCTTTTAATTAATTAGAATGTTTTGCATATTTTAAACGGACTCAAGAATGTTGAAGGTGATTCTTAACAGAGACGTTTTAACGGGTTATGTGTATCAAAGAAATTTCTACGAAATCCTCTCGAAAAATGTAAACACATTTTAGAAATTAATATTTTTCCCCTATCGGCCTTCTTATTTTGACGTTTTCGTTATCGCGAGAAATCGTTTAAAGAAATCCTACCACGAATGCTTTTATGGTAAGTACTCATCGTATTAACGCCGCCGAAGTGATTTTTCCTGTCAACTACTTTTAACGTCAGTGCATTCATTCGTTACAATATATCCATTCGGTAATGGTTTCAAGAATATTTAAAACGTTTTACATTTCCAATGTGACTTTGTTTGACGGTACATAGGCCATCGAAAATAACCAGGATGACGTACGTTTAAGCACGACTTTTCGATTTATTTCAGTTAACGAATCCTGCAAGTTTACGCGACCGTCATTGAAAAGTTGAATATAACTATTATGGGCAAAGTACGACGTGGGACACACGTCCTTCGGTGAAAATTCCGTTGCTGCTATTGCGTATCGCTATTAAAGCTGTTTTTTTTACAAAACATTAGTAGATACATTCTTGCGTATTGTGCACAGTTTGGATTCCTGACAAAAGATATGCTTTATACAGAGTGCTTACAGGTTACGGGAATATTCAAGGGAAGCAGAGGAGGCAACTAACCTCCCTCCCCGATCCACGAATCGTTTTAATAGTAAATTATTTTTAAATGCCACTGCCCTCAGTTGATACGATCATCACGAAAAGTATTGCTTTTTGTTATTGTCAAATCAAAAATACTGAATGGATAAGATCGTAAAATATCATTTTGAATATTTTGGATGGTACAATGAGGCGTTTCTCTCTCTCGCAATGGACACTGTTATAAATAAATGCATTCAAATTGAAAATTAAATTAATGCATTTCTCGATATTCTTAATCGGAGGAAGTATAATGGGGTCCAGTTTTCAAAGTAAAAGTAATTATTCTACTTTTCTTCATACATATGACAAAAAATAAAATATTTTTTAATATTCAATTGTTAATTACTCGAAAATTTGATTTAGACCATAGGCATAATTTGTATGTCATAGAGAAATTCTTCTTAATATCATTTAATGAACGAGCTAACTTTAAATTAAATAAAACTATTTTTTTTCAATCCACTTCATTAAAAAATGATGAATTAGTGTTACAAAAGTTATGTGGATTGTGGAGGAAGTATAGTCATGCAACTTTAGAGAACATATTTTAGTCTTCGAGAAATTTGAATTCGGCTTTGCCCATAAAAGTGTTTTCAAAATTTAGCTGCCTCTCTTTAACGAAACTATTGGCTTGTTAAATATCTATTGAACTACAGTAAATAAAAAGTAATAAAACAAAAATAATTTTTCATAACCGCGTTACACAGTAGTACAGTAGTTATCGAAAATAAGTAAACGCCAAAAACATCGAAAACATCAAAAGCCATTACACTCGTTATGTTCTGCGTAATTTATTATTATAGTTTCTTATATCGTGTCCGACGCGTAATATGCACCATCGGTGTACGTACGTATACATAAAAACTTACGGGCCCGAGTTGAATTTATACACGTCATCCGTTCATTCGGATTATTAAAATTAATTAAATTACACTACTGCCGACGTGATAAACATTAAAACGGAAAAGGAAAACAATTAAATATTTGACTTCAGTTTCGAGCGCGCTAAACAGCAATTACATCCAGACTAATATTCTATTGTTTTCCATTTACTACCTACGGTAAATATTTTATAAGCTCTGTGTTTTACAAAACGAAAAAAATAAATACCCAAGTGTAATCTTTTAAGTACTTCTATGTTGCTCGATGACCTACAATACGAAAAACTGTGTTTTTTTTTCAAAAACACAGGCGTAAACAGATAATATAATCACATATTACGAAATGTTGTACTTTTATGTGTTTTATTAAAAGTATTGATTTCATATTGCCTCTTTACAGTAAGTGATTTGAGTAGACCCTTCACTAGTGTATGAATGTATAATAGTTGTGTCACAACTTTTATATAGCATTATATTATAATAGTGTTAATTCAAAAGAACAAACATATTTTAAATGTATTATTATACTACATAAATTAAAATTATTCGTTTGTATCACTAATTTATCGTATATAATCTCCAATCATTATTTCTCTGTTAGTTTATCTCATTAAACGATAAGAAGATGTTGTAGATATCAAGGAAAATACTAATTTAAAGTGACACACAGGTATTTTGGGAGTACAAGTGGTTGACAAAAGTTTTCCACCTACTCGTCTATTTCTTTTAACGGTTCTCTAAATTGCTTCGGTTTACAGACACAAACTGTTTTTTAATTTATATTATATTTTATGTGACACTAGAAATCTACACACACACTACCTTTCAAGAAGACTCGCAGTCAAATTTCTCGGTAACCCATTTGGGTTCTCTGGTACCGTTATTGTTTTGAAAACACTTTAAAAACGTTCTCTTCGCGTCGTATATTAGTTTACACGGAATGAATCGTAAGGCTACTCTGACTTGGCTTATTAAACTATACGAGACTTGAGTTGAACTTAAATGTCTTCCGGAATAGTAGATTGCACGTTAAACTTTTCAACTTTTAAGCGAATCAAAAAGAAAATACGAAAAATCGATTCGTTTCGTCGTCCGTATAAACATTGGCCACGGATTGAAAAGTCGTTCCGTGTCATTAATGATAAAATTAGCCATAGCTACCACTGCTTATAACATTATAATTTGTAGGTATTATGAACTAAAAAAAAAAAAAAAAAATTAAAATACCACGATTGCGTGTCCCGAGTTCACGAAGGTCTTCGGAGAAGTAACGCACGAGGGTCGTCGGAGAAGGGGTTTACGAGGGGAATATATATACATAATATATATATATGAACGTGCGTATATGTACATAAATCGTCGTTATTTGCATATTTAATGGCATCACAACCACTTAACAGGTGCGGGGCGACGGCCGGCCGGCGTGGACAGACACGTCGTCGGCTGAATTATGTTTTCCCGCGGTGCGCCGTAGTGTACGTACCTAAAAAACCTTTTAGAGGAAGACGTGTAGTGATAATGTACCGCTTATTTACACGTTTATTGTATCATGTCATACGCGCTGTGCTGTATATTCATATACAATCATTATAAGAGGACTCGGCGTTACGAACCACCTATGGGTACAAGAAAAGACCATTGGGATCTACACGCATTGGTACGCAACGTCGTCTCGTCTCACCGTATACGATAATATTATAATAATATGAATATTACACGTACTACGGGAACGAGTGTGACATATAGTATACGTATTAAGCTGGAAAGCGAGTATACACGAGGTTGTTCCCTTGTCCTTTTTATTTTTTTGTACGCGCACGGATACACGATAGATAGTATAAATTATACAATCGTGATCGTACCTTGGCCAACGAATTTCGGAGGGGTTTCAAATGTTTCATGAAATTACAGTTCATTTATTTAAAAAAATAAATATTATAAATAACTTTAAAGTATATCATAAATAAAAAATGATGCGTATTTTGCAAAATCACTAAATTTACAACATGATCTGATGAATACCCCTGATAATTAATAATAATAATAATAAGATAGAACAAAATCATTATAAGTACTGACTCAAATTAATAATCGATACTCATATGTTAACATAGTTAACTGTTATATAATTGAGTTTTATTGAATTACTTTTACGGCCGATAAACTAAACAAATATTTGGGGGGGAGAGGGTGACGCTTAAAACCTCTCTCAAATACGACCCTGTATATACGTAGTTATAAGTGCTACAAAATCAATAACCATCTAAAACATGTTAATCAGGAATAGACAATATAGGACACAACTATACAAAAACTAATTAAATTACCCGTCGCTATCGGATTAATATAGAAAAAAATGATAATACGTAAGTAAACAAGTTAATGATTTCAAATAGATGTTGTAGTTAATTTGTCAAAAATTTTGAAGTGTTTTAAATAGCTCGATATCAATAATTGCATGCATTAAAATATTTTGCACACATGTTATAAAAAATAATCTGCATACGCTAGCTTCATTAATTAACTATTTCCATCCATGAAAAAAAATTGAAATGTTTTTCGTTTATTCAAAATTTTACATTTCAAAATTAAATTTTATCATTAATTTGTATTTTTTATTTAAATACACATTATGTTATACCAATTACATTTGTAATATGTGTTACCATAAAATAAATTTTAGAATACCTAAATCACAAATTATTCAAGAAGTTCATGTTTTATAAATCGATCATGATTGATTTGATTTTTATAATAATGAATTCAAATTAAAAAAAAACACAATGCATGTAATTATTTTGTCACGTAAAGATCTTCATAATTAATTATCATTCATTTGGTCATGAAAAGGTGGTGTGATGATAACGTTCGAAAAATTTCAATAGTTGCTCTCGCATAACGCATATACATTCATAAAATATCTATGTATTGATATCTATTTACGTATTGGATAGGATCTATGTATATACGATAATAATACCTGATAAGCAAATTTATCCGTCGAGTTGAAATTTTCTAAAACATTTAACGTTATTTCGACTCATTAAAATGGAATTTTCAAAAAATCGTTCCTTAGTGTCCCTATGCATATACGTAGGTACAAAGCTTGCTGGAATCGTTTAAAGAGCATAATATCTGGACCCGAAAAGCTGGTAATCTTCAATTCAAATATTGATCGTAGTATAAGTTCATAAATATGATGACGACATGGCAAATAAAGAAGGCTTTTATTAAGTAACTGTTCCAAAATAATACAAGCACCATTTATTCTGCCTGTATTAGAAACCGTAGTGTCACAGCACAGTGCATTCACACGTTTAGATAAGTCCCAATTGTTTAATAATTCGTACACAGCATTTGCCATATTTTGACCAGTGCCGGAATCTAATTTTGGAACTTCGATTAATTGTTCCGAGTCTTGCAATGTTACTATAACTGGAAGTCGATAATGTTGAATAAATTTACTTGTAGGCAAAAGTTTACCATCCCAATGAACTACAATGGCTTTAAAATTTGTTTGGAAATCTTCTTTTAATTTAACTGCAATATTTTTTCGTGCTTGTAGTCGACGTTGCCTTATAGATGTTCAGTTAATAATTAGATTACAAGTATCGTGTCCTAATGCTTCAGCAGTTCCCATAAGAATCTGAACTGCATCACGATCACTAACTTTGCAACGATCCAAAACTATGACGAGTCTATCATTAATAAAATCAATCTTACCTCCATTAACCGAGATCATCGTACTTGTGGAAGGTATTTCAGTATCAGATTCTGAAGTATAGTCAACCTCGTATTCTTCTTCAGAAGAAAATGAAACTTTATAAAAATAACTTTTGGAGCTGTCGATAAGTAAACAATACAAATTGTAATAATTTACGTTATAATAATGAAAAATATCAAAAAGACAGATTTTGAAACACCAACATTAATATATCTCACCAACAGTTGAAGATATTAAAAAAAAACTATTGAACAAATATTTTCGTAAATGTAGTTTTAATTAATTTAGTATCTATAATACATTTCAATATGATCAACGGTTAATGATATAAGTACAAAAATTTGAAAATCTTTTTAAAAATTGTAAAATTTCAAACTTTAAGTTCAAATAGACACGGGTTAACTTTGTTTGATTGATTCAATATTTCGTGTAATTAATTTTTGTATGTATATACACTGTTTTAGGGGGTGAGAAGAAAATATTTTTGAACTTAAAATTTAAGGACCACCCTAAGGTACATTCATTTTTAATGAATCATCATGATAGTTTTTGGATGTACGTTAGTAAGGACACGTTCGACTGTAAATTGAAAATACAATGAAAATATCAGTGGGTAGTGTTGCCGGAATAATTTCAAAATTGAATTTTTTTATCACTTTTATCAAAAGGCTCTTGATAAATAAAGATAAATAACAATTAGATTTCGTTTTTCGAATTTCGCGTACTGTTGAGCGCGACGCATAGGGTTATTTTGTGTGCACGAGACGAAAATCATAGTTACGGAAAACTAGGATTACGCTCGGTCTATGACCCCCGATCGACCGCTCGGCCCGGGCCGTCGTTTCAGCCGATGATCATGTCGAGTTAGTGTGAAACTATAACGGACGCGACGGCGGCGGTGACCCGCGAGACAGCGCGTGCCCGGTGAAATAAGGAAAATCCTAAACGAGTTGGCGGCGCGCGTTTTACGTACACTAAGCCGAGGGTCTGTGCAGGACCGTCGCGCCGCCGCCACCGTGCCAGAAAGGGGAGAAAAACGACGCGGTGGCACGGGCGATTTATCACGTCTAGGCTGCCGTATCGTCGTCATACGATCCGAAAAAACGGTTTGCGGCGTCTTTCGCCAAGTTCGACGGCCGAACGACCGGAAAAACGTTAAAAATCACCGAGTGCCACGACGATGATAATAGGTAATAACGGTTTAACACACGATCGCTGTTTTTTCGATGGGTTCCTTACTGTGCGGTCGACCCAAACGACGGCTCCGCGTGCCCAGAATACCCGAAGGAACAACAGGATTTTAGTGCGACGACGGAGGTGACCAATAAAATATGAATAATAAAAAGAAATATATACGGTTCAGTATAAATTACGGCTTAACAGCGCCGACGTACCATTTAAAAAGAAATACCAATTAATTGTATATAACAACAGTGGAGGCGGGCGCCCAGGGGTGGGAAAAAATAGTAAAAAATACAAATAGTAATAATAATAATACAAAAAAGGGCCTAAAGCGGCACTAACACAAATAATAATAATACGAAAAATGCGACCTGACCCGCGACAATGACGGCAGCTTCCTCGCCTTCCGACCGACAAACAGCAACACGCTCCGGACAACAGCGATCCTCATGGATATAGGCTAAACAGCCTATAAAAACAACGTACTGGTGGTCAGCCGACCCAAAACCTGGTATGCTATGCACACACTTGTGCACTAATACCACAAGAGAAGTGCCGTGACGAGCCGGCGACACAAAAGGGTCGCGAGATGTGACTCGGACGGCAGGTGCGGGCAGAGAGAGCAACAACGAGCGTACACACACGAAACGACACCGGTATCGGAACTTTCAGTGTTGGACGGGGGGGGAGCTCAAGCTTGGCGCGACCTTCAAATATAGTCGGTGGACTGATAAAGTTTATGCACGTCAAATATTGTTGTAACTATTGAACAATCGCAATAATGCATAACGGCCACGGAGCGGCGTGCCGTGACCGGCGATGACGCGAGGACGAACGTCGAGCGGGACGACGAGTATATAGAGCAGTGGTTTTCAACCTTTTTTTTGACAATTCGGCACACTTTATCTCATAAAAAATTTTCGCGGCACACCAATCCATTTAATAGCATATTATATACACTATGTAAGATAATTAAACGTTCTGCGACGCGACGTAAAACGATAGAGACGGCTGCGACGGGGACATACTAATATTGAACGCTATCATATTATTATGTATCTACGATTAATGATTCAGCCTTTATGTTTGGTATTCATCAGTTTTTCCAAGGCTTTGAACCCGAATTAATCCGAAACCTGAGAAAAACCAGAATTTTTCTTCATTGTTGGAAAAACTATTGAGAAATTAGAAAAATTACCTGTTTAAATTACCATCTTAAGGTGATTTCTAATCTATAGAGATACTGGATAAATCTTTTGGACCAAATCTACTACCGGAAAAAGTGTGTTCAAAAACAAATTAACATTGTAAAACCAAAAAATTATTCCCTCCACTTTAAATCTAAAAATGGGTCAATAACGTGAATTTATTTGTGGGGACTCAAAACCCGAATTATCCTACATCTTTGTACGCCCGTTTGAAAACCCAATTTAAAATTCAAAAACCCGAAACCCAAAACTCGAAAAAACCATTCGGGTGCAAAGCCTTGGTTTTTACCGAATATCGATAATAATGCAGGCAAATACAAAATTGTAAAA
This sequence comes from Therioaphis trifolii, assembly GCA_027580255.1. Classification (NCBI taxonomy): domain Eukaryota; kingdom Metazoa; phylum Arthropoda; class Insecta; order Hemiptera; family Aphididae; genus Therioaphis; species Therioaphis trifolii. The sequence goes on from CM050404.1 coordinate 46,136,327, forward strand.
CTATTAAGAGATTTATACGCGGCACACCGGTTGAAAACCACTGATATAGAGTAATGCATCTGTATGCATAGTTTGTTTACCCGTCGGCTGAAAGCCGCTGGACACGCCGTCGTCATCGAAACCTTTCCAATTCACGGTTGTAATTCAAAAGTTTGATTTTATAATCCAACGGCCGCGATATTGCGTGTTATTGTCATCGTCGTCGTCATTATTTGCGAAAGCCGTTCCGGCTCTTCACGAAGAATGAATCTCTACGTGCTGATCATTGTACGTGTATAATAGTAGTTGTGCGCCACGTTGAATGAACGTTTCCGACCGAGACGAAACTGGCTTTTTGTAACTAATAGCAACGAGAGGCTGGTTATATGGTCCGCGAACGCGGATGGGAATTAAAAGCCGTACAACTGACTCTTCGAACGGGCCCCCTCCTCTCGACACACACACACACACACACACACACACACACACACACACACACACACACACACACACACATACACACATCACACGCACGCGCATTTCATGGATCGCGTCCGATGTAATTTTGTACTACAGTTAAATTACGAAAGTAATTTCAAGTAAAATTCTACAGTTGTAGCGTGAAGCCTTCGTTATTGTTACTGCTGTTATCGCACAAATACCTACTGCGCAACGTCCACACCCGCCCGTGCAAAAGAGCTCATTATACGTCGGATTTTAGAATACAAAAGATCGTAGGCGGCATAATGCTGTGGAAAAAATATATGGATCGTAAATCCCAATCACGCGTGCCGCGGAGTAATCTTCGGCTGTATGTATCGACCGCGTTTCGTTATTTCGTAATACGGAAATCGGGATTTCGTTGCGGTGAGTTTTGCCGACCGTACGAATTGAATGTCAAGTCATGCGTAGTGGAAAAAAGCCGATTAGGCAAAACGGCCGTGCGAGTGGTTCCTCCGCGCTTAGTCATCGAAATATGGTGACTTTATATAGATCGTTCTCACTATTGGTCCGGCCAGACACGCGAAAATTTCGTATACAATGTTATTTTAAAATTGAAATCGACCATAAATTATAAAAAATTTGACTTACGACCTTCATGTGGGTATAAGTGGATAATTTTACTATGAGTTTAGTCAATGCGAAAACTTACGATAAGTTATTTATGAGCAAAAGTTTTAGACGATCTTCTGAATTCGGAATAACAACACATTAATCTAATTCAATTGAATAGTTCGAGAAAATGATTTGTTTTTTCGTTTTTGACATTTAAAATGTATTGAGATATAATTCTAATTAAAATTTGTAATTCTATTTTTCATAAAACTGTTTAAATATGAAGAACCGTATAATATGTAAATAACAGCTTGTTGGATGTTTTCAATGCTTTTTAAAACAAGAAGTCACCAATATTATGAAATAAAAATAACGAAAAAAAAAGTAATTTTTCTTTATCAATATCTTTTGATCCATAATTCAAAACTCAAGCACTATAAAAATAACTGACAATTGGATGTTACGAATATGGATGTAAAATATGTAGTAAGTAATAAAATGAAGGTTAAGTGTTTAATACATAGATTCAAAAGTATCATTTGATTAAATCTGAAAAAAAGGCAATCAATTTTAAATTTTTTTAACGTTCTTTAGTTAGACTCAAAGACACCAAGTTTTTTGGAAAAATCGTAAGTTCGTATCACACTGGTTTTGGTAACTAGCAAATAATAATAAAGCAATGTTTTTCAATCCGTTATTTTTGCAGTTATATCAAAAAATAACCTGCATAATTTTCATGAAATCTATACTTGTCGAATTATTTACTTTTTTTATTAAAATGTTCAGTAATTATAAATGTTCCATTTACTTGGAAAAAATGTTGAGAAAATCAAATATTTTCTTTTAAAGTACCAAATAAATTATATTATTAATTTATAAAAAGACATAACAAAACATTTATCTTTAAAATCATGATCACATATGTACCTATACTAAGCAATACATAATATTGTAATAACAATACAATCTTTGTATTACATTGTTGAGCCAAAAATAAAAATTGGAAATACCGTGTATAGTATTCGTAATAAACATTAGTTTATTATTGTGTTGTTTAGAAAGTTGTATAACATTATATACTTCGGCGATAAAAAAAAAAAAATTTTAATTTAATTGAAAAAAAAAATTGTTTGGTTGTACACTATGCTATTTTCAACTAATTTAATGGTTTGTTTTTAAAGTATTTAATTTTAATTTTTTGTATTATACAGTAAAAACAATCCAGCCAAGACATGTAAAGGTTTACACACCACTTATCTTGATATTTGAAGTGGTAGGAATACATTTTCAACAATAATTAAAATTATAAAAAGGACATACTTTGTTCATCAGGATATTCTTCATCAGAATCAATCAATCAGACAAGATAATAGTGACTGGTGTTATAATTATAAGTTTCAGTGTAAAATAAACTGTTAATATATTCAACCATTTTTAGTCTAATTATTCGCAGTTTTTATTTTTTATTTTTTATCGAATCCACTTGAACATTTTCTTATGACGAAGTAGACATTTTAACCAAAATATTGAAAACATATTGTTCTGTTTGTATACAAAAGTTCATAAGTATTGTATGATTCATTGGTTTTTAATTGAAATTCTAAAGTTAACATATGAAAATATAGTCTGTTTTGTATAAATAATTTCATAATTTACTTTAGAGTTTATAAAAAAACCTGAGTCACAATTTTATAATTTTTTTCAAAATCGTTAATTTAATAAAGGAGAAATTGTATATTATAATTTAAGAACTTATTATACATTTTTAAAAACATAATTAAAAATAAACTAAAAAAAAAATAATAATATATAAATCATATTTGTCAAATTCGTATAATTTACTTGAACCCTTATAGCGCGTGGAAGTAAGAAATACAGATGGATAGAGAAGAGTGGAAGCAAGTAGTTGTTGCGGCAATGGGCCTAAAAGTCCTGTAAAAAAGCCAAAGAAGAAGAAGATAAATTAAACGTATGTGTATGATCATATTACAGTTTAGAAACTTTTTGTCAAATATTAAAAATGTTATTAGATATAAATTGAAAAAACACATATTTTCCAAGTTATATTTTGATCCCAATAGTAGTCAATTTTTTTTATTTTCATTAAGTATGTATCAATATGCTGTTAACATAGGTGAACATTTCAATTTTGTAGCAACATCACTTTCTGAGTACTTAATAATAAAACTCGATTTATTAAAATTGTCGTTTATGGTAAATATAACCGATTTTATTTTGCTTTTCGGTAGTTTTCCTACGTCCCTGGAAAAATTAATCCTATTAGTTAGTATCTTCTACATACGATTATCGATCTATAAAATTGATGGATGAAAATTATGGACAAAGTTAAGTGTTCAAAGAGTGTTGAAGCAACTAATATCATCAAATATGATCTCATTTACACATTTCAACGAGTTTTCTGTTATTATAATTTATATAAAATTAAATCATATAAATTATATAAATATGAATATTTTTCGATTTTCAATAGCTATATTATTTTTAAATTACATGAAATAGTAGCGGCCATGAGGTTTAGTTATGAAAGAGTAGCATTTGAAAATGTGTTTTTGGATGAAAAGTTTGAGAGTTCAAAAAGACCCGATAAATGTTTAGTGTTAAGAAACCTAGTAGATCTTTAATCATTTTGATCATATAATTGGTAATTATGTGATTTGAACATTAATTCTGAATACAATACGTGCATTGCCATTTTTCCTTTTTTATTTATTTATAGTTCATACGATAATACAGGATCATGAAATCACTCCATTATTATTGAAGTCTAATATTAAAAGTCACTGAGTGATGAACAAAAAAAAAAAAAAAATAAAGCAATGAAAATAAAAATTAATTTTATACGTAATCTGAACCCGGACGTTTATTCTGTGCCAAAAAAAAAAAAAAAAAAAATTAAAAACACTAAAAGAGTTATATAGGTAAAACGCAAAACCATGTCCGTAATTTATGCAAAGTAATTAAAAAAAAAAAAAAGTTCGTTTGGTTCTACTTAAAATATAACCTCATTCTCCTCAAAAAATATTGCACCGGGACTCGGAAGAAAACTGTCAATTTAGTACTGCGATGCTGACTTAGGTCTTCAACAACGAGTTAATCTCACTTGAGTTTGTAATATTATAATGACGAGCATGATGATGTTTACACACGAGTCGCTACAAAGCGAAATTAAGTACGCGAATACGTGATGATAGTAAGACTCTTCGAGAGATTAGTTCAACCGGTATACGCTAACATTTCCGACACGTCCGTATTCACTGCGGTGTATATGTATTTACTTCGAATTTTACAAACAGCCTGACTGCGACCGCCTGTTCGGGAAACTTTACAAACTACATGATCTGAAATGAGTCTATCGTAACAACTTCGCGAGTAACTGTGGTGTACTCTTAGAATAACTCAACTCGTGGCGAAACAAAAGTATTTAGGTCAGAACTGATGTAACGGTCTGACTTTGAAAGGCATTTTATTGCCAACGTTATTTCAAGTAAATTAAAAGTTAAATGTTTTCGGTCTATTTTTTTTTTTTTTTTTTTTTTTGGCTGAATTCCAAAGTTTCAAACGAAATATAAGTTATATGTCTCACCGTACGAGCTAGTTCAGGGCGTAAAACGATCGTAGCAGATAAAGGTTAGAAAATACGATTCCTAATATACGATATTTATTCGAATAATGTCAGCGCCCAATTACCTATAAATTATAATATTATCGAGCGCGTAAAATAAACTTGTCTATCATCGTTTAAGCTACCGACGAAAAAAACGGGTTTAAAAACTAAAAACTTAATTCACCGAGTGACGTTTTAAACCAAGTCATGAATAAATTGATTTTGTAAATCATACTTGCTGTCTACAGGCTTGAAGTTTAAACCATACTGTATGGGGATTATTACTTACGGACGGTAAAATAAATACAGAAGAGTATCGTTTCAAACGTCTGCGTCGAAGTCACGAGACACACCCTGCAGGTTAGCACTTTAGCTTGAAATTGATTGATAGTATCCACATGACATCATCGCATCAATAATAGGTACACTCGTTTCGTCGATACCATATATTATAATATAGTCATGCGTAATAACACAGACGTGAGTTGTTACAAGCCGTGAATAGACATTGAAACGTTCGACGAACCGCCAACGTTATGAAAACAAGTTTGATATTCATTACGGCGTGTTTCGGAAGAATCTACGGTACACATCACGTGAATAGTTCTATAATATAGATCGTCGATTGACGTATATTTAATACAATGTTTCGATAATTCACAGATCATAGATCAGCACGATAATGATACGTCTGAATGACGCGATAGTGTCAGTGCATCACAATGACAATGAACATTTGGACATATACGAAATAAACAGTACACATTTCGAATGCGTGAGTTCATAGATCTTCTTAGTAAGCACGTACTGCGTGTAGCAGGAAAAATGTAATTATTTTAGTTTTTAATCGATTGAAAAGTTTTATAAGTGGACAATTCATCTCGGCTTGAAATTCTGATAGTATGTATTACCGACAGTTGATATTATTACTGAAAGTTTTCTGTCGAACCGTCGTCAAAAATTAACGATAAATTCTTAAACGATAAACGCGTACACATTTTGATGCTTGAACTTAATATATATTTATTTATTTATAGATAAAAATATTACCGAATACTCTATGCAAGGCCCGAGTATCTATGACTGTGAAATGTTTTTTTATAAGTACATTAAGTACCTAATTATAATATTAATATAGGTATTACATTTTCATGCTATCGTAAAATAGCTACATATTATATCTGTGATAAACTCATAAGATGCCAAAAACATTTTGATTCTTATTTTAGGGATTAATTATTAGGATTTAAATAAAAATGTTTCTGGAATACAAATTATTATGGGTAGTAATGATAAATTGTCTTGTAATGACCTATTTGAACAAGTGGTTTTTATTATTATAAGTTAGTTGAGTTCCATTAATGCAAAAAAGATCTTATGAGCTTTTATTAATAATTTTATTTGACTCGTGTTACCTACTTTAGTATGTTATCTTTAATATGATTGATTTCCCACTTTGATATTTATTCCGTTTTTTTAATGAATTATATATATGTATTTGCTATATATTTATGTAGTGTTTTTTATTTTTTTTTTTAATTCCACTTAATGGAGTAGTTGATTCTCAACTAAATGATCGATAAACTTCTCGCCCAAACGATGTATACTTTGATATTAATCAAGGTAACATGCCTAAATAAATTACAATCGTAACATTTTAATATAAATGTTGGGTCACATAAACACAATGGTCAAAAGTCACTGCTTGAAATTATTAAACTCTGAATGGGTATAGGACAACACAACGATCAGAACGTTTCCCGTGAACGTTACAACGGCAGAAGCAGAGACAGATTGTCGTGACCATGAACACAGAGTCGAGCACATTTAATATTATCATCATCACAGCCTAAAAGATTTTGAATCAGCCAGATTTTTGGTCCAGTGGAATCAAATTTAATTGAAATGCATAAAAATCCATCGAGCATGTAAAATAAAAACACTAGGTAGTTCTGAGAATTCGGAAGGTACTCGTATATATGCATTAACGTTTCGGCTGGAAGAGTTAAATCGGAGAAGAAAATAAAAAATAAAAAACTGACTACCGCTCGATCCATTTCCATTTTCTGTTTTTATAATACACACTCTCAGTCTCTATATTTTTTTCTCTCTCTCTCTCACACACACACATACACATAAATTAACTTTTTTTCCCTTTAATTACATCATTTTCTAATAATGTCTAAATAATGTCTAATAATGCGAAAAATAGAAAAAAATAATAAATAGTCACAACTTACTATTATACTTGTGTATTATGTACGGGGTTTGTTTTCGCAATAAAATAGAAACAGATCGAGAAATACGTGTGTAAGAACTATTATACATTTTTAATTATACTGTATTGTACAATATAGTATATTGTTTAATCGACGCAAAATGTTTCATAATTAACGGGCTGAATATAAGTTTTCATGAACATTAAAAATAACAATAATTTTAGCATATAGTTACTCGCTTTCATTTAATTAGAGTTGATAATCTACCGGATAATCGAAAGTAATAATATGAACTATAATCGTGAATATACCATTATTTTCTGAGTGGAGCAATTATTTTCCAATATAATAAATGTTCATCAACGATATGTACATATTGACTAGTTGAATTTATTTATTTTTTTCAAAAATCGTCCTTAAACAATTGAATCGACAGAATATCTTTTTGTTTTTCCAAATTAATATTGCCAATAACTTGACAAAATTTAATTAAATAAGGATGCGTGACACTGAACGTTTTAAAAAAAATTATTTATCCTTAACAACCAAAAAGGTCTTGGATTCTATAAACAACTAAACGAGTAATAAAAGTATGATCTACTAAACTCTTCTCACAATCGTTTTCAAAAAGCATTGAGTTAATATAATTTTGTAGGGTAAAATAATAATATTATTATTAATCGACCAAGTATGAACTTTCATCGCCATTAACCCATTAGTTTTTTTTTTATACGAACATATAAAGTGTTCTAAATATGGCTCCTATAGAGCATAGATCAATTTGAAAACGATAATTTTTCAAAGTTTATTCTTTAACGAAAAACAAAATAGCGGAGAACGTTTTAAGTATAAATATTATATTTATTATATTCTAAGGTTGAAAATAAACAAAGTATTTTGTGAATTCATTTTTTTCTGTTAAAATTTAACTTTATTCATCAGAAATATTTTATTATTATTATTATTATTATAATTATTATTTTTTTTTTTACGCAATACTGAGTATAAAAGTAGTTTGAATAATTAAAATACATTTTTATGGAAAGAATACTTTGATGTACAAAATTTTTCAACACGGGACACAGACGGATTCCTAGAAAAACATGTTGGATATAATTTAACCATGACAACACCAAGAATTTCAAATTATACATGATTTTTTTCTTCTGTAAAAAAAAGTTTGTGCTAAATGACATTTAATTTTGAAAAACTAAAAACTATTTATCCATGGGTATTAATTCTAGAAATTTGTACATACTTTGTATTCAATAAATAATAATTAAGACAGTACCTATGTAATTATATTGTTCGATTTTTCAAACATGCAGAGAAGTGTAAAATTGTGATCGAACTTATTATATTATTAAGTGATATTATAAATTATAATAATGAACGACTAATTTTTAGTGTACACCCTAATTCCTTGAAATTTTACGGATTATCCAGATTACTCTGGAAGTTTTTTGATTAGCTAAATTAAAAATGTCATACTTCGTTATTTCATGTTAATTATATGATATGTATAGTTCATAAATTAGTTAATTTTAAGTTTATAAGTCATAGTTTAATTTAAAAGTTCAATGTGATATACAAGCAAAGGCAAACTTTAATTTGAGCAATAGAAATGGATTTATTTCTATGCATTCGCGCAGTCTTCACTTTGTTTCTCGACTCAGAGTGTCCTAAATGTTAAAACATGATAGCTATGGAGAAGCAAAATGATATTAATAAGGAAAACAAATTGAAAAATATCAAATACACTAAAGTTATTGCATAATACTTCGAATCATCTTGGGTCCTAGGTTTCGTAAAATATTAAAGTAAATGTGACATTGACGTGAATTTCATGCGATCCTTAAAAAAAAAAGATTGATTTTATAAAGTGATCGAGTTGAAAAAAATATAAAATAGATAGGTACACGTGGTTTATTTACAAAATAAATCATTCTACCGATATGCTCACGCCAATATTGTCATTTAGATAAAAACAAAAACTATAAATATATGCAAAAGTGTTTGCAATAACACTAATCACTTCTCTCTTTCTTTTTCTCCCTCCCCCCCCTACCATACCATTCGTGTACTTATTCCACTCGATCTGCTTTATCCACAGGGAAACTAAATATTAACTAAAATAATTACGATACAATGGTAGACATGAAATCATATTCAGTTAACAACCGAAGTTGACGTTGTTTATGTATTAATTTTATGTACCGAGTCACTCTAGTTACAAGTTGTATTCAGTAATAGTAGCATGTACATTTTAAAATGGTATTAAAACATAGTTTGTCTAGTAATAATAATTATTAAGAATTAAATTATGATAAATTAAGGATAAATCAAAAATCGCACCTTATTTTAAATATTTAACAATCTTGAATAGTGTTTTTAATTTGTATGTATAACTTAGAAACAATTTTCCATATTAAACGTGTTGACGTGTTGTCAATATCATTTGATGAATAACAAAACAAATTTAAATCAGTAAAATGTTCAACTACAATTAGATTATAAGCTGAAGAGGAAAACACAATTTAGCCTTAATATTTTTTGTAAATATAATGTTTTTTATTTCTTACGTATTTATATGAAAAAAAAAATACACCAAAAATAAATGATAAAAAAAAAAAAAAAAAATGTAAAGAACAATAATTCTCCATAATGGTAATCGAGTGATACGAGAAAATGTTCAAAATGCAAGTGGTTCTCGATCATATAAAAGTTTACCTAACCGCTGTGTTGGAGGACCGAGTGGGAATATAGGATACTGTTTTATAATAGCATGAACTGAATAATAATTTATACAGTGCCGTATTTACCAGTAAACACTATAAGCTAGTGCTGAGGGCGGCAATTTCTCAAGGGCGGCAAATAATTTTTAATATTACATTTATTTTTTACTATTTTAGTAAACTTTAAAAACTTTAAAACAAGTTATTTTTATAACATGGGTTGACGATCGTGTGTTTATCTCTGTACCTAATCACAAAAAAAACCCAGTCATTAGTCAATGCAATAGCGAACGAGCTCATAGTGTGGCATGTTCTTTAGTATTATTACAACAAAAATGGACTTCGATGCCATAATAGATGATTTTTGCGACTCAAAAGTCGCGCAGAAATGAGTACTAGACATTGACTATTTAATTTTGAATACAATAATTAACTATTTAAGTATTTATTACTACCATGTTTTTTATCATTATATTTTATATCATATTTTTTATAATTAAATTTTTTAAATGAATGTATATGTATGCATTTTTATAACAGCTGTATATTTTTATTTTTCTTCATTAAAATTTTAAGTAATAAAGAAAAAAAACAATAATTGTACGATTTAATAACATTTTTTAGACTAGAAAAATATTTATATTAAAAGGCGGCAATTTATTGTGTGCTTAAGGCGGCACAATGGTTAAATCCGGCACTGAATTTATAACACATTTTTTTAAAGTACATTGACGATTAAATTCAGAACAACTATGGTTCGTGTTCATATGTAGTTTTATACTTACTGCGTGAAAATGTCGAACGGCTGTGCCGAGCGTGAACGAATTGCGGACCGGCTTATTTTATCAGACCGTGCTTTCCCTATACCACGACATAATCATTCTAACGAAGAAGTTCTTCAAACCGTCTCGTGCCTCGTCGGTATAACAGACGGCCAAGTGTGCGTCCTCGTTTTGATTATAACATATTATTATAATTTATTTATTTATTTATTTATTTATTTTAGGAAATGCGTATTTTAGTATTTGGTACACTACCTATTTGTTGTGATAATTTCAATTAGATACATTGAAATTTAATCTTCACTCGTCAGAAAAACACTGAATTCCACAGATATCAGATCGCTTCAACACCGACAACTGATTATAAATCCAAATATCCAATAATTGTAATATGATAAAATAGGCGTATAATGTCTTGCATACGCTGAAGCTAGGAACCGCGATCATATATCCAGCGAATTATACGACATACTTGGACCAGTCCTACCAACAACCGGCTTATTCGTTTTCCTCCAAGAGACAGGATTGGACAAACTCATTTAATCACTGCTCGAACATCACAACTTAAAGTTGAAGCGTTTAAAAATTTAGTCAAGACATTAAATTTGTTGTTAATAAACTTTATATATTATGTAAAACCTATTAAAAAAAAAAAAAAAAAAATGTATCGTATCCCAATGGCCAAGATGCCGAGGGTTATTACTTTAATAAAAAAAAAAAAAAAAAAAAAGGCGTATCCAAATTAAGACGAATTTACGTTTTAATTGAATATGTCACTCATGACCGGAACAAAAAAAAAACCGTCTGATTTTAGATTAACGCATTTATTATACAGTGAAAAGTTCTCGGAATAATTAATTACGTTTTACGTTTAATCCCTAATAACATCGCAATACAGGTGATCATGATTTCGTATAATCAATATTTAATTTCAAAGAACTGCATGATTTATATTGGTGACAGGGAGTGATGATTTAAAAACACAAAATAATAAAATATAACGTACCTAATACATTTTTTAATCATACGTTTGGATAAACAAATACCATCGATAATCATCTTCATCGTGATATAACGACTAAAAAAAAAATCGGGTTCTACGAACGCACGACGCCATTCGTATTGTTTTTTAAAACTAAGTCGTTAAATTTTTTTTTTTACTTATAAATTTGATTTAGTCATCCATTATTTTATCTTCTTTGAAAACATTTCTTAAATTACGCCGTTAATATTATTCAGGTTTATAAATTCCGTAATACCGTAGAAGTTTATTCTCCCTGCCGTTGAAAATGTATTCAACATTTTTTAAATTTTCGGGTTCGGTTGACACTCAAATTCAATCACTGCATTCGACAATATCTGGATCAGTTATTTAGATAAAAAGTAACTACGATCGTTTTTAACACTTTTCTTAAGTTCGCTTTCACGTCCGTCTGTAATCAAATCTTGCGTGCTCGATTTGAGGCACTTTTTGAAGATAAAAAATTCTGAAAATTGGTATAGACCTTGGTCTTGGATGACAATACAATAATCCGTTGTCATTTTGGGACATGGACCTCCAGGTAAGCATCTCCGAGGAAGTAAAGGTACGAAGGGTTTCCTAAAGTAACCTAACCATTACTCGCTGAAAAAAAAATCAGCGTTGCAGAGGAACTCCCGTTTTTAATAAAAATATTTACTTTCAACTAAAAAGTAGAAAATTAAAAAATAAAAAAAAAAATTTTAAATCACACTTCCATAAAAACGTTTAAAAAAAAAAATATTTTAAAAATTGCACTAAAAAGACAAAAATAATTTTCTGTACTTAAAAATAATGAAAAATTTATTGATGAAAAATTTAAAAGTGTGTGGTGCCCTTATTACATTTGACATATATTCCCAATCACTATCTTATAAACATGATTGAACAAAGAAGTGTATGTGAGACTTAGCTCGGCTTTTAATGTTTTGTATGATGCATCACACACTTTTAAATTTTTCATTATTTTTAAGTACAGAAAATTATTTTTGTCTTTTCAGTGCAATTTTTAAAATATTTTTTTTTAAATGTTATCTATAATTAATATCGTTGGTTTTCAACGGTGACACACTCCCACATAGCATTGTTATATTAATTCAATACTAAATTAATATTTAAAACTCAGTCTTAAACTTTAAATTAATGTTATCATACGATCAATTATGGTGTGATTTAACGTTAATTAAAGATTGGATAAAGATGAAATGCCGCATAATCAAACTTGATTAAAAACTTGAAATAAGGATTCAATCAACATTAAGAGTTTAATGTTTATTGAATATGTATTTAAATACTTACTAAGCATTAGTCAAACTATACTTGAATATTAACTTAATGCTAATTAAAAGTTAACCTGAAATAATTCAACCCATATAGAATGTTATTTTAATTTAAATAATTAAATTTTATAATTATTTAGTAAGCATTGTTCAAATTATGCCATCCATATACATGTATATATGATTGCCCTTAGTGGTTTGGATAGATAGAAAACTTGCTCCCCCTATAGACAAAAATCAACATATATACCATACATAATATATAACATACCTTCATGTTGAAATAATAACATATAAACCATTATTAAGCTTATACATATTATGAGAGCTTTTGATCTTGTCCCCCCCTCCCTAAAATTTTACCTAATGGCCACTGTGGCATATCATGCAATCATATTTGTAATATTAATATTTTACAACTTAATATATTAAATTATTAGAAAGGGAAATTAAAAAATTGTATTTTTGTGTAATAAAATATGAATTTTTAATAAAATGATATTTATAATTATTACAATGAAATATTAGTTTCTTTTTTTTTTAAATTAAATGGCGCTTGAATGAGTGCATTTTTGACGTATTTTTCAATTTCTTCATTTATAGTTTCATTTTGGAATTTTTTCAAAGACTTGACTGAATCTGCATAAACAAATAAAACTGTTTTTATTATTACATAAACACATTAATCTTTACAAATTATATTAAATATATAATGATCATTATATATTAAAAATAATCAACAATCGGAAAAAAAAAATAATATATAGCGGGGACCTTGATAACAGCTGGAATTAGTTCAGGACAAATAAAAAAATTATGAACAATATGAACAGAAAATTAGATTTAAATTGGATACATGAACAAAAATAACATAATTTTAATAATTTATATAATAATTTATAAATAGCTGCTCCAGCTATTATATACAATTGTCATAAAAGTATAGAACATATTATAATGTTTCTCAATTCCTCTTAGACATGAATATTACTGATTTTATCGACATGTATGGTGAACCAGAATCCTGTGTCTTGAAAAATAATATTATACAAATATATATAATATGTGATATAATATGTGATATTATATACATATTATAAAAATAAAATTTAATGATATAATGCTAATGAATATTTTTTAAAAACAACTAAAAATTTTGTGTAATGAGTGTGAAATTTAAAATTAATAAATAGATTCAGTAAAAATGTTAATGTACTTATTTATTGTTGCTGGTCATTATAATTATTTTAATAAAATTATAAATATGTATATGCAATAAAAATGTATGTATAAAAAACAATAATTTATAGTTATTCTATAATTCATAATGATGATAAAACTATCAACCCACATAAGCCTTATAGTGTGGCTGTCTGATCATTGAAAAGTTTATGTAGGTATATATGATTAAATTAAATTTTTTTTATTACTTAATAATATATTGACTACTAATATAATACTTGTTACCAGATAATATGATTATAATATATTATGAACAATTTTTTTAGGAGAATTAATCATAATTCCCATGATCATAATATATGTATGATATCTAAATTCAACTAATATAGTTAATATGATATGTAACTATATATTAATATTAAATACTTTAGAAACTTACTGAATATGACTTTTGAAATGGCAAGATTTGAAAAACACTTCTTTTTATTCCCTCTGCCATGGAAAGAGTACAACTTTAAGAGAGTGTCAGTAAATAGAAATTGCATGATTCGTTTTACAAAAATTTTAACCGTTTTTCCACCAAGTCCTATCAACTTGTTTTTCTAGAACAAATCAAGAAAAATATAAACACATTTAAACTATAACAAATTATTTTTTATATTTAGTTATACTAAACAGAAAATAATTTAAAATGTATTACTAATGTATTACATTTATATAATATATATGACTCACACTATACAAATATATTGTATAATATAAAATGTAATTAATATTATTGAAGTATTTATACACTAATTGTATATTATTTAAACTTAAATTTCAATAAATACATATTGTTTTTTATTAATTATTTAAATTTAAAAAAATAAGTTGCTTACCAGTTCAGTATTGTATATTTTGTCCACAGATAATTGTTCTTCAATAGCATTTAGTGTAGTTTCATCGTAGATTGGAAAGAAGCAGTCAAGATGTGAATAATCAATAGTTTCTTTATTGTTATTATCGTTGATGTAGGAATCATTTTTTTTAGTCTGTTCTAGTAACATCGTCAGTTTTTCGTCCAGGTTTCTCATATTATGTTTTAAAAGTATTACATTATGGTGCATAAATTCTTTGAATTGTTCATCTAAAAATACAATAGTAATACAGAAACATGGATAACATAAAAATGTATTAAATGGTTTTAGGATTTTTTATTTTTTATGATTAAAAAAGATTTACAGATATACATACAGTATACATCATGAGAAAAATGTTTCGCAAACACTTAACCTTCACTAAACACTTTATAGGTTTAATATATTATATAGTATATAGAACAACAGGTACCTGATAAATACTTTTTTGCCTTTATAGTTGAAGTTTTTACAGGGCTTCTTTTTTTTACATTTGATTCATACGACTTATAAGAGACACTTTTGTGAGAAGAACGATAATGTTGACTATTAGTGGCTGTTTTTGGCAATGAATTTTCAGGAGTGGCTGGAAAAATAAAATTTATCAGTTAAAATATTGTTAAAAATATACATTTCAAGAAGAAACCTTTCAGTATATCTAATAGAAGATAGAAATGCAATTATATTTAATTAATTAAGTATTGATAAAATATTATTATATATAAAAATAATTATTACAATAAACCAATAGATTATTATTATATTATTATACATATATAATATATATGTATATATACTATATATATATATATATATATATATATATATATATATATATATATATATATATAGACGCAATCTTGCAAAAAGAGTCTAAATGAAATTTGAACTTTTTTGAGGAACCATAATTAAATACGTTTTATTTACGTTGAAAAAAATAATTTAAACACTTAGTCAAAATACAACAGCCCATAACTTGTTATATATTTATTATTTTCACTTGGTCGTTTTTTCTATAGTTAAGGGAGGACTAAGGGAACTATTTAGTCATATTACTGCACTTGGTCACTTTTTGCACGACGGCGACGATATATTATATATATATATATGATTTTTAATTTCTACTATGGTATATTACGAAATAAATGGCACATGCATAACTCCCAATCCACATACATATCATAATATATATTTATTTTATACTTACCAGAATTAACAAACAATTGTTTTCTTGCAGATTCAATTTTTTTGGTGGGTGTCTTAAAAGGGCTTCTTTTGATTTTATTGAAGTGATTTGACATCTTACTACTGTTTGCAGAAAAGTATTGTAGATTGATGGTGTTTGTTGTTCTGGTAGATGGTGAAAATCCTGGACTATGCAACACTATAAAAAAAAGGATAAAATCAAATAGGTATATCAGCTACTATAAAATTTACCAATTTTAACATTTATAAAGAAACAAACATACACAAATCAGGAGACAGGTTTTGAAATGTATTTCCATTTTTTTTTCTATCAGATTCAACGACTAAATATTGATCATTATCTATAACACATAATATAGATTCAAAACATAGAAAATATTATACAAATTAAATAAAAAATATTTAAATACATACAACTTTGAGAAAATCTTTTCATTGGAGATTTGTTTGGAGTAGTTTTTCTTGCAGGTAATGACAAAGTTGAGTTATGAGTTTTAGCTATAACATATTAGGTATAGGTAATAAATATTACGTTTAATATTGATTAAAAATTATTTTATGTATATAAAATACTTACCTAACAATTGTGGGGTTATCTTTATTGGAGATTTGATTTTATGATCATTGTTTTTGCTTGGCAATTCAATTTTTGAATGAGTTTTATGTGAGTTATGTTTACCAATTATTTTTGTCGTTTTGGGAGATGGTGAAAATTCTGGACTACTCAATACTATAAAAAAAGGATAAAATCAATTAAATATATCAATTTTAACATTTATAAAAAAAAAACAAACATACACAAATCAGGAGACAGGCTTCGAAATATATTTCCATTTTTTTTTCTATGAGATTCAACGACTAAATATTGATCATTATCTATAACACATAATATAGATTCAAAACATCAGAAAATGTTATGTAAATTAAATATAAAATATTTAAATACATACAACTTTGAGAAAATCTCTTCATTGGAGATTTGTTTTGAGTATGTTTTTTTGCAGACAATGAAAATGTTGAGTTATGAGTTTTAACTATAACATAAGTAGGTATACGCAATAAATATTAAGTTTAATATTGTTTTAAACATTTGATGTAAATCAAATACATACCCAACAACTGAGGTGTTATATTTGAAGAATCAATCTCATGATGATCATTTTTGCTTGGCGATTCAATTTTTGAATGAGTTTTATCTAAAACTTAAATATTGTACTCAATAGTTGTATAGATAATTTTATTAAAAATATATGGTTTACTTTGGTTGGAAGATGGAGACAAGAATTGATTTTTTTGAAGTTCTTTATTATTATATTCTTCTACAATTTCTTTTGTACTTGTACCATCATCTATGAGTTAATATAATACAGTTATTATTATAAGGGGCCACCAATATCAACATTTATTTTCGCTGTCTATCTTACCTACGCATAATATAGGAACACAGATATTAATCCATGTTTCCACTGATGCAGCTCTCTATCTGGTTAGGTTAGGAAACGCACCTATAATTATATATACTCTATTAAGATGAACATTTACTGTGATTTGGACGGATAGTTTTTTTTTTAACATTTTAGTTTTTTATAAATATACCTTAGCATGTTAGTTTTTTTTCAAACGTAATTCTGATTATTTTTAATTAAATTTAATTAACTTATTCAACAATGAAAATATAAAAAACCTATCTAAGCATAGTAAATATTTTTCTTTATAAAATGTATAATACCTATATAGGTGGATTTGCACTAAACTGAACCTGAGAGTAAGTCGCAATCGTGGAAATAGAGAATATAATCTATATGTTTCTATATATATTATGCGTAAGAAAACAAATGTTGGTATGGAGGCCACTTAAATAATAAAATAAAAATTTGACGTTTTACCAGACTCATATGTTGGTATTTTAAGAACTGTGTTATCGTCATCGTCTCCAGTATCAATGTCTGAAAATTATATAAATATTATTTGTTGAAAATTTAAATTAACTAAAAATATGAAATCTACTGGTGACAAATTCTGTAATAGCGATCGTAAACTAAGTTGGTAGGTACTATTAAATTAAATTTTTTACCTGAAAATTTGTCATTGTTATCGTGTCCAGTCAATTTTATTTTATTACGCTTTGTCGAATTATACTGTAACATTTCTTTAGATTTATTTTTATTTTTATTCATCACTTCATCATTTTCTGTTTCAGTAGACGATAAATTGGTTGTGTATAAGGCTTTTTTGCATTTTCTATTCGCTTCAGAGAAAGATTCTAAAATTATAATTTATGTATATATATTAATTAATATTAATTAATTAATCTGGTGGTTAACTTTATTTCACATATTATATTATTAAGTTAGTATAAATTGTACAAATAATCTACAAAAAATGGGAACCTAAAGAATATATTATTATATAAATGTACGAATAATAATATCTTAATTCGTGGTACACAGGGGCGTATTCAGAAATGTCTTACGGAGGGGGGGGGCACAAACAAAAGTTCAAATGATACACAGTTATACACTTATCTCGTAGGTACTTTTCTTCTCAAAATATCAATAATATCATATCATGATATAATGATATGCCACCCTGTGCCCGTGCGTGTAAATAAGTAAGAGGGCCTATGGAGGTTAATATACTCTCAATAATAAAAAAAGTATAAAATACCGTGAATGGGGGGGGGTGTACAGGCCTCATGCCTCCCCTTAAATACGCCCCTGGTCGTAAACTTAACGACAAAAATGTTAAATATGTTGGAAATATCAAATAGAATACCTACGTCTAAAGGTCGCTCCACACTATATGCGTGTTTCGCGTTTCGCGTTTTCGTCAAATTTCGCGAATAGCGTGTATAGGTTGTTTCGCGAAAATTTCAACCACGGTATATTATAATATAGTGATATACCGTGATTTCAACGAAATTTCTACGAATTTTTCGCGAAACAGCCATACACAATATTCACGAAATTTTACGAAAACGCGAAACGCGAAACACAGTGTGGAGCGACCTTAAGATACTCTATTTCACGTATATTACACCAAAATAGAATAAATCACCATTCAATACTTCCAATCATCTTAAGTTAAGTAGAAATAAATAAAGACTTACCTATGTCCGTTAATAATGCCCGAGCTTTATACCACTTAAAATATGGTGGAATCGGATCCGATTGATCTGCAATATGCCGCTTGCTTTTATTAGTCGGCCAGGCACATTTATTTTTTGAATACCATTTGCTTGGTACAGTTTCCACTGTATTTTCGTCCAAAAAATGTATGATTGACCACATTATAGTAAAATACGTTAAAAGTATATATCAACAGTAGTGATCTTTAGTAGAGAGTCGAGAGCAAAGACACACGAAGTAAGCGAAAAACGAGGCGAAAAATGAGTAATGACAATAAGAACAGAGACGTCATAGGCAGACTCGTAGAGAACAGTAAGCAGTTTCATGAAAGAATAATGACAGAAATGCCGACGGCCGACGTGGTAATGTGGTATTAGTAATAATTAATACGACGAATGGCGAGTCGCGACCATAGAGTAATGACTCGCGGTGTCGCGGTGTCGCGCACTCACGCACACATATTATCGATAATACAATAATATTAAAAATAAACGTATTACGTAATTTCCACTTTCCAGTTTCGCGACCAAGTCTTCGCCATAGACGTATATCAGTATTTGGTCGTCGCGCATCGTTATCGTAAAAGCAATGCATATAAATAATATTTATGATATGACTAGGCATACCTACCATATTATACTAGTCACTGCAGATACAATAATAAAACGAACAAAAATATTATTATTAAATAATTTTCATTAAATATACCTACCTATATACTTCCAAATTTGAATTCATAATACCTATTATAATATTATTTGTTAATGTTGGAGGTTTTTTAAAAGTTATAGGTACGCCTAACTATAAAATAGGTAGGTATAATATGTTATATACTTATATGTATATAATATTACTTATTAGTATTGTATAATTTTATAGATTAGAATTGTATTTAATTACATCAATTTTATTATATCATTTTTTAATAGTGAAAAAGACGTTACGATTTTAAAATGAGCGATAGAACGAAAAGACGTCGTTTGATAGACGAAATAAATGAAGTTCGACATATTGCAGGTGACCGCAATTACTACTGTATAATAAATTATAATGTGTCCTCATAAAAAATAGATATTAAAACACATATTTTGGGAGCTAAATTAGAATTGTGCCTTGTAATCTTGTAATCAGTGGCGCCCAACTAAATGTCTTTTGTGTGTAGCATAATAATGTGGCATTGTGGCCACATGAAGTGGCAATGAACAATGATTTACTTGATATAGGTAGTTAATGTTAAATAAATAAGCTGTATCAGTCGTGGATCTAGAATTTTGTGATGAGGGGGAGGGGGACATTGTCTTTTTCTATGTTTTACGACACAAATATTAAAAAACGGCACAATTTATTAACCTAGATGGCTAGATGGTAGGCCGATTGAGAGGCTGCCCCCTTTGACCCCCTTAAATCCACCACTGCACTGTCTAAATATCTGTAAACACTTCTTTTAGTCAATATTTTGGTAGTATACCTTGTAGAAACTAGAAGCGTTTATTAATTTTAAAACGCAATCACACACAGTTCGTCTTATTTTTAAAAATATTATATATACCTGTATAGGTACCTACAACTGCTTTCTTATATTTGCATAGTTGTGCAATATTTTGTACTAAAATACATACATTAAACTTTTTAAACTCTACATTATTTTGAGTACCTACCTACCCGCCCGTCATTGCTAAGGTGTATTATAAATGGCGAATCCTTAAGGTATATTTTAGGTTCGGCGTCACTATATTATTATATTGCTGAGTTAATTTGAAAATAAATATTATTATTATTATTATTATTATTATTAGAGTCAAATGATATAGACTCAGAAATCGACGAATCTCCAAAAAAAATTGACTCTCCTTTGCAACAATGGTTGGAAAATTCAAAAAACTATGTGACAAACGATCAGAGCCCTAGCTCTAGTAATAACCACTTTAATATTGAAGTAGCTCTTGATCAGCAGGATAACACATTTAAATATGGTATGTATATATTTTGTATTTTATTCCAACATAAACTAATAATTACCAGATACATTTTTAAGTAGGTATATAAGTTGCAGGTAACCTTACCTGTCACCTGATTACCTTTATATAGATATTAGATAAGTAGGTATATATATGAATAATACTACCTCCAATGATTATTGATTTTATACAATTGTATAATTGTTAGTTGTTACATTATATACACCATTCACCAACTCTACTTCATACAGGGATTTTTTCTAATTTTTTACAATACAAAAATAATATATTGTAGATTTATAGCTACTAATCAATATAACTAGTAGGACAATATTGAATATAGTTATATAAATTATAATATTATGTAGATAATAATTAATAATTTATGTTATTAACATAGTATATTTATATTTATTATTTTGTTATTACCCATATTTACTATATTTTAACCACTATAATATAATATAATATAATATAATACTATATTATTATATATATAATAGGTCTATATTATGTAAAATTATAATAAATATCTTGATAATTAGAAGATAATAATATTTTAACTTTTTTTAATCATTAAAGCTAGGTATGCAAGTATGTTATTATATATAGGTAGGCTAAGGCAATAAATTAATTGATTATACGTTGTACATAATATCAATACCCATCTCTTAAAATTATAAATATTTTATTTAGTATAATGATGGTTATTTGTATTTAATATTTTATTAGCATCTATTCATCTATATTAGTATACGCCAGTGATTTTGTTACCGGTCTGAATAATCAATATGCAATAATATATTACTTTTTTTATGAACTCTATGATTTTTTTAATATAGACATTGCAGTTGGTGATACATTTGACGATTCTATTATATTATCTGATTATGAAGATTACAATTATTATAATACATCAAGTAGTGATGATGAAACGGATGATTTAATTGCACAGCAGCCAATTAACGTAAATGATCATTTATCAAATTGGGCCGTCAGTCATAATATTAGTAATGTGGCAGTCAATGATTTATTAAGTATATTAACAAAACATCACTGTTTCAAAACCCTCCCGAAAGATGCTAGGAATCTTTTAAAAACATCGGTATCATCAAAAAAAGTTGAAGTGAAGAACGTCGACCCGGGGTTTTATTATCATTTTGGCATTGCGAATTGTATAAAAAAATTTTACCCAATTGAGAGGCATATTAATGATGACTGTTTAAAACTAGTTTTTGGTATTGACGGGTTACCTTTAAGTAGGAGTTCTGGTAGTTCTTTCTGGCCTATATTGTGTTATGTAAGACCATATAAAGAAACCGTTTTCCCCATCGGTATTTATTGGGGCTATAAAAAAGCAGAGGACAGTAACGAATTTTTAGTTGATTTTTATGAAGAAATGTCATATTTAATTAAAAATGGTATAATCTTTGAAACAATAGATAAAAGACGTATTGCCAAACAAGTAGTTTTAGATACTATCGTATGCGACGCGCCGGCCAAATCGTATATATTAAAGATTAAAGGTCATTCTGGGTTTTTTTCCTGTACACGGTGTGAAACACAAGGTATTTATAAATGTAATAGACTTTGTTTCCCTGCTATTGACGAAGAAAAACGTACCCATGAATCTTTTATAAGTAAAATGCAGGAAAAACATCATTTAGCCAACACCGAAATGTCAATTTTGATAAATTTACCAAATATCAATATAATTAATGTGTTTTGTCTGGATTATATGCATCTTTGCTGCTTAGGCGTTACCAAAAAACTTTTAAAATTATGGCTGTTCCCAAAGTCTAAGGGCCCAAAAAATGTTAGAATTACTTCAACAAAATTGAACGAAATAAATACAAACATTCTAAATATAAAATCTTGTATTACCTCTGATTTCCCTAGGAAACCTAGGAGTTTAGACGAGGTGTCTAATTTCAAGGCAACCGAGTTTCGGCAATTTGTTTTATATGTTGGGCCTATTGTGTTGAAAAACAATATTAACGATAAATGTTATTTTAACTTTCTTTGCTTTCATGTTTGCATGATAATTTTACTGTCCCCAAATTTAACTAAAATGCTTAATTTTTGTGATGAACTTTTAAAATACTTTATAAATGAATTTTGTTTAATTTATGGCTCGGAACATGCATCACACAATATACATGCACTCCAACATCTTATCGATGATTACAATAATTTTGGTCCCTTGGACAACGCAAGTGCTTTCCCTTTCGAGAACCATATGAGAATACTAAAAAAAACAATGAGAAAATCAGCTCAACCGCTTCAGCAATCTGTTAAAAGATATGAGGAAAAATTTAAATTCCAGACATGTACCAATACAAATAACCTGGCCAACACTATATTAAAAAAACAACATACAGATGGACCCTTATTGCAAGATTTACACAACCCACAATATAAAATTTTAATTTTAAAAACTTTTCAAATAAATATTACCTCTTCAGATAATTATATTTCTACTAAACTAAAACAAATTGTGAAAATTAAAAATATTTGTTATGATAAATCTGGAGGTATAGTAATTGTAGGTAACTCGTTTTCTAATAAAAGGCCTTATTATAACAAACCCATCGATAGTACAAAAATAGGTATTTATGTAGTTGATGATCTTTCCCCGGAATATGAATATTGGAGTATACACGATATTGTATGCAAATACATGATTTTAGAAATCCAAGATCAAAAAATAGGGTTTCCAATCATACACACTTCGTCAAATAAATTTTTATAAATATAATACCTGCACCTTATTTAAATAATAATATTTTATTTGAATAAGTATTTAATATTGTTTTTATTCTAACTATATATACATTAAAATATATATTAATTGTATTCAGTACCTATTTATAATTCTATTTAATTGTATATCATTCGACCAGTGTAATTAAATAATAACGTTTATGATAATTTCATATAATATTATTATAATTTATAATACTTATAATTATTTTTATTTGTATAATTATTATATATTATTTAATTCTGACTTATAATTTTCACTATTATAAGGTTTTATTATAAATTGTATGATTTGTATTTTCGTATTTTTAGTTTTACTTTTAGAGTTTCTATTTGTGTTATATAAATATAATAATATAATATAATTTTAAATATTATATTATAAATTAATCTTTAATTAGAGATGAGTGTTGTTTAATACAAATCTAGGATGTTAAGAATAAGTAGGTAACTACAGTTAATTAGATTTATTTAATTAAAAATAAAATCCTCTAAAACAAAAAATACTCCGCTATTACGTAAGTAGGTATTATAAACTTATATAGTGTTATATGTTATGAATCGGCTAAGTTAACGAAATTAAAAGTAATAATATATTTGTCGACGGACGCGCGTCAACGAAAACTATTTCTAATAGTATATTGATATAAGATATTTTTATGTTACCGTGTTCATCTGATAAAATGGGCTTTCCCCCAGTCCATAATATACGTACTGATAATTTATAATATGCTGCAACTAATCGGGTAATGCGGAATTAAATTGAACAATAACACTCAAAATAATACGGGGGACAACGTCTTGTAACAATTCGCACTCCTAGAACAAGACTGCCACAACTCAAAATAATAAATTTTGAGTTGTGGCAGTCTTGTTCTAGGAGTGCGAATTATCACTTTTTTCTTAGGAGTACGGGTCTGAGTTCTGAGTGATAACTATATAATAATAATACGAAGCGCATAATATATATTACATATAATATTTTATAAGCTAATTTAATATATATAATTATAATAGTAACATAACAGCTAGTAGACTGCATTAGCTTTAGTATACAATATCCCACATATATATGATCGATATAATAATAAATCTGGTGTAGAACTTACTTAGAAACAAGTGGCAAACAACTTACGTATAGGTATTGTATATGCTCGTGTATATAGTATATTATTATAGTTATATTGTGTATAAATGTATAATATGTTGCTGCATGCCTGCTGGTTTTGTGAAAAACTCAATAGACATCGCGCAAGCCTGAATCTGATTATTTATAGGTACCTATATAATACGATTATTACGTAATACCGTCTATAAATACATTATATAAAGACTATATAAAATAGGATATATAATATATTAGGTACTATAAATAATATTGTACCAACCGCGGTATCGGTTATAGGATAAAATTTATTAGATGTTATAATAGTATATACTATTATTATATAAAATATATATAACAATTGTAGGTGATGTGAATGTGATTACATATAAATATATAGCTTTACTGCATTTTCATGAAAATAATGCAAATAAAGTTTTATTAAGTATCTAAGAAGTGTTAAATAACTGTATTTACAGCGCAATTATAATTTAATGTGTATACAGTCTTAACACGGTAACCTATAGTAAATATGTATGGATTAAGGCTTAACAAGCATTAGTTATGCTACTCTATTTAAATCTTATTAATTGTACGTTTATTCAGCATTGCATAGAAATTAACTTTTTAATACTTAGAATTTAAACTAAATAAAGTGTTTATACAGTCTTTAAAATGTATTCTAATTTAAATATTTAAAAATTAACACTTTATTTAATTTAATTAAATATTATTTTTGGAACCTTTAAAATTCAATTCAATCTCAACGTTTATCAAAGTTTTAACATTGGTAAATGCTATGTGGGCTAGGCCCGAGAGTATTTCAATCTCAAAGAATGGTGATAGATTCTAAAAAGCGTAAGAATTTAGAAAAAATGTCGAATGACCTAATAAAATACAATTAAAACGATCATCGTCATTGAATGTATTTTTACTAGTTTAATATTTTTATAATTATTTCTACTTTTTATAGTTATTCATTTAACATTTTTTTTTTTTTTTTTTTTTTTTTTTTTAATTAAATATAACGTTACTACCGTAAATAAAAATTATGAACTAGTGAAAAGTAGCAGTTGCAACTAATTTCACTGTTATTTTTCAATAAATGTTGCATTTTGGCAACTGGCATAAAAATAAAACCGCAGTGTTCTAGTATTTATAAAGCATTTTTTTTTTTTTTTTTTACCTGAATACCAAATTAGAATAAAACCAAAACTATAATTACCTTAATATTAGTTTTCCAAATTTAGAATATTGATTTATGTGTTTAGTTACTGGCGGTAAATCCCTTTTGGTTTTTGTTTTGGTAAGAAAAGCAGTAATCAGTCAGAATAATAAAGAGTCACTGAAATTTTAAAAAGTGTGAACCACTGATCTATATCATAGGTATTAAAAATGTATTATTCTACGTGAATTATTAAGGCATTCGTGATCAGGTGACAATTCATTTACTAATCACATATGATGGTGGTTAGTGGGGAAACGACTGAAAAGCTTAGCTGTCGGACACCCATGGAATACAAAGTCGACTGTGATATACTTTTGTTTTATCTTTGAAAACATATTTTTCGGTTACTGATCCAATACGACCATGTTACGTACACTGGAAACGCGGTTACGCGTAAAGTATATCCCTCGTACTTTTCGATCTGTTTTGGAAGCGACAGAATGCTGGGTGATAACGCGTATAATATTACGATCTTGAACATTCTCAATGTGATCTCAACAGCCGACACGGCTTGTGCGTCCGACAAAAAGGGACACAAACAGAAAGCAAGCCATTGTTATCCGTGAGTATTACATTGATTTCTCGATAATTTGACAAAAAAGGCAGTAATATTATTATACATTGGTACATTTATTAATATAATTATAATTTTTATACTTCCCTTTGACACACACACACGCGCGCGCGCGCGCGCGCGCGCGTGGCCGTTCATTCGTACACTACGTTGATATCGTAATTATCTAAGAAAATATAATAATAATGATAATAATAACGATATTAATAACCGATCGAATTGTAATAAGAACAATAATAATAGTAATTATAAATAACAGTGTACATACCAAATTAGGACAGGATGAGTTCGTATTTAGTTGTATTCGAACAACGTTTTTCACTGTCAACGTCCGTCGAATCGTAAAATAAAACAGGATTGTTCAAAACGATTCTGCTGGTTTCAAACAGTCGCAATACAATATCAGTATTATTTTCGTTTTTATTTTTTGTTTTATTTTGGTATTTATTATAATATTTTATTAAACGAAAGAAAAATATTTGCAGTTTATTTTTCGTAATCAATATCGTTCTTTTTTGTAGCTTTTTGAAGTTACATGAGCGACGATCTACTCGTAAATTATTCAATCTCATTTTTCACATGATGCACACCTAGTGACTATGATTACAGACCTAGTACTAACCAGCGGTGAACCCAAAAAATTATACAGAAGAGACAGTTAAAATGTATCTAATAATACATTTAGTCATACTTAATAGGGTAGTACATTACAACCTATATAAATACATAGCTCAAAGGGGTATTTATTCAATTACTTCCTTCCACCACTGCTTAGCATATATCCGTACAGTGGCGCCGATCCCTATATCTAGGTATTGCAATTGCAACCTTTTGTGGTTAGGTGGATGGGTACTTGCTTTGTACTCACCACTGTATCCGTAATCCACTCTATAGCAGTAACACGTTTTTGCAAAATTTAAAAATGCTCAGATATTGCCAAGCTTTGGTTTTTCGTCATCCAGCCATTTAGGGATAACAAGAACTATATCCCGAATCAGGAAATGTTGAAGAGAATCGATATTTTGAATACATTTTTTTTCCAGATTAATTTATTTTGATTTTAATAAAATGTTTAGGTATACTGTTTTATCAAATATATTTTATTTTCAAACTATGAAAGTGTAAAACATCATTAAAAGAAGTGTTCTCAGTATGCCAATTTCACATATGTTATATATTATCATAAAATTCATATCATCTTTATTTTGGAACTCATTTTCATTTGATAGGTATCATATATTTAAATTTCATATATTTTAAAAATAAATGTCAAAATTTACCTAAATATAAAAAGGACAAGTGATGAAATGTGTTAGCCCTTGGCCCTGAAAAACTTGAAATACATCTTTATTTATTGATTTTGCATTGAAAATGTATTTCGATTTCTTCATGTATAAACAGAGATGGCATAAATAAAATGCAGGTTAAAAATGTTTTTGTTTTGTGCATTTATGTCAAGGAAAGTTTTTTTTCGGAATATCTAAAATAATAAATTGATGTTACAAAAAGCAAACATTAGATATAATTTTATAATGCATAAAAGAAGGGTGAAGAATTCCCCTGTCTCACTTTGCATTTACGTAGTCCCCGAGGAAGTGATCACATGACATAAGTTTCGGGGTAACTTGTTCAAAACCAGATGAATATATTATATTCGTAAAACGCTGTATTGTGATTTCCATTCGTTGTGGGCGACGAATCGTCTCCGGCCGGTGAAAAACGTACAATAGAGATCGAACACGTGAACGGAGGTGTCATGAAACGCGGCTTGAATTCGACGACGGAAAAACCTCGTGTGACTCGAAGCCCGTCTAACTTAGGCACCGCGACACTCGTAGCTACCATTTACTATGCTTCGAGAATAGTGAGGGGAATCTCGACGATAAAAAACACCACGTCGCCACCGTAAACCCCCTCACACTTCCTCCGTTTTCTGTAGTAAATATTCAGTACGAGGCGAGCTAGCAGAAGCGGCACATGATATTGCGTTTAGCTCTCGGTACTTTAAAGAAATATCTATATCCTCAAAAAATGACTGCCGGGTAGGGTGCTGGGGTGGAGAAACGCACGCGTTGAGGGAAAAAATAAAGTAACAACTTGTTGTTGTTGGTGATGTTTTATACTACACACACACACACACACACACACTCACACACACAAACAAGATCTCTTGAACGAGTACACGGTCGACACGGGGTTGTAATGGTAGCAGTAGCAGTAGTAGTACTAGTAATAGGAGTTATAAGTTATTGGTAGTCATAATAATAATGGTAATAATAATAATCATAATCATAATAATAGCGACTGAGACAAGTCTCGACCGTTTTTTCATTACACCGTCACTGCCACTGCTGCACCAGCTTTCACTGCTTATATATTATTATGTGAGTGTGTATGTGTGTGTGTGAGTGTGTATGTGTGTGTGTGTGTGTGTTTATGCGTGTATAGGTATACCGCGCATTCTTTCCT
This sequence comes from Therioaphis trifolii, assembly GCA_027580255.1. Taxonomy (NCBI): domain Eukaryota; kingdom Metazoa; phylum Arthropoda; class Insecta; order Hemiptera; family Aphididae; genus Therioaphis; species Therioaphis trifolii. Next base: position 46,165,533 of record CM050404.1, read on the forward strand.
AAATGAAAATTTTAATTAAAACTTCCTAAGATCAGAATTCGAGGTCAACAGGATCAACCAACACCTTTAATACACAAAAACACATTGGTATTTAAAGCATAATATTTGTTTTACGCTCGGACATTCATCAATTATCCCACTAAGCGTTTTTTAACGATCCATCACAGAAAACGGGTGGTACAGTAAATTACTCACCTCGTCGAAACCTGTTGAATTCTTATCAAATAACTGTTTGTGATTTCATCGATGATCCTTGAAATGCGTAAACTTAAAATATTTCACTGTGCATTGTTATTTTAGAAATAATACTCAAACATCGTGTTCCAAAGTGAAGGAATATTATTTCATAAAAAAAAAAAAAAAAAGATTTATTAGAAAATGTTACAAAATATACAATCTTCTTCAAACTATTTCGTTCGCATGATTATTCAAATAATGTTATATAGTATATTTATACGTCGTACGTTTATTGCACATTTTGCAAATAAACCATTTCACTATTTAATTATGTTTGAACGATATTATAGTAATTTAATAATGCCCCAACTGTTTATAGATGATTACCAAAGGTCAGTGCAATTTTTGTCTTGTATAGTCTTTGGACCCTTCAGGGACCACGGTGCTCTCACGAAGGGTCCATTAATAGTCATGAGCAGTAATAAATATTTATTGCACGCGGTTAATGACTTATTTTATTTGCTTTTTACTCAAACCCTTCACCAAACGTTGAAATTTTTCGGGGCCCACGAATTCATATTGTATTTTAATAGGAATTCACGTCTCCTCAATAAAAAGTTGAAGACCAATGCCATAGACACATACACTTTCAATTTAGACGGGATATGTGCTTAATATAACTATTTTGAATTAGTGAACTATTGAATAATATTTACAGGTGATAACAAAAATCTCGGTATAAATTAATATATGTAAAGCCACTGGATGAATTTTGGTATGCAATAATAAAATAATATGAATTATAAATATACAATATTATTGTTGACTTTTTCACTAATTTAGAAAAAATTGTAAACATTCAATTGATTAACCTTTATTAGGGATTTAAGCATTAACCTTTTTTTTTTTTTTTAATCCATCATACAAAATAACTATTTAATTTTTTTTTACTTTACGGTACAACAAAATTAAAATTTTTTAAAGTTTAGTTCTAAAAATAAACTAGTAAACAAATTATGAAATAAAATATCTCAGTCGTTTGATATACGAATCCCCCCTTCCGAGCATTCGATTACCATACGCGTATGTATTTAAGTATTTGCAACAACGACAACAGTATTAGAATTAAAATTGTAACCTCTTTAGGAAAGTTAAGTGAACGGAAATAACAGTGAGCGAATTTATTTATTCCAAAGCCACTTTATTAAAAACATGCCTAGTGGATATTGAAGCGTTTATTGAGAGAGAACGCATACGAGGAAAAAAAATGTTTTCCTGCACGTAGTGTATTAATCATAATATGTAAATCGAGATGAAACTTACAATTAATTAATTATGGAAATAAAGCCGTGAACATAAAGTCATAATTATTATGACTGTTATTATTATTGAAAGCTATATAGACCACAAACAGTATATATATGTAATATCGTCAGCCGTTAAAGTACGCGCTTATGTAACGGCAATATTTTTTATATTTTGTTTTATTCAAACGGAGTTTAATACATTTTTCATCCTTTATTTTTAAATAACTCTAGGCTTTATTTTAAAAATACAACAAAAGTAATGCAGTATACCATTACAGAACTGAGAAAGAAGAATACAAAAAAAAAAAAAAATGAATGTAAATAAAATATTATAATATAACATTTGATTATTTTTAATGAATCAATCAATACAAAATTACTATAAATTTAACACATAGAATTATATTGGACAGAAGCAGCTATACTCAGAGCGAACGTAAGCATACTGAAAGGCCAGTTTTTTCAAGACGGATGTATTTTATAATATTTTTCAGTTGATTTTCAGGCTTTAAACATGTATAAATCGAAACGCTGATAATAATACGTTTTTACGACGAGATAAAGCATTATTTTTTACATGTTTTTAATCTTCACGATTTTTAAACTGTATCGTGTAATAATACTGTATTCATATCACCACTAATGGCCAAAAAAAATAAATAAATAAATAAAACACTGTTCGATCGCTCTAAGATACCGGCTATGCTAGTCACTGTATAATAAACAATAACAGATACTCGATATTTCGAATATCGTTATTATTAATAATATTTATAATCAGTAAATCGATTGTTTCTTTCAATTTTTTCAATCATATAGTAAGTCTAGTCGACTATATAACACAATATTGAAATCAAGATTTTGACTTTTTTTTTGTTTCTAATAAACGAACTGTATTTTTATTGAAGCAGCCGTTTCGTAAAATGCTCATTATTATAAAGTTCGGTGATCGAATCTCGTATCTCTAACACGAAAAACTACAAAAACTAAACCTTCTAAGTTATCAACTGGTAACATTATTTAGTCAACTTTCGAAGTTTTGCTTCGTCACAATGATTGATGGATCTCACAGTTTTTACTTCTCCTATAACATTTGACTTAAGTTACTTACAAGGTTTCACAGTGTAGCGGACCCAGTTAGAGTTCGATTTCTTAACATTTTTGAAACGTGTGCGTAAATGTACGTGCATAAATGTTCACTTTCCTTCATTTTACGAAACGTCTGCCTCAATAAAAATACAGTTCGTTCTTTAGAAACAACAAAAAAGTCAAAATCTTGATTTCAATATTGTGTTATATAGTCGACTAGACTTCCCATATGATTGAAAAAATTAAAAGAAACAATCGATTTACTGATTATAAATATTATTAATAATAACGATATTCGAAATATCGAGTATCTATTATTGTTTACTATACAGTGACCGAACAGTGTTTTATTTTTTATTTTTTATTTTGGCCATTAGTGGTGATATGAATACATTATAATTATACGATACAGTTTAAAAATCGTGAAGATTAAAAACATACAATAAATAATGTTTTATCTCATCGTAAAAACGTATGTATACTAATATTCTCTAATATCAAACGTAATATTTTATTATTTACATTTCAAACATCGTTCGTTTCATTCAGAATATTGGACATTTTTAAAATAGTGACACTATATGGGATCAAATATTATTATTCCGACTGCGACAACGTGTAAGACGAGATGGTCGCTCGATTTTAACGACGTTATTTTTTTTTTTATTATTATTTACCCGGGGTAAACATATGAGTAAAGTTGACGTACGCCTACGTATCCAGTCGAATCCATCCGAAGTGGTGAGTGAAAGGAGTCAAGTGTGACGAGCGAACCGGTCAAACGAGCGTCACCCGCCAAAAAAAATGTGCTTTCAACATCATCACAGAGGGTACTTCAAGATAATGAAGCTGCAGTGGCTCATTTTTTCTCTTTTACATTGACGCCTTTCGTTTGTTCGCGGACAACTTCAGATTTTTTTTTTTTTTATGTAAAATATTACTCTTCGTCAAATAATAAACGCCTCCATTTCCGTTGCGTCCAATTTGTTTTAGAGACTGGTTTGAGTGTCTACCGACAAGGTCTACCGACGAATTTGAAATACAACGTGTGATCTACCGGAAAATGCGATACACCTTTTTTATACTGTCTAAGGAATCCGAGAATACATTTAAATGCTGTTTACCTTTATTTGTTTATATTACAGAGATGTACTTTAAATCCGATAACAATATTATCATCAAATACTGATTTTTTTCATGGGAATTATGCCAATTCACACGATTCTTCTTATGGTTGGTTAGTTAACCCGATCAAAATCGAATCGAACAGAGCTTTTTGTAAAACAGTTATAAATAATTTACAATAAGTGATCAAAACAAGGTATCAGTTTAATGTGTGATCTACCAATAATTGATATTTGCCTATTACGGAAATACTTTTACTAAGTTAACTATAAAAAAGAAAAAAGTTATTACAACTATTCATATCAAACGGTGTCTGGTTGTTTTACTAATATAAAAATGTATACAAAACTTTGAATCAGAGTGAGCATTTCTTAGACCCGAAAATAGGTGTTCATACTCGAACTATATAATAAATGATTGTGTCAATAAGTCAAGAAAAAATACAGTAAAAATTACATGTTACCATTCTTCACTATTAGACATAAAAAAAAAAAAAAAAAAAAAACGTAGAAGTTGTAAACATTAGAAATATAAATCACTTCTTACATCAAGCTGTTTTCCACATTCTGTGCGAAACAAAACGTTAGCGTTACAGAAGCACTAACAATCGTATAGGCTTCCGACAATTTTCGTTGGAGTTTAGACGTACGGCGGTCGATAAAATATTTTTAGAACCACTGTTATAATCTAGTATCTATGAATAAGGTTTGCGTGTGTACGCGTGCGTTCATAGTGTACACAGGGGCCGATGTAAATAAATAATAATTGAATTCGAGAATAGACGTCTCGACGATAATTATTAGTCGCCGCTGGCTGTGTACACTCAGAACCACGGACTCATGTCTGAGCCACTAGATGTGTACAGGGTGAATTACATCTACAGGGTGTCCCAGCGGGATTCACACAGAGAAATATCTCCCGTGTTGATAAAGATAATCAAATTTTTTTTTAATTTAAGACTCAGACTCATAGAGCTAAAAACATTTATTTTACGTTAGTTTGATGAATATAAATGATGTAACAGCTGATGAGACGATTTAAAATTTTAACGTTGGTAAATAGTACTTTTTTCTTATAAACTAAAAAAATTATTAAAAATCATAAAGTTCTTGAAAATTGAAAGTTTAACCGTCAAAAGTTTCAGAAAAACAAGCCCTACAAAATGCCTACCTTTGAATTTTACAAAAATTATAAAATAAAAAGTTTATTTTTTATTTTTTTTTAATATAGCATTTATATTTACCAAACTAATGTGAAATAAATGTTTTTAGCTCTGTGAGTCTAATAATAAAAAAAAAAAAAGTTGATTATCTCTATTAACACGGGAGATATCGCTCTGTGTAAATGCCGCTGGGACACCCGGTATATATCAAGTGCAATAACCTTTTTTTCTATTCATTATTTAAAGTTTGTTTTTTTTTAGTTAATTCTTCAGCCACCACGACAAAATTGCATTTCAAGATCCCAAATTTAGAAATTTTGAATTTTACAGCACCGTTTACTAAAAAAAACGGATTTTAAGAAAAATTGTTTGTGCCTTTGTGCTTACATCTCTAATAAAGTTTTATCCATTCATTTTCTATGATTTATCACATTATGTGAAAAAGTCAAAAATAATATTGTGTTTTACATTGTTTTTTTTATTATTGTATACCATAATTAAATGGCTTATCGAAATTAAATTTATTCCAAGATTTTCGCTATCTCCTGTTAATAGTATCTTATTATAATTAATACAAATTGACATTTTAATCATTATCAGTCGTGGAAAGATAAATCAAAATCACTTAAATTTGATAGAAAGTTCAATATTTTTTATCATTCAATTCGAATTGTCTGAGAGTTAAAAAAATGCATTTTAATTAATGACACAAATTTAATAAGATAGTTTAATACTATAATTTGTCTAAATAATCTTGTTCACGAAATGGTTTTTTGATTTTTTTTTTTTTCATTCGTAAAATAAAGTTTAACATTTTAAAAATTGAAAAACAAAAATAAAAAAAAAAAAAATTTTTATACGATTTTGGTGTAACGCTGTAGGTGCTATAGTATTTATTAAAAAAAGTTACTGTATTTATCAAATAGATCTGACTTACTTTATATATATATATATACTATTATATATACCTGTACAACACGTGTTCATAATACATTATAACTTTAATAGTTTTTTATTGATACACAATATAATGTATTGTGCACATAATTGCACATGACGTTGTGTTCGAGAGCCGATAACGTCTGCGGGGACAGTACACCCACCGTCTCAAGTCGTCCGAACCGCGTCTTCGTGATACTGTCATACGGGTTTGTTGAGTGGATTGAACGTTATCGTCACTATAGCCTTTGCCTTGATGACGAAATTTCATGTTACACTTACGAGTGTAACCTAACGAGTACGACGCCTTCCACGATCGAATACCATCTTGTTTGGGGGTCCGCGTGTCAGGATATCTCAAGTCTTTAACGCGTACTCAAAACGTAGCGAAGGGTGACACTCGTTTGCGCGCACGCAAAATTTATTTTTACCTGAGATCGATTATCGACTCGGAACCGTACACAAATCTGTTTTTATTTTTACCTGAAATCTAACTACATGAAAACGCACAAATTAACAACTATAATACACACTATCATTGCAGGGGCGTCCTTGAAACCATTTTCAGGGAGTGACTTAAAAAAAAAGTAAAAATTTAAATTTAATATAATACGATGATTTATGTTTAATTACAATTCCAAGACAAATAAATCTTAATATGATATTGGTGGAAGTTTGTCATTCGCCCCTTCGGTCCTCGGACAAGATAATACAAGTGATAGGTGTAGTGAAATTTATAGAAACTACTAATAATTTCTTTAGAAAAAAGGATTACGAGCAAAGCGTTTATACAATGTTTACCATCTACATTTTTTCCATTTTTTCTCTAATTACCATTAAATTTATTTTTTTTATCAATGCCTTATTAACATTGTTTTTCTGAACCTAAAAGAAATTAATTTTGCACCAAAAGATTCGAAACATATTTTTATTTCAATACTCCAAGTTTTTATAATTACATGGACCAAATTATTTTCATAAACATTTTAAGTTAAAAGTTGAAGTAAAAATAGAATCGTGAGTAACATTTTTTGAAAATATTCACAATTTTATTTTAGGTGAATGTATAAATAAGATCGTAACTATTAAATTTTCAAGTCTTAATATCAAAAATTGAAAATGTAATAGAAATATACTTTGGAAAATCGGAGTATTTTCATAGCTTTATTTTTAACTTACAAATTAGCTAACTTTTTATACATTTTAAGTGAAATATGTAAAAATATGTTATTAATATAATTATGGTGGTGAAAATTTCGAGTTTCTAGCTACATTATTTGAGAAGTTATGACTAAATAACTAAAATCGATTGAGTGAAAGTTTTGTTTAGTTCTATGGAAGTAGATAGTGTTTAATAATATACCGTGTGTCCCAAAAAACAGGGGCCACTTTACCACTCATTACCATGTAAATATTTTTCAATTCTGTTTGCGGGACCTTAAACTAGACTAATGGATCGTACATTTCTATGACTTACAATGTTTTTAACTCGTGTATCTTGCGCATGCGCAATAAAACTTACATTTTTTTAAATGGCAACCTGTAATTTGAATATCATATTCGGGTTCACCGATTTTTTTCAAGCCATTTTGATGTATCAACTTATGTCCTAAACCCAAAATTGACTAAACTAGAGCTAGGTAGAATTTAAAAATTTAAAAATTCAATTTAATTTATTTTTTTTTTCTAATTGTACGTACTTATTTTTTTTCTAAACACCATGAAACAAACAATCAAAATTATTATTATCAAACTAATTAACTATTTAACTAATTAATTCCTCCAATCAACATCCAAGATTTAAAGAATAAAATTACACACGCATGTAACCTTCTAAACGAAAACCAAATACTGGCAGCAACTACTCGTGAATGTTTACGTCGATTTGAGGCATGCACTTTACACGGGGAGGGACTTTCGAACAGTTTATTGAATAGTTTATGTTTGTAGTTTTTGTAAATTAAATTGTAAATAAAAATGTATAATAATGTTAAAAAAATAAAATAGAAATTTTGTTTCTTGAAAATTCATGTTTCAACTATGTTATTTCATAATGTGTAATAATAAAATAAGATAATAATTCATAAATAGTAAATAGTTAATTAGTTTAGTAATAATAATTTTGATTGTTTGTTTCATGGTGTTTAGAAAAAAAATAAGTACGTACAATTAGAAAAATAAATAAATTAAATTGAATTTTTAAATTTTTAAATTCTACTTAGCTCTAGTTTAGTCAATTTTGGGTTTAGGATATAAGTTGATACATCAAAATGGCTTGAAAAAAATCGGTAAACCCGAATATGATATTCAAATTACAGGTTGCCATTTAAAAAAATGTAAGTTTTATTGCGCATGCGCAAGATACACGAGTTAAAAACATTGTAAGTCATAGAAATGTACGATCAATTAGTCTAGTTTAAGGTCCCGCAAACAGAATTGAAAAATATTTACATGGTAATGAGTGGTAAAGTGGCCCCTGTTTTTTGGGACACACGGTATAATCACGAGATCAAGCAAACGACAAAAGTAAGGTTAAATAGATTTTTATATTGTTGACTTTTTGTGAGCATTCTAGTAGGATGGTTTTTTGGTAAATGTACGCAAATTAGACGAGGCCGTAATGAAAATAATACAATTACGTAATATTTCTGAGCATATTCGTCAAAATGCGACAATTTTACTGCAAGAGCATAGGTACCTTATAAATAGACACATTTGAAACGAAATAATAATGTACAAAAAAACTTACATTGAATTGTTTAAATACAATTCTATTGGGCTTTGTTCTTACGCATATTTGCATGCGTGTTAATGGCTGCAAATTTCAAGTGCCAGAAGGAAATCTTTATTATTCGCCAGTATGAACGTAAAAAGGAATCATCGAATCGATATTGAAAATATATTTTCAAATGTCAAGGGGTACGAAGCGAACATTTGCTTGCCAATGGAAACAAATATCACGTCTGCATCACATTCGACCCGAGTGTGGTTTCCTCGACCCTTTGACGGTCGACAATGTTAATTGTAAGCTTACAACTGCTCAAAACCATTGTGAATTTATACATAGATACCGAGTACCGACGATAACGATTAATGATATTAAAAGGTCGTTGATTCGCGGCCGGCACTTTTGATGACTGAACTTCATGAAGTCGTTTATAAATCGTATAGAGCGAGATACGTATTTTTGTTTGTTACTTTTTGCAATAACTTTTGATTATCGTTACGATTTTATTTGATGAACAACGGGAGCCAAATTTTGTTTCACGAAACCCCGCGAATTCCAGTGCCTACACGGTTAATAGGTACCCCTATAGACGTGCAACAGCCACCTGCCAATTACAATCCCCTAAATATAACATACACAATTATACGCCAACAATAACGTTGGACGGTAATGCGAACGGACGCAGACGTGCAGGGCTGTACTCAAAAATAATGTATTATCATTAATACGTGACACATAACGTACACTCGCGTAAATGTGTGTGTGTGTGTGTTCGTTTTTAAATCCCCGATAGTGGTGTTGTGCAAAAGCACGCGGCCGGTGGTCATTCAGAGACCCAGACTGACCTGTAAAACGTCGTTTACTCGGTGTAATAATAACGACTCCCCCGTGTAATTTACCTAACGTCTCTCTCGAGCGGTGACCGCCGCGCCGCCGTCGTATGCCCTCGCGCGAACGGTGCGGCACGTCGAGAGAGTGGTGGTCGCTCGGCCGCGGCGGTCATTATTTCCAACGCGAAAGTTTAATCCGAATTTTCCGAAACGTCTGCCCGCCCCTCGGTACGAACTGCCCCGCCACCGCCGGCGATAAAACTCAAAAGCCGTAATCGTGCAGTGTTCAATTACAAGCGCCACTCGTGCAAAACATGCAGGCGTGTACGTGTCGCCCCGGCTGCGACGCTTGGCTGTGGAATGATATTGCGGTTTGAATTATTACCCGCGTGTATCAACCATGATATTTACAGTACGAGTACCTACCTATAAATGACGGAGTATACGATGCATACTCTTGTAGAACAACGCGATTACGTTGTGAAATTAGGGATAGGCAGTGAGAGGGAAAAAATGTAAAGAGCACGAGAAAGAGAGCGAAAGAGAGAAAGAGAGATGAGGAGGCAGAGATTTTCATCGAAACGCTCAAGTTTCGACTACAGTGTGTTGTGTAAATAGTGTACGAAAGTGATTGGGGCAGAGGAGAAGATCAGTTGTGTAGTTTTATCATTAGCTTTGTGCGTCGAACGCCTACGTGTGTAACAGTAGAGGATAAATCTTAATACACGGCATGATTGATGGGCGTGACGTAAACAAAACCGTTGGACGATGTTGGGGAACACGTTGAACTTGACCGTGTACGCACCACGTCGTTGAAAACAATAAACGCTTGAGGGAGTTAAATCGTAATGATATGTATAATCGTAATAATAATAATAATAACAATAATACTATAGCAATAGCCTCGTGCTATGAATATTCACCACGAGTAAATTCCGTCGAGAATTATATCACGTTTAATACACGAGATGACGTTCCGGGAGAGAGAGAGGAAACGCGACACGGCGCACGGCGTGAATCGAAAACGTATTGTCACGTGCCGTCGCAGATGGGAATCAGTCAGCGTAGGAAATGGAACGATAACAAATTGGATGATTGAAAACTGCTGAAAATAAAGGACGTGTTGCTTAAAGTCACGTGTGGGATCGTACACGGAAATAAAATTGCATTGTACCGAAAAAATAAAATAAAACGATGTCGAATAAAATTTAATTTATAGTAATTATTTTTTAATTTGGCAGTCTATGTCGGAATCAAAATTATCCTTATCTATTATAGTCATGTTAAATAATACCATAAATTGTATAACATTGCAGACAATGCAAGTAATATAATAATAATTTAAATTCTTTTAAATACTTTATTAACAATAATAAATTAATCTAAATCAATCTTGAATGATTTTTTTTTTTGTTCCCGAGCAAAATGTTAAAATTTAATAAATGTACTATAATCAGATTTTATTTTGTTTATTTACTTTTTATGTAAATCCGACTTTTCAAAAAGTTGATCCTTTTTATACATTTAAATTGGTTATTTTCATATATAGTGAAATGTAGTATAATAATTCTGTTAAAAAACAAAAAATAGTAATTTTAGAGACTTATGCATTTTCTTGGTTGTTTCTTTTAAGATAACATTCTTTCGAAACAATAATTGAAAACAAATAAACCAATTCTAGTCTTAATATGAACTTTTAATTTATTTTTATAACCTGAAATTTGTGATTTTCAGTTCAATAGCACAGTCAAAAGATGTACAAATTTCATAAAATATTTAAAAATGTAGACATTTTAGAGCCAAATATAACAGTTTTATTTTCTCTTGTTTTTAGAACAAAACAATTATATCATTAACTTAAAGGCCTGACGAGATTATATTAATCCATTTATATAATTTTGAAGTTGGTGAGAATATTAAGAAAATAATTTGTTGACATATTGTTTCTTTAGTCTTTATTTAAACAGTGTATTCACGCATATGTATAGTCATTCCAAGCGTACTACAATATGGTTATGTTTTTTATAATCTCTATACACATCTAATCCATCGAATTTCACTTAATAAACTTGTTTCTAATGCAGTGATTCATCGTTTATAACAGTTAAATTTAATATAAGTACACATCATGTGCCATGATATTTAATCCCTAATTTATTTGAATATTATAGCGAGTGTAATATAGCAGTAATGAAAACGATAGGATATCCTGAAGCGCTTTAAACAATTATACCTTCACATTTTAAGGTTTTTTTTTTTTTTTTTTGAGAATCATCACTAGTCAAGTTAAAATCATCAGAAATTTGGTGTTATAACTAATTCCATTTTAAAAATTGAATCCGTAAATATTGTGAATCATTAATTATATTAAACGTTAGTACTAAATTGTAATATATCTTTATTGATTTTTATAAATCAAAATCAAAATAAACGTATTAAGTAGCTGTTATTAATACACTTTGTAAAAAGTAATATGGGCATATGCTCAGTTCCTGTAATATATAGAGATGTAATCAAATTATTAATGTACTACCATAAATTCTCATTTTAATATTTTTCGAGAAACGATATATAATAATATAAAATGATATCAATCATTTTTTTTTTTTTTTTTTAGTGTAATCTCATAGCCGTCGTCATGCTTCTCCCCTTTCCCAACCAGATCCAAGAATTTCGCCCGGCACCACCACTTATAACCCTTCGTCTCTATGCCGATATCGCATTGCTCATTTTCTTTCACGAGCTTCCGACCGGATTAAACTACCGCATACCACGTATATGCCCCGTGTACAAGGCGCATATATCCCTCACTTGCACCGCGGTGTCTTTCCCTTCGACTTCCAATCCATCACCGCTTTAACTGCCGTCTCTTTGCCTCGTCGCTCCACAAACGACCCGCCACTGCGCTGCATCCACTGACTTGTGAAATTCGTGTCTGACGTAACTTTTATCTTCCCTCGGTGAGGCATTGCCAAGCCTTCTTCTACACGCTTCTCGTCAGTCATCTCCAACAACTGGATTGTACGTCAACTTACATACTTGTTTTTTCACAAAGGTCCCCGATCTTCCGTCCGCAGTGCTCGTATTGTACTTGTTCATACTTTGAGGTCCGTCGGTTACTGTCGGCCATCCGTGTGTGTGTGTGTGTGTGTGTGTGTGTGTGTGTGTGTGTGTGTGTGTGTGTGTGTGTGTGTGTGCGTGTGTGTGTGCGTGTGTGTGTGTGTTTGTGTGTGTGTGTGTGTGTGTGTGTGTGTGTGTGTGTGTGTGTGTGTGTGTGTGTGTGTGTGTGTGTGTGTGTGTTTGTGTGTGTGTGTGTGTGAGAGAGAAACATGTTCTGATTTATGACATAATTTTAAAATCAATCATAAAAGCAAATCTGAGTTTTTCGTAGTGAATAACGTCTTACGCTCAAAATAAAAATTTGTTCATTGGGTAAAAAAAAAAGTACCGAACATGAGTTGAACACCAATTTGGAAAAAATAAAACAAAAAATTGTTTTTTTTTTTTTGCTATTTATGTTTATTTTACATTATATCACCAGCGTTCTAGAATGAAAATATTTTATATTCTAAAATACCAATTGCAAATTCATTTCATATTTTTGAAATTTTAAACTATCCAAATTGTGTTCCCGTCGGAAAATTACAAAAGCAAAAACGCTATATTTTTACACTTAATTTGTAATTTATTATTTTGAACTAAAAATGTACCTCTTCAATACTCAATATGATTTTATTATAAATCAATAATAAATCAAACTTAACAAGTTAAAATAATTTGTATAGCTTTTTGGAAAAATTGATTATTATTTAAGTTTTATAGAGTTGATTAAAAATCATTAAATGAAATCGAAACCGTTTTTAACGACTTAACGAAGTATGAAATGCTTTGAATATACAATTTTTTTAAATAAATGCCTCGTTATATAAAATAAACACATAACAATTTTGACCGATACATACATTGTTTTCAAATTTCTCAAAAATTGATTGTATGCTTTTTTTTCATTCGGTCAGTTAAAAACTATTGTAAATCGACTAAATTATAGTTGCATTTCTGTAACCTAAACTTAATTGATTATTTCAATATGCTTGATTATTACATCAGCTATTATTTTATTAGGTACCTATAACTGAACTGCAGTCTAACCGTCTCGTAAATGATAATTATTTGTAACTTTAGATTTAAACCGGACCGATAATTTGCAATGTGATTGAAGATAGTTGAAATGGAATAAATTTAAATATATGTCGATGCTCTCTCGATAAAATATCACATTAATATCGGACAGAATTAAGCGAATCATTAGAACAGGCATCGATGAAATAATATTTTTTAACATAAAGAGTTACTTTGGCGTCCTCAGCCTACTGTGGTCAGTAAATAAATTACACAATCACAGTGCGTTGCACGAAGTGAAAATCTACAAATAAAACACAACGGCTACAGCAGAAGTGGCGGAAAGGTGGTTTATTTATATTAACACAATAGTTTCCAAGTATGTTTTTCTCTCTATTTCAACTCTAATGCGTGTACTCCAGTACTCTTTATTATGTGTCAAGTTATTACCAAAGTTCATTTGCCGAGACGTAAAATCGAGTGTAAAATATTCCCGGTCAAAGCATATAAAACGGACGAGAAACGACGTCGATATTATTTACGGCCAGAATAAGAAATAGAAACAAGCGAGAATAAAAAACAAATTCTATGTTGATGAAACAATCTCTCCCATCAAGACTTGAAATCGAAATCAAATAATCTTGTTTTGAAACCGGATTATCCGAAATTTAACCTTTAAAACTCTTTCATCTGATTTTTTTAAGAACCCTTACCAGAGCCTGTATCGATATTTGTTAGATACATTTTTTGATTTTTTTTTTTTTTTTGTTTGGTTCCGGTATTTTTAATTTATTTTATAGCTGGTTCATTTAAAATAATTTCATTATATCATTGCTACATTTCTATTCATAAAAGACATATTGTATAGAGATGTTCCATATATGTATTAATTAGGCACTGAGTTCAATAGGCTAGTTTTTCCACTATTAGGTATTAATAGTATGAATATCTTATTATAGCTAATTTAGATTTGATTAAAACTTAAAATTATATCATGAATTTTATGTTATTGTCGTTTTCAAGTTGGTAAAATCTCAAAATTAAAAAATGTAGAAATCTTATAATTACTAGTTGTTATCTTGATTGTTACAAACATGGAACGTGAAAAAATATATTTTTAAGAAAATAGATTGAATGTGAAATTTAAGTTCTTCTATAGAAGGTCAATGAGTATGTACATATTGATATTTTATGGATTAATTATGACTTAAGACATAAAAAACCAGATTTCTTACAACATCAAGTTTTAATCTGTAAGACAATTATTATGAATTAATCTTATCATATTTGATACGAAGTTTTCACCTACTTCTTACTTATCTACATTGTTTTAGATTCTGAACGGAGTGAAGAATGTATTGATTTTACAATGATGTGTTTTTTTTTTTTTTTTTTTTTTGTGTCTGTCGACACGATTTGGGGCAGTAAAAATGCTTTGATTGCCTTATATAGCAACTTTTCTGAAAGGAAATTGAATCTAGTTGGTACTTTGGGGAGTCAAAAGTTAAAAATTTTCAATATTTTTTTAACGCGCCGGGAAAAACCCTTAAAAAATGAGGGAAAAACGGTATATTTTACGCAAAACCAGTTTTCGACAAAATCAAATTTTTTATTTTGCTATAACTCAAAAACTAATCGATGTAAATACTTGAAATTTTCACCAAATGTTTAAATTAGCGTTCTCTATACACCGTTAAATTTTCAAAGTATTTTGACTTTTATTGAGCTAATTATAGACAATTGAAATTTTCAATTTCTTTAAGTATTTTTTTTTAAAATAACGATAAAATTTTTTTTTTTTGCCAGAAAATCTTGAAAATTTAATACAAGGTTTCTTATAAGTTGTTCCATAACTGACAAAAAAAAATCCAAAATCGTAAGTCACAATTTTTTTTTATAAGTGCTCAAAGTTCCAATTTATACGAAATATGTAAAAATTGCGAAAATTTGAAGTTATTTTGCAGTTGAAAATTCATAAAATTTTAAGTATTCAAAACTAAGAATTGTAAATTCGGTACAAAGTTTGACATACGTTTTCCTTCAATTATCTGTAAAAAAATTTGCACTGGAATAAAATCAAAAATTTTTATGAGTGTTTGAAATTACAATTTTTTCACATAATCGCGTAAAATAACAATTTAGGCATCATTGATTTTTGATATTTGTTCTTATTCAAAAAGTATAGGTCGTAGAAACTTAAAACTTTTACAAAATGTTTAAATAGGCATTTTCTTTACATAGTTGTATTTTCAAAATATTTCGTTTATTTTTTAGCTATTTATAGGCATTTGAATAATTCGATTTTTCTTAGATTTTTTTTTATAAAAGTCGATAACAATTTTTTGGCCCTACCAAATCGCTTGAAAATTTAATAGAAGGTTTTGAATAAGTTGATCTAAGAGTGATTCGAAAATTATTCAAATACATAGGCACAATTTTTTTTTATAAGCAGTTGAAGTTCAAAAATCGACAAAATTTGTCAAAATCACGAATATTTGCAAATTATTTTGTAGTTGAAAATGTATAAAAATTTTTGTATTCAAAGATAAGAAATGAAAATTTAATACAAGATTGTTAATAAATTTTGCTTACGATAAGTATAAAAATACCGCGATACGTTAAATTAAAAAAAAATTTGAATGATTGTCTGAATCTATAATTTTTACAAAATCAAAAATTGACGCGTTGAATAAATATAATTAAATAGATTAAGTTTATTATAATATAATCAGTAGCTGACAGCTGTTCTATACAAAATATTGGTAGATTGTAAACACAAGGTGTATAACGTACCTTTACATGGTTGAATAGAACGTTACTAACTTCCAATTTCCAGTTATTTTAATGTGTGTATCAGTTCCATAAACATGCGGATTTTATATATTATTATTAATCATTAATATTTAAATAGACGTAGCCACGGAGCATTCAGCATATATGGACGGCGGGGTCGGGTGGTACCGTCACGATAGTGCATTTAGGCAAATAATATGGTATTTACCTACGCCCTATCTATGCACATCCTGGTTTGTCCAATGCTCACGAGCAGAAGTCACATGAATAGACAAATGTAAATTTAACCCAATCTAGGATATTAAAATAAAATATATATTACAATTTAAGGCTGACATCTTCATCTTCGTTCAGAATCGTTTTTTTTTTTTATAATATAAAATAATTCCAAAATCTATCCAATAATGCCTAATCTAGCAATGCATCTCGTGTATCCCACCCAACTACTGTATCCTGTACTTAACTTACAATGATTTATCATTGCATTCAAATGTAAAGTACCATACAACTAAACTATCGTAAACCAGGTGATCCCATGATAGAAAGTGCTATACGTACACTCCTCACCATTATCTTGTCCGAGGAGCGAAGCGACGAAGGACGAACTTCCACCACCATTATCTTATCGGCTTTTTTTTTTTTTTTTTTTTTTTTTTTAATTTAATTAGTTATGTTGATTCGGTAGATAATTTAAGAAAAAAAAAACGTTATTTACTGAAATTTAAAACGAAACCTTATTCCGTAATATTTTGAAAACTAGAACCAAGATTATTACTACCACATTTTTTTTCAGTTTATTAACCGAAACAGAATCAAAACCACAACCTTAGTCTTTCACATTGACGACGCGAAACGGTTATTTGATTTTCGACTGAAACCTGCACTGAAAGATCGCTCATGAAGAACGTTTTCGGCGAAACTTAAACGATTACGATTACCGCGGGGACAATAATAATCCACCGTCGGAGTGTATACAAAACACAATATCGTTCAGGGTAGGATAAAGAACGGGAATACGACGGCCGAGGAGGGAAAAAAAATCTTATCGTGGGTTTAAAGAGGCTATTTTGTTATTTAATACACTGCAGTGTACGACTGTATAAACATTTGCGTGTACCACTCGTGTGCGTATCCGCGAATTACCAGTGTAGCGTTTCGGTTTTTCCGAGTCGTGAGGGGAGGATTTTCAAAGAATGTAATACGGAACAAATAATATATATATGTGCATTATACCCGACGCATGTCGGGACGCAGCGGCGGCGGCGAAGGGCCTGTTAACTGCAAACGTTTTCTCATTATTTCCCCAAGGACTGCGCGGCGACCGCGGAGCCCTCCTTGTTGATTTTTACTGCTCCGGCAGCCGAGCGAAAATCTCGATCGTCCCGAACGCGCGCGGCACGGCGCGACGGTTGTGAGTCGTAAATATCGCGAGTGCGCACGCCGTTTTACGATCTCGCGCACGATATGATATCTCACACGACGGCCGAACCGTATTGTTTTTCAGCACTCGACGTTACAAATGGACCGTCACCGTCGACCGATTAGATCGCGTACGGTTTTACAACATAACACAGTACAACGCGAGTTGTATGCGCTCAAAGACCCGGGGGACGTGACGGTCGTCGGCATTAAAAGATCGTTCGTTTTTTTTTTTTTTTTTTTACGACGACCTCGCTTTACTGTTGAGAGATAACGCGATACGTCCTCGTGTCCCGACGACCGGGTTTTAATTCGTATATACACGATAGTGGGCGGAAGGGTGCAAAACGGTCATAAAAATAATACGGAGTTCGGTGACGAGGGAGTAAGGGACGACCGTCGTCGTCGTCGTCTCGGGAAATTAACGGCCATCGATCATCGGCAGGGGGCGTACCACTACGCTGTTGGGGGTGAGTCGCACCCCTCCGACTTTGGCCTCAAGAAATACGAAGACAGGTCTGACGCAGTGGCGCGTACACGTCCGGACTGGTGTAACGTCCCGGCGATGACGGATGTCGGTATATGGTGGCGGATACGCCTATCGGGAGGAATAATTGGGATTTGCCCTGTGCAACCTCTACACCCGTGTATATACTTATTACTCGTACACTGGGTGCCTTTGATTGAAAGTTTCGCGTGATAAAAGTCGTGTTCGAAAATTTAATCTCTGTGAGTGTAAAATCACACCGCGCTTCAACCGTCCAATTGTATACACCTTATAAATTAATAATATGTTATCAAACACTAAAAAAAACTTCAAAACTTACTTTTTGATGTCAAATTATAAACCGATGAATAAAACTAAAATAAACTAAAATAAATAAAACTCCAAAAATTAAAATCACCTACACCTGCGTATTACTAGCAGAACAAGAGTTAAGAAAAATGATAAAATCAAAATATTCTATGAATTTATTCTATATAGTACTATTTGACATTTTGGTGGACAAATTAAAAATATTGTAGCCTGCAGTCAATAATTCAATCAATATAAAAAATGTAACAGTAAATCCTTGGCTAGATCCTTAGGTTCTGAAGACCCGAAAAAAATGAGCTTACCATCCACCACTGTGTATGTGTAGTTTGACGTCAGCAGCAGTGATCGACATCAGAACTAACTGAGTAACCGTAAATATATGCACCGGTTGTTGACGAAAAAAATTCGTGACTGCAATTGTAATTACTTATCCATATGGTGAAAACCAAATATTTTTTTAAATTTTTTTTCCGGGAGTACCAGTGGCATCAAACACAAAATATTTTGAAATATAGATTTCTAAAAAACTAAATACTTTAAACCATGCAGCTCGATGTGAATCAGCAAATGTATATTGAATAAATTTAATGAATGTAATACCATAAATATGACGGAAACTTTCTATGATATGCAAAAACACGCATTGAAGCAAAACATGAAAAACAATAATAGCCGGTAACTCTTTTGTTGAACACTGTCGAATAGCGTTGAGCATGTTTTATTTACAAAGGTAATGGGAGTGTTTTAGATGTCAAAGAGTAATGGAAAAATCATCGAAAATGCGAAAAGATGACGCATTAATAGAATTAGTAAGTAAATAAATATCAAGGCGTGGCCAGTACGAATTAACTTACTCCTACGCTGCCGTGTAATTGTCGAAATCATAGGGAACCATACGATGTTTACCCATCCCGATTATCAAATAAGTAAGTTTTCGATGTATTTGCGTAAAAAGGAGCTTGATATTTCTGGAATATTTTCACAGCTCAAAATTAAATATAAAATGTTAATATATAGTTTTAAAGTCTATTTCTTAAAACGTGAACATAGTTGAATTTTATTTCATTTAAAATGTAATAAGGATGTATTATTATGTTGTTTAGTGTAATCAAATAGTTATAAATACAGATGTTGAACAGTGTTGAAAATGTCCATCGATTGAATACAGATAATGATCAAAATAATTCCAAGAATCATGTATTTTTATTGAAATAAAATCACATAGGATATTCAATTTTTTTATTATCGTGTATTCGGTGAAAACATTTTGATCCTATCAATCCGAATATCCAACGTAATCATACGTCTTGTATGTATTCTTGTACCTACTACATTTTATAGTTTCAGTTTACAAACAATTGTCCAAATATTATGTATTACTGTGTACACTGTACACGCATGCTACTGTACTCGGACAAATGTGACGTCCTCGCGAGGTCCGAAGACGATTCACCAATATTTTCGTACTAGTCGCGCAAGATTAGGTACCTAATGAAATTTAGTAGAAAACGTAGCCTTGACTTCGGGCGTCGTTGCACATCACAACGTACTCGTACACCGTTTTTGCGCTGTTTATCGGCACGAAACCATCGTCGTCTTCCCGCCGCCGCCATTTTCGTCGACCCAATGCCGTGATGATATATTGACTGAAATCTGAAATCTGAGGTCACGTGGAAAAATGTTATTCTAGTCTCGCGAACGTGAAATACTAATCCTGATTAACGGTTTCCGGGAGTATAGTACGAACGCCATACGCTTCTGCGTGCGTCGCGTGTAATACGTCTCGTCGTGTGTATAAAAAATTATTAACCGCTCAAAAAAAAAAAAAAAATAATGGAGAAGGGATGGGGAGAAAATGAAAAAATAATACTTCATTTGCGGAATAGGATACCGCCACTAGTTAATGAAAAACGCGCACTACGCGTGATACGCTTGAAGTGTAGTGTTGTGTATTTTTTTTTTTTTTTTTTTTAATTTTTTTTAATTGAATTCCGACCGGAGGGTTTTTGTGTTTATAATACGAACGTGTTTATTCTCCGATTTCTAGGTAACGTGGATATAATATATGAACACGGCCCCGCTCGAGCTATGAGTTAAGGCTCTGTGTTAACTAATCCACGCACTAGACGACGAGTATGCGGTGCACGCGGATCCCCATAAATCGTGTCAGCAGACTCCGGGGCCGCGTTCTCGACGACTTCGCCCCGGCAAGACAAACATCGCACTTGATATATTTTTCCACCTGCTCCGGGAAAATGATATTTCATTTCCGAAGATAAACCGAACGACGTTAAAAAATGCCTACAGGCGTGTGTCTGCGTAATAGTTATATCTTGTGTATATGTATATACGTATCATATAATATACGTAAGGCACACGCCCCTGCAAATTGGCTGACACCGAGGGTATACCGCGTCGTCGTTTCGCGGCAGCCAGTGTATAGCGTATCGTGAAAAAAAATGCATATAATCAACTATGATAACGTTTTCAATTTATTTCTAAGACGTAATGTGCGTAAAAGTGTTACGCGTGCACGCAAACGCTGTTGTCGTAAATCGTCGCACAGAAAGAAAAATCTAGGTAAAATTTAAAAAAATAACAATTAAATCAACAAAACCATTGTTAACATAGGGCCAACAAACCAGTTTGTTGATTTCAAAATTTACATTTTGTTAATTTCTAGATCAACAATCAGTATTATTAATTTGCTAAAATTCCTGTTCAGTTTAACAAAATGATTTGTTAATTTTTAAACTCCAAATTTAATGAATGTTGTTAAATTAACAATAATTTTTGTTAAGTTTATAAAGTTTTCATTTAATTTAACATAGTTTTTGTTTATTTTAACAAATCTTCATTTGTAGAATTATGTAATGTTAATAATAGTTTTGTTATTTTTATATAGTACTCAATTAAATTGATAAAAATCGTTATTTGAAACAATAGAAATATGTTGTTGATTCAAATGGGTGGCATTGTTAAATCAAACAGTGCCGTCATTTCTTTAAAACTTAGGACACTCATCACTATTGTCTTGTCCGAGGACCGAAGGGACGAAGCACAAACTTGTACCACCATAATCTCACTTTACACTCACCAGTTTTTTTATTATTTTTATTTACATTGTTTTTAAATTTCTATTCCAAAATATATTTAAGACAGGAAACAGCTCTGCATTGTCCTCTGGTATATTTATATGTATGATACATATAAATATATGATAACCACTGCAGTGGATTGCCAATGAGTCTTCCGGGGGTCGCAGCTCGATAGCGTTTCGTCTGCACGGTGCAGTTTTACATCATACGCGGTTCAATATGTTCGAACAAAGGCGGCCCCGAGTTAAATGATTTTCTCTCGACTGAGTTCGGATTCTACCAATTTATATGGTCGTAATAGCCACAGATCCCCTACAGTCAAATTGAATTTTGTATTTTAGATTCCGAGTGAAGCGAAAAATCTATTGGTTTTACATTGATGTTTATTTTTTCCCTTCTATTCAGGAGTTCTTTTTTTGGGGCAGCAAACTTTGTCCAATGGTTTCATCCGGCTTCTATACGGATCAGAAATTGCATGTATGAGTATCGTACTTCGAGGGTTCATTTTTTTGTCTTTTAAGTCGTTTTTCCAAGCGTAAGGAAAAAATGCTGAAAAAACCTAGTAGAAATGGTAAGATATATGCCGTGAACAACATTTTACTCAATCAATTTTCGTTATTTAAGTATAGCTCCAAAATTAATATTGTTATAAACTTAAAATTTGCACTATATATCAATAACACATAGTCACAAACTTGAGAAAAATTTAAACAAAAATGACAAAATCGATTTATAAAAATAGAACTTTGAAAATACCTTATATCTGAAATTTTATCTTTAAGAACATTTTAATATTTGACAAATAGTTCTGAAAATGTAATATAATCTTATTCGTATATTTAATAAACGATACATGAAAAGGTTGTAAATATCGTTAATTAGAATTTTAATCAAATAATATGATATATACTTCTTCAATAAACGACAAGCGTTATATTCAATGCTTATGTATTTATAAAATACCGATCTAATACACTTTGTCATTAACGTGTATATGCAGAGCCTGATTTCAAGTTTTTGAGGCCCGGGACAGAAAAAAATAACCTGATAAGTGAGATGGTGGTGGTACAAGTTCGTCCTTCGGTCTTCGGACAAGCATTGGTGATGAATATATTAATTTTTAAAGAAATGATGACTTATTTCTTTAGTATAAAACGATTCTGAGCAAAGCTTCAGTGTAATATGATATATTATTATTTAAATACTGTTTACGTATTTTATGGTTATTTGTATAATTTCGGTGAGTTTTTTCTGAAATTTTCTGTCACCAAAAGATTCGAAAAATGTTTTTATATCTATGTTCCAAGTTGTATTGTGGTCAGATACACCAAAAAAGTTTTAAACAGATTTTAAGCAGAAAATTAACGTAAAAACAGCCAATATTTTCGTATACGAATTTATATTAACTTATTAAAACATGTATTAAAAGAAATTCTGATTAGCGATATTCAAATTTTTTCGGTATTGATAGTTTAGTATAAGAGTAAACTTGTATTAAAATTTCAGAACTTTCTAACAAATACTCAATATTTCATTAGAAATAAACTTAAAAGAAATCAGACAATATCGTAAAAAATCGTATTATAATTTATTAAAGTGTGTATAAAAAAAAATCCTGAGTCGCGATTTTTGAATTTTTGTTAGGATAATTAGGTAGGTATATGAGTAAGGTCATATTAAATTTTCAGAACTTTTTGTCAAATATTTAAAATTATATTACATAAATAATAATAACAATAATAATATGTCTATTGCACAATTCAGAGAAGAAATTGCTGAGACTTTGGTTGAAATAAAACAGGAAAATTCGCAACAAATAACTACATCACATAGTTTAGTAAAAGACAAAAAAAGGGCAAGATGCCATGGTTGCTACACGAAATATTGCCGTGAACAAGGTAAACAAATAATTTAACACACTTAATACGTATTGGTTACAAAATAATTTGAAGAACAAGTAGTTTTAGTTGTATGTATATGAATTAAAACTTTTTGAAATTATTTTGTTATAGGCACAACTTATGAAAGAAAGAAGTCAAAACGTGTTTCCACAAAATGTGATGTGTGTGTTCGAAATTTTTGTCTTCAATGCTTTTCAGAAAAACATAACTCAAAATCTAAATAATCTTTCATGTATTATTATTATTAACATTATTTATTGTTATATTTCTTTCATTCTTAAATAATTAAAATTAAATTAAAAAATATGTAGTTACATTTCTAATAGTTTAAATACAATAATTAATATAAAATAGAGTTTCTATAATATTAAATGGCTGATTAAAAATTCTGTTTGTCTGGTAGGCTACAAAATATTTTTCTGTGTATAAATTGTATATACGTGTACCCAATTGGGTACACATGACACTAATTGGATAAGACTTCAGTGTACCAAATATGGTACATAAAAACTTATTGGCAAAACAAGAATGTACCAAAAATGGTACACGTATAGCTCTCCTGGTAAAAACCGAAAAATAACGTAGCGGTTAACCTGTTAAAAAAGACAAGAAAAGGAACAGCTTAGTATAATAAAATTCTACGTTGATGAAAATTAAATAGTTTGTGTGTGATTTTATTTTTCCTTCAATTAATGAAATATTTTACGTAAACCAGATGCTATATTTATTTAATTCACATAATATCATCAAAATTAAACGTCAGTAATTTAATAAAAATGGTGTTCATATCATAATATCATATGTATATAATATACGTATATGAATATATTAGCTATACCAATGGTTCTTAACCGGTGTTCAGCGGACCACTGCACTGGTGCTCCGTGAACTTGGCTAAAGTGTTCCGCCAAAATTTCAAAATTGGCGAAAAAAAATTTAAAAATTATTGTTTATTAAAATTACTGGGATAATTTAATTTTTGATTAGATCGTTTTAAATAATTTTTTTTTTTTTTTTTTTTTTTTTAGCTTCTAGTCAGAGACTATTATAGCTCAACAATTATATATCATACATAATATTGTAAATTAAACATAGTACATTATATATAGTTCGCCAATTAAATAAGAGATAAGATAGCAGTTGAGTTAATGAAGTCTTAAGATATATACTGTTTAGACATAAATAAATACATTACTACTATGTTATATATAAGAACAATTTTTACAGAAAGAGCTATGGAGATAAGGAAGTTTTAGGGATTAATGTGTGTAGGAATGAAGATAGGAGGGTAATTAGAGGACTGATTAGAGAATTGAGGTTAGAAATAAAGTTAGATAATAGGACGGAAAAATTATCTGTGGAAAAATCTTTGTTCCGGGTGGCTTCAGCGTATGATTTTTGTCTGGCATGATGGTTTAGCGCCGGAACTTTGGTTGGAGAAGTCTTGAGAAGCATTGGGTTTTTTTGAGCACTTATGAAAGCAGGGCAGCCCCTGAAGTTGGCGGTATGGTCCCCGGAGCACAGGGCATATTTGGCCGGGTTATTCCGATCTTTGGAGCATTCATTGGTGTGATGGTTTGCTCCGAATTTGACGCAGCGCGTGACGTGGTGACAATAATTTTGAGTGTGACCGTATGATTGGCATTTATGGCACTGTGGAGGACCGCGGTTCTTTTTGTGCGGTTTTTCTATAATGACTTTAGTGTTAAGTAAACACGAAATTTTAGTGATATCCACATTGTTTGCATCTTGTGAAACTTCTATAAAAAATAGAAGTAAGGGGCGTTTGTTTTTATCTGATATATTTTGAGCGTGTACGACAGAATGTCCCAATTCGGATAGAGCAGAAACAATATCTTTTTCAGTGGTAGAGAAGTGTAAGTTTCTAATAACAAACCTGACTAAGCGAAATTGACGGGGTTTGGAGGTGTGGAATTCGGCGTCGGTGTCATTTAGATGTTTCACAATTATGTTGAAATTTGACAAATCCGAGGGCTGAACAATAAGATACAATGTTGACGATTTGCAAGTGAATCCATTCGGACCGACAAGATTCGTTAAGAGGTTTTTGAATGATGAGTAATTTGAAATATCTTTGATATAAATTGGCGGTGCTGGAGAATCTTCGCACTGATCGGGAATGTGAGCGTTGTCATGACTAGATATGGATGTAATAGATGGTGTAGTAGCTTCAATTTCGACGGAGTCGAGAACGGCGTATCCGTTTGGTGTGACGAAAATGTTTGATTTTTTATCGCCAATAGTAGGTGATAAAGACGAATTTGACAAATTGCGTTTTGAATGTTTTGAGTTTGTAGGATTATGTGGTGAACCGGGACACATGCTCGGATCTGGATCTTTCTCAAAGACGTACTTATCGCCGACCTTGGCCAAACGAAAGGTCTGGCTCATTTGTAGGTCTATGATAACTACCAATTATTGACAATAAAAACAATTAACGAGCGTAAAACAGAGATAACGGAACGAACACAGTGCGAGGTACGTGCGTTCATGTTGAGCGCTGCGGCCGAACTTTTTTAAATAATTATTGTACTTATTACAACACTATGAATTATATTAGTACTTTTGAGTAGGGTTGCCAGATTTTAAAATCACCAAACTGGGACATCATATTATTAAATAAATAACCATTTTTTTTTAAAACCAATACAATTTTTTTTACGTAAACTACATTCATTTAATTTACATTTGTAAGTTATAAGCTAATTTTGATATTTTTTTGTGGAATGGATTTTTTTCAATACAGCTTTATTATTCTTAATTTTTTCATAAAATTCATTACAAGTTAGACCAAAATTCATTTTACATACCATTAGACCTTGTACAGTATTTTCATTCATCTTTCCCCTTTCCTTAATTTACCTTAATTAACCTTAATTTTGGAGTAATGACGAAATTACTGAATTCGATTTTTTAATAAAAATGCTGTTTACGGCGATATTCTCCGTTTTTGGTCCATTTGAGGCTGTTTTTCCGGTCTATTAAGATGACAACTTAATAAACCCTCAAAGTTCCATCTACATCACAAATACTTTTGGACAAAGTTAATTCAGAGCAAAAAGTGTCTGCAGATTAAAAAAAAGGAAAAAAGTTCATCTTAATGACGTGAAAAAGATACGACGTTTCATTTTTAATATAAATATTAATTTATAACAAATTTATTAAAAATTCATCAAAAATTTAATTGCCAAAAACGTATGACACTGAAGTCGTAAAGTTGACCGTTTCGTCGGTCGACTCGTATCAGACGTCACGTTCGCTCGGCAGGGCCCGAGGCGCGTCCATGATCACGAAACATCCGGACGGACGGTGGCCTCCTCCTCCTCCTCCTCCTCCTCCTCCACCACCACCTCCACCACCACCTCACGTTTCGTCATAGGACGTCCGGCCGTCGTCGTCTTCGAGAGCTCCGTTGCCGCAACCACCGTGCACACGCGCGCCCGAGACTGAACCGAAGCGGCCGATCGACGAATTCACTCGCGACGACTGGAACTCGGTGGAATTCACGCGACTGTGAGAAATCAAAACAAAGCAAGAAAAAGTAATAAAACCCGCAGCATTCGTGTAAAACGATTAATCGTCCGACGATTGGTCGTCGACAAAATCCGAATATGCGATTGTGTGGAACACGCCCGCCGACTATAGGCGCAACTAGGGGGGTGCTTGTGGGTGCTTTAGCACCCCCCAAACGTTAAATTAGCTCCCCCGGTTCAAAAACACCGAAAAATCGTCGTACGAAAAACATAATTTCTTAATTTTACACAGTGTTTTTTTTCATTTAACGTCTTTAGCAGATGCACTGATTGTTTAATAAAAAAAAATTGTTTACGGACATTGTCCCGAAGGTTAGTGTTTACGACGACAGACTACTAGCTGTGTCCGAGTGGCCATTGCGATTTTCGCACGACAACGGTCGACCGCCGAGTTTTGAAAAACAAAAGGGCCCGTCACGGGGTGTGACGACGGGCGATTCTTTTCGATTTCGGGAGGTGGATTTGACCCGGCACTTGCCCCCCCCCCTCGTGATCGCACCACCGACCGTGATGACTTTTCTTTATAAACAAGATCGACGAGCGTACGTACCTCGGGCATCGGTCTTCGGCGAGTGTTTTCGGCCACTCCGAAGGGTACCCCGGCCCGCGTGACCGGTTTGTTCCGGTGGTCCACGTCCGGACGAACGCGGCGTCGGCGTGGCGTGGCGGCCGTCGCGAGCACGAACCACGGCCTCCTCCTCCTCATCCTCCTCCACCGCCTCCGCCACCGCCTCCAGCGACAGGTCCACGACCCGCGTTCACACGGTCCATTGCACCGTCGCTAGCGGACGACGAGAGGGGACTCGACCCAGCCACTCATCACGTCTGCTGCCCCGTAGATCACGGAGCCGGATCGGGCCGACCGAGCCCCCTTCTCGCAGCCGCGTGACGCGCGTACTCCGGGGCCACTTGCGGCGTGACGTGCCGACGTGGCGTGACGGGCCGACGCGGCGCGGTCGACGTACGCGGCGTGACTGGACGGTTGCGACGAGCCGTGCTGGCACAAAGGGCTGCGCAGATGCGCAAGGCCACGCGGGCGCACTGTGCTCAGGGGCATAGGGCCACGCGGGCGCACTATTTGTCGGGGTATAAGGCCACGCGGCCGCACTGTGCTCGGGGGCATAGGGCCACGCGGGCGCACTGTGCTCAGGAGCACAGGGCCACGCGGGTGCACCGGTCCACGCGGGCACACTGGGCCACACGGACGAACTGTTTATCGGCGTACAAGGCCACGCGGGCGCACTGTGCTCAGGGGCACAGGGCCACGCGGGCGCACCGGTCCATGCGGGCGCAACGGTCCATGCGGGCGCACTGGGCCACGCGGGCGTCGTCCACCACGCGGGAGCTGATGACGGGAAAGTTTCGTCCACCTCCATCGGCTCCGCGGCGACCGGTTCGTCCACCTCCATGGGACACGGACAGTGGTCTTGTGTCTCGACCGAGTTCCTGTGGACAGAACACGACCGGAACGGCCGTCGAAACGACCGATTATTATTATTACCATCGGTTCGCCGACGTCGTTGCGACAGTTATTGTTATATTTATTATTGTTCGTTCGAAAAGTCTCGTTTACTCACTCCAATTGTTCGCACGACGCGTACACGTCGGCAGCAAGGCAGTTATTGGCTGTGAAATAAAAAAAATTTGACGTGACATTTTTTGAGCACTCGGTGGCCGACAACGGAAACAAACATGTCGTGTGTGTGTGTGTGTGTGTGTGTGTGTGTGTGTGTGTGTGTGTGTGTGTGTGTGTGTGTGTGTGTGTGTGTGTGTGTGTGTGTGTGTGTACTTACTGAAAAACGACATCTCAGTGAAAATTTTTTCTGAGCGGCTCGGACGTTTCACAGCGCCTAATGAACTACGAATGAGAGTTTTTAACTAAATTAAAATAAAAACGCGTTCGAAATTGTTATGAATTCGTTTTTTCTTGGTTACCAAAAGAAACGTGGCGACAATCAAACGAACCAGCATAATGTTCGATCGAAATCGTTTTATGATCAAAATGCACGACGTCACCCGAAGTCGACGTTTCTTAACGATTCGCAACGAGCACAGAAATTCCAATCTCATACTTTTCGACTTTCGGGTATACGTCATACAGGGCTTGTCGAATGATTGTCTCCGTTGTGGCGTTATTTGTAATGCCAACTCATAAAATAACGTTTTTCTGTGAAGAGTACTAATTAATAAAGTGAATCACCAAACGTATGAGGTTGATAACTCAAACGTTGTTGAGGAAAACCCATTGAGATGAGAGCTCTTAATAAATCCTCAAAGTACCATGTTCATCGAATTTCCAGTCTATAGAGTTGCTTGATAAAACTTTCGGACAAATTCGATCTGAACAAAAAGTGTCTCTGGATCAAAAAAAAAAAAAAAAGAAAAATAAATAAATATATAAATAAATAAATAAATAAATAAATAAACGTCACTGTAAAATCATAGGATCCTTCGCTTCATCAAGAATCTAAAATGTAAGTTACGATTAAATGCAATTTTTCTCCTCGACTACATGCCATAGCAAGGGCGTATTTCTGGGGGGGGATGGGGCGATCGCCCCCCCTGGCCTTTTCAATTTTTTTTTTTTTAACTTTTTAACATTCTCTGTATTATATTATAATAATCATTAGAAAAAAATTACGAAATTATTTAAAGTCATAGATTATGATATAAGTGTGTAATATATTGATAGAAGCGCTCGGAATTTACCCAGCTCGTATCGTATCGATTTTATAACGATAGATACTTTAAGGTACACGTTATCTGATACTGAACGTTCGATAATTTTTTTTTTTTTGTTAAACAAGGAATAGTAATGATATTATTGTAGTACACGAATACGTCTTCACAGTTTACGTAGTACACTAGATGCGTGCAAAATAATAGATAGATTTGCAGAACACAAACGATTCAAAGAATTTGTTTCATAGAATAATAATTTTAATTAGTTTGTGCTTCATTTAAAAGAATTTTTATTTATTTTTAATCCTAAATATTATAGTTAAATTATTTTTGTTTATTTTTTATTCCTCAAGATTACAAGTCTAAAAGTCGGCCCCTACTGAAAATAGAGTCAGGGACGCCCTTGTGCCATAGTAGTGGCGTAAATATATTAGCCCTTACCATGCAATCTCAACCATAATGGAAATTCACTCTCATCCCCTACAGATATAACCGAAGCTTTCGCTCAGCACTTCATCAAAAATAACTGTAATTCAAACTACAAACACGAATTCCTAAATTACAAACACACGATATAAGAAAACATTACAAGGGACCTTGAACTTAATTTTTACCACCAAGAAAACACAATTAATCAACCTTTCAATATAACCGAACTACACAATGCATTATCTGGATGCAAAAGCAAAAGCCCTGGTCCAGATGGGATACCATATTCCCTTATTCAAAATCTACCAAAGCAAGGACACGAAACACTTCTCCAAATTTATAATATAATTTGGGATAAAGGCATTTATCCAGATCAATGGCGCAACGCAATTGTTATACCCATCCCAAAACCAAATAAGAACAAATTCGATACCTCCAACTATGGGCCCATTTCACTCATCAAAACACTAGGCAAAACATTAGAAAAAACAGTTAACAATCGCTTCATTTGGCACTTGGAGACATCGAATATACTAACGATTGATCAATATGGATTTCGAAGAAATCATTCAACTCTCGACACTCTCTCTTCCCTACACGATGATATTTGTAACGCGAAAAATCAGAAGCAACATCTAATAGCCTTAGACCTAGAAAAAGCATACGATATGGTATGGCGTAACAGAGCCCTTCAAATTATTCAAGAATGTGGCATAAATGGTAAAATGTTCATATTTTTCAAAAATTTCTTAAAAAATCGTACGATTCAAGTTAAAGCCCACAATGAATTATCAAACACCTATCTAACTGAAAACGGCCTTCCCCAAGGTTCAGTGATCAGTGTAACAATGTTCCTGCTAGCCATTAACAATATATTTAAGGAAATACCCAAACCTACAAAACACCTTCTTTTTGCCGACGATTGCCACATTTATTGCAGTGGACAAAATATTTTAAACCACGATGAAAATACTACAACAAGCACTTAATATTCTCCAAAATCGGTCAAATAAGACTGGTTTCAAATTCTCTCCAGGGAAAAGTAAATGTATTTGTTTCCACACTCGTACGACAGAGAACCAACAATTATACCTTAATAACTCTGAAATACCCTTTTGCAAATCCTTACGCGTATTAGGAATGATCTTCGATAGTGAATTAAAATGGACCCTACACTTAAAGAAACTGAAAACCTCTTGCGAAATAAAAATGAACATAATGAAAACACTTTCAAATCACACTTGGGGGGCTGACACAAAAAGCCTTCTAAATATTTACAAGTCATTAATACTGTCACGAATAAATTACGGATCAATTATTTATAATTCAGCCAAAGAGAACCTACTCAATATATTAGATCCATTACATAACGAAGGTATTCGCATTTCAATAGGAGCATACAGAACCAGCCCTATCGACAGTATTTTATGCTACGCTGGAGAACTACTTCTCAAACTCCAAAGAGAAAAAGACATACTCGTCTACGGCATAGAAAGGAAAAGCACTCCTAACCACATAGGATACAACAATATTTTCCAAAACCAAAATAAAACCCCAACCAACATATCCGGGAAACAAATACCACCCATACACGTCACCTTCTCCCGTTTGTGCACAAAGTTTAAAATCCACACATCTATTAAAAATAAAATTACTTTCCCAAAATTTTCACCTTGGCTTTGGAAAACCCACATAAATACCGAACTAACCAAGTTTAATAATCATGAAACAAATTCGACAATTATCACGTCTCACTTCAAAGAAATCATCCAGAATAAATACTCCAAATTTTCACAAATTTACACTGACGCATCTAAATCCCAGCATGGAACTGGCTTTGCAATCATCAAAGAAGAAACCAAAATCCTGCATAAACTTCCTCCGGAGAGCAGCATTTTCACAGCAGAAAACTACGCCATATCATATATAATATATATATATATATATATATATATATATATATATATATATATATATATATATATATATATATATATATATGTTACGGGTAATGTTAACATTTGGATAATGTCAACATTATCCGGCTAATGTCGACACTAGCCATGCGTTTTGGTTAATGTGTAATTTTTCATTTATATTAATGAAATATTAACATTATCCGGATAATGTCGACATTAGCCAGTCAACATTGGATAATGTTTAAAGTTAAAACTGAACTCTATTAATTAATAATAGTTAATATTATAAACTTGGCAATAAATATGGTACTTTGCCACAATTATACACCAGAAATCAGTTTGGTGTTGGTCCGTTATCTTTAATACCGCTTGATGAGTTGGTACATGTAGAAAAATCATTGAGAGAAATTGCGAGTAAAATGTCAGATGGTGGTGGTCAAGGATATAAAAGGTGTTCATGTAAGGGGAAATGTGACACCAATCGGTGTAAATGTAAAGCATCTAGCATTTTGTGTAATTCAAAATGTCACGGAAGCATGCCGTGTAATAATAAAGAATAACACATTATGTATCATTAGGAGGTTAGGTTGTTAAAAATTAAAATTTAACTCATATTATTAATATTATGTATTTTATGGTTGTTGTCTTAAATATAATTAATATTGTTAATAATTTAAATTATTGCGTCTCATGTATGATACATTTTTATGATTGTTAAGACATTATCCGAAAGTTTTTGGCTAATGTAATATTACCCGGTTAATGTTAACATTAGCCAATATTCGTGGCGGCTTATGATGACAGTTGGCTAATGTCTCATTAGCCGGATAATGTCGACATTATCCAAATGTTAACATTACCCGTAACATATATATATATATATATATATATATATATATAATAGCAATCAAATCAATAAACCTGACACCTTCAAACAACAATATTTTAATAATAAGTGACTCATTTAGTGCTCTCCTAGCTCTCTTAAACCCTTCCTCGACAAATGAAACAACCCAGAACATCCAAACTGAACTATATTCTACAAAAAAAAATATAGAATTTATGTAGGTACCTTCACACACCGGCATTACCGGTAATGAGATGGCCGACAAGTCAGCAGACAAAGCAGTTAAAACCATCTCACATCCAACAATCACTGACATACCGGCCAACGACATTAATATTTCCATTAAAAAAAAAAATAAATATGACATGGCAAAGTTACTGGGATTCTGTTCAGCCTTCCAACAAATTAAAAAAAATCAAAAAACGCACCCAAAAGTGGCACCATATCCATCATTTAAACAGACGACAAGAAGTTACTCTAGCCAGAGTAAGAATTGGACATACTTCTCTGACCCATTCTTTTTTAATTAGAAAAGATCCACCACCCAAATGTAACCAATGCCAAGAAGACCTAACCATTCAACACATCATCCTAGACTGTCCAAACCTCCAAAACATCAGAAATACCTTATCAATACCCAACAACTTAGAAGAAGCTCTCCATGAAGATAACACCATACAAATCTTAAATTTCCTTACTCAAATTAACATTGTACACAACCTTTAACCTTAAATTTTATGTTCATAATTTAATACTTTTGTAACCTTTTATTTAAATGTAATTATTAATGTAACTCATACAATGTAAAATGTATACATGGCTAATAATCCCAGATGTTGAAGCCTCTTTTATCTCTCAATAAAAAAAAAAAAAAATTTCAAGAATTTGAAAACGTCCATAGGTAGGTACTTACTTACAGAAAAAAGTGAACAACGGAAATAAACCAGTTTAGATTGTCACCACCTCACAATAAATCATAATAGTTTTTTTGTTTATAGGTACATAATTATTTAAGTAATAAATAGGTACTTACTTTTTTCACCGCCATCGTTTTGACTGATCACTCTATCCTTAAACTGCATAATAGTGTCAATAACAGTAGTAGGTGGCAGAGCACATTTTCGTCCAACCACTTTAATGAAATTAGTTGGCGATTTAAATTAAAATAATACTAGCTTATAAAACTGCTATAGCGAAAAAATCACGGCACACTAATACATAACAATTCATATGTACTAAAATCAACTGACTGTTGTAGAATGTTTAGTGCATGCAGCTTAAAATGTAATTAAAGACTGCGGAAATTATTGAGATGGAAAATAATACTTATAAATATTATTTTGTTAAATTAATAAAAATAGAATTTCTGTATTTCCGTATTTCCGTCCATCAAAAACCAATTCGAAAATACTGCTTTCTTTCAACATTTGACACGATAAAATATTTAAACTATTTATTACTAATATATTATAAAGAATTATTTACATGAGTATTTAAAAACAAAAAAATTATTTGGTAATTGATTGTAATGATTAAATTAACTTTTATAGTGTCATGTGCTACTTAATCAGTTTCACATTTGTCAACTTTAAAAAACAATGCATTTAAAAAAAATACACTGAATTGTATAGTATATGAATTAGGTACATTAAGAACTTCAATATTGTCATAGATATCTTGTATTATTTGACTCCACGATTTTTACTAAATACTATATTCTAATAATATATTAGGTATATAAATAGGGTTCTAAAATTTCATGAAATTTATTTTCTTGAAATATTTCATGAAAGTTTCATGAAATATTTCATTTACACGAAAAATAAAAATTTTCCCAAAATAAATAAAAAAAAGGGTTGTTTTCCAATTAATACATATAAGAGCTATTCAGTTATATTATGTAATAAAGATGAGAAAACGCGTTTTAATTAGGTAGTATATCTATTCTATTTTATAAAAACATTGAAAACATAAATAATTTTTAAGCACAAAGTGCCCAATGCCTATATTTTTTTATGTTACTTTTAGTTCTATAGTGTTTAATTTTTTACTAAATTTATAATGTATAAATAAAGGTGATACCTAAATATAGCCTGAACCAAATTATATACACTTATATAGTTATACTTATACATAAAACATACT
Source organism: Therioaphis trifolii (assembly GCA_027580255.1). Taxonomy (NCBI): domain Eukaryota; kingdom Metazoa; phylum Arthropoda; class Insecta; order Hemiptera; family Aphididae; genus Therioaphis; species Therioaphis trifolii. The sequence continues at coordinate 46,200,613 of CM050404.1, forward strand.
TACTATTCATTTTTAACCCTTGCATTTGTGAATGTTATCTATACATTTATTTTTTACAAAACAATATTATTTATCTATTACAGATTTTACTTTTTTTTTTCTCAACACTATTTATGAAATTATATTATCTCTAAATAAGTACAAAAAATGCAATATTAGACAGGTATCTAATTTGTAACTAGACACTTAAGATTTCTTTTGCAAATTACAATTTACAACACAAGACAAGAATAAATAAATATTCTTCTAGCTCCAAAAATCATTAATAGTTACAACCACGGTTTTAGAAGATATCTTGTAAGACCGTGTTTACAACCTAAAATTTATAAAACTCAATACCTATGTTTTATTATTTGGTATCTGGTATAAAAAATTGAGCCTTCACAATACGCCGTGTCGCATAGATTATTATAAATTCAGTGCGTAGGTAACAAAATAATCATTAGTTTATATTATGGTCAAACTGTAAGTCTATAATCAAGGAACGATAGAATCTGATTGATAACATTTCAAAGTCGATCATGTTGGAATTTATTTTTAGGGACACGCGCACGAAAATTAATCGAGGTTGTAGTGAACAAATTGTCGATAAGTTTTATCTGTATAATTTTAACTACACAATTTTCTATGAAAGTCGATCCTCAAAGGTCAAGTATATTTTTAGTAGATCGTGACCAAAAAAAGTTTGGCCACCCCTGGTGTAATTTAAAATATAATTGATTTAAAATATTCCTAGCGTACGCGCTATGATTAATAAATCACTAGTTAAATTTCGAAAAAATATTGGAATTATCAGATAAATTTAAAGAAATAAGTACCGGTGTAACCGAGATTATTTACCCCCGTGAAATTTTACCCCAACGGTAAATTTTTATTAGTGAAATTTTACCTCCCGTTAAATATTCGCTAGTGAAATTTTACCCCTGGTAAATATCCGCTAGTGATTTTTTACCCCCGGTAAATATCCACTAGTGATTTTTTACCAATGTATTTATAAACCCCGGTAAAATTTCACTAGAGACAATTTATTGGGGGGGGGGGGTACAATTTCCCTAGATATATTTTACCGGTTTAAAAATCCACTATGGTTATTTATTTATTTATTTTATGATATAAGATATATAGATATATATATTGAAATACACAACTAGTTCGTTGATAACTCATAAAGTAAGTTTCAAGTATATTAACAGGCCCCACTAGAGGGGGGGGGTACTTGAAATTTCAGAACTTTCTAACAAATACTCAATATTTCATTAGAAATAAACTTAAAAGAAATCAGACAATATCGTAAAAAATCGTATAATAATTTATTAAAGTGTGTATAAAAAAAAATCCTGAGTCACGATTTTTGAATTTTTGTTAGGATAATTAGGTAGGTATATGAGTAAGATCATATTTAATTTTCAGACCTTTTGGTCAAATATTTAAAATTATATTACATAAAAACTTTCAAACAATTTGGTAAGTTAAAAGTTCTATATTTAAGTCAAAAGTGCTATAATTGTTCTGAAAAGGTTGTCCAATATAAAAAAGTATGTATTTGATATTAGATAAAATTTTCAAGTTTCTAGCTTCAATATTTTTCGATTTATGACTAAATACCTAAAATCTGAACAGTGAAAATCTCGTTTACGGCGGATTTTTACCGATTTTACCGTTTTTACTCAGTTTTTCGATCGTTATTCTTGATTACTGGAAAAACTATGGAGATTTTGGAAAAATGACCTCTTTAAAATACCATCTCAGTTCAATTTCGAACCTAAAAAGTTGATGGACGAAACTTTTGGTCAAGGATTTCTATACGAAAAAGTGTTTACAGAAAAAAATAAATAAATAAATAAACATCATTGTAAAACCATAAGATCCTTATTCGCTTCACTCAGAATCTAAAAGTAAAAAAAAAAAAGCTGGTAAGTGAGATGATGGTGGTACAAGTTCGTCCTTCGTCCCTTCGGTCCTCGGACAAGATAATGGTGATGAATAATACACTTTAAAATGCTAACCAAGTAATGAACTGATGAACTATCTTTAATAATTGACTGATATCTGATTTTATCAGTACAAGAATTATTATAGTTATTTCCCGAACATTCGATATGTTATTATTCGACATATTTTCTTTCGCTATAATTCAGTTTCGCTAAATTTTTTTTCGCTATTTTTCCTTTCACTGTTTTGACCGGACACCCTCGTGGACGTTATGTCGTGCGAGCGTTTAGTGCGTACTATAGGCCACACTTTGTCCGAATAGAAAACGAGAAATATTATATCCGTAGGTACAATGACAATACCTGTACACGTACAACCATATAATACATACGTATATATCACCATTATCACAGTGCGGCCGCCGCGTCGTAACGAGGAGCGAAGAAGAATAATAATACGCCCGAAGACGGTGGCTGGCTGCGGGAGAGAAACTCCGTCGTCATCTGTTCGGTGTCAAATCTCGCGGTAAATTAGTCCGTTCCGCCGCCGGGGTATCTCGTTTTATTTATGCCCGCGGTCGACGGCCGCCGCCGGTGTTTACCTCCGCCGCCGCCGCCCGGGCGTGTATTATTCACGACGTTGATGATAATAATAATAATTGCCCGCCGCCACCGGATCTCGTGCCGGTGTAGTCACATTGTGTGAAACGGTTTTATTTTTATTTGTTTATTATTATCATTTTTTTTTTCTGTGGTACGTGTCGAGAACGATCAACGGGGCAAGAAGACCACAATGGGTACACATTACGTATATGCGCGTACTGAATACACACGCGCACGCGCTTACGCACACACACACACACACACACACACACACACACACACACACACACACATATACAAATAAAAAATATATAATCGTTTTATGTATATAAATAACCGTACGCGAGCACTGGGTACACAAATCGTTACCGTGCCACAGGCGCGGTTGGGGGGGAGGAGGGGGTGTACGTGGAACAAAAAACCCAAACGACTGCAACGAATTTGTCCGCCGCGACTACGACCGGGACGTCGACTGAGGAGACGACGACACCACAACACGGGAAATCGTCCGTGAAAACAAACACAGACGTTTGAGCGGAGGCGCGTACGTCCTCCACCTTCGCCTCCGTTCTCGTTATTATCTCTCGTCGCTGTACCTAATGCTTCTCTCGTCGTCCGGACGACATTATATCATAAATATATATGTATGAACGATAATATAATACGCGGGCGCGCGCGACCGCGTATTTATCGTGTTCTTTTGTGGCGAGACCTAACCGAGAAGTTGTGTGCCGGAGAAGTCTTGCGCTCCTCTTACCCCCCGACGACCACGGTACGTCGTAATTGTCCAGAGCTCTGTTCTTTTCTTCGTGTCCGGAGGACACGTAACGCGCCGTGGAAAAGTCCGTAGGCGGTATGGTGCGGTGCCGGACGTCGCGACGACGGCGGCGGCGGAGACTGCCGGCACGATGGCGGCGGCGGCGACCGACAACACTCTGGTCGTCGTCGTCGAAATAGGAATCGGTGTCTGGGGACTGGTTTGTTTTTTTCTTTTTTTTTTCATTCTATCTCTCTCTCTCTTTCTCTTTCTTCTCTTTTATTCTTAGGCCATATTATCGTCGCCGTTATTGTTTATTTACCTTTATGTTTGTCGCGCACACGCCGCCGCTGCCGCCGCCGACTCGGCGTGTTTGAAGGCCAACGGCCGTGACTCGCGCGTGCTCCGCAGTAGTTTTGTACGCTCGAAACACGTGACACGTGAACTGGCAGGCAAACGACACAATAATAATAATAGTAAAAGACCACGTTATATTATAATATTTTATATTTATCATGTATGTGTGGGCTTATTTTCGATATGACAAAAGTACCGGGGACGTCCACTGAAAATGTCAATCTCAGAACATCATTTATGACCGCGTACTATGTTATACTCTTTCTGTCATAGCGTTTGAAATAAGTATTGTTTATCGTGCGAATAGGTATCGTCCGGATCCGTCTCGGCGGTCGCCGCTATATCAAAAATGTTGCTTGTTCTGTGTTCATACGGCCGTACTGTGCACCTATAAACAATCTGATATACTTATTACTTTTTTTTTTTTTTGTAAAAATTATTTTTTATTATTATTTGAAAAATACAATACAACAAAGTATTTAAGTAAAAATAATAAAAATTATTACTTATTTATTAATTAATGTATTATTTTATATAATTTTATTTATATAAGTTTATATAAACTTATATAATTTTATATAAGTTATACAAATTATAACTTATTACTTATTCCACCTATTCTGACAATTCCATCTTCTAAAGTTCTACAGCGTATACCGATTAAGTCTCGTACTTGACCGATGATAAATATTTATACTGATTAGAATCCTGGGTGTATAAACATATTCATACTATTAGGGGTAAGTAAAATATACCGATCGAAAACCATGTATCGACGAATTTCGAAAAATTTTAAACACTCTTGAACTCTGTGTTTGTTCATGGTACATCGATTGTATTATGCTAAATGACTATCATACAAATTTACGAAACAATTGTATTCATGATAGTTAATATGTCATAATTATGATTTAAACCAGATAACTGAAATTTTGAAAGTTCAAGTTTCAAATTTGAAACAAAGTTTCTCATTTGCATTTTCACTGGCAAAGTCCAATGAAAATGTTTAATCATTTCGCTTTTAATTTAATGTCATATTTTTGCAATTTAAAAATATATTTTTTTTAAAAATGAAAAGTTTATTCATCAACAATATTTTAATGACCATATACCAATAATTGGTATTAATAATTAATATCATATCAACCCTCAATTGATCATCCATTAAATAATCAAATTCATTAGTAAGTTTTAGATTCTGAACGAAGTGAAGAATGTATTGATTTTACTATGATGTGTGTTTTTTTTTTTTTTTTTTTTTTTTTTTTTTTTTTTTTGTTTTTGTGTCTGTGTACACCATAACTACTCGAAATAATGCTTCAATTTTGAACTTCAGGGTATGTTTTCGGTGGCAAAACGAATATCGGAGGTACCTTAGAGAGGTCACAAGTGAAAATTCCCAAAAGTTTTCAAATGCCACGGGAAAAACAAACAAAAAATGAGGAAAAACCGGTACTTTTTGTGCAAAACCCGTTTTCGACGAAATCGATTTTTTTATTTAGCCGTTACTCAAAAACCAAAAATTGTAGTTACTTGAAATTTTCACCAAATGTTTATATTGAAATCATCTATACGTGGTAAAATTTTTGAACACTTTTGACTTTTATTGAGCTAATTATAGACAATTGAAATTTTCAATTTTTTTAAGTATTTTTTTTTAAAATAACGATAAAATTTTTTTTTTTTGCCAGAAAATCTTGAAAATTTAATACAAGGTTTCTTATAAGTTGTTCCATAACTGATAAAAAAAAATCCAAAATCGTAAGTCACAATTTTTTTTTATAAGTGCTCAAAGTTCCAATTTATACGAAATATGTAAAAATTGCGAAAATTTGCAAATAATTTTGTTGTTGAAAAATCGTAAAATTTTTTTCTTTTATAACTAAGTTTTGAAAATTTGGTACAAGGTTTTTCATTAGTTTTTCTTCAATTATCTGCAAAAAAAACTCTACCGGATTCAGACAAAAAAATTTTATGAGTGTTTGAAATTTAAATTTTTACAAAAACACGTTAAACAACGGTTTAGCCTCAAACGATTTTTGCTATTTGTTTTTTTTTCAAAAAGTATAAGTTGTAGAAACTTGAAAATTTTATCAGTTGTTTATATTGGCATTTTCTTTATATAATTTTATTTTCAAAAGATTTCACTCATTTTTAATCAATTTATAGGCATTTGAAATATTAGATTTTTTTTATTTTTTTTTTTATAAATGTTGATAAAAAAAATGTAGCTCGGACGAAATACATGAAAATTTAATAGAAGGGTCCACATAAGTTGTTCTAACTCCCATTCAAAAATTATAAAAATACATAGGCACAAAATTTTTTTATAAGCGTTTATAAGTGCTAATATTGACAAAATTCGTCAAAATCATGTATATTTGCTATGTATTTTGCAGTTGAAAATTCATAAAATTTTAAGTATTCAAAACTAAGAATTGTAAATTCGGTACAAAGTTTGACATACGTTTTCCTTCAATTATCTGTAAAAAAATTTGCACTGGAATAAAATCAAAAATTTTTATGAGTGTTTGAAATTACAATTTTTTCACATAATCGCGTAAAATAACAATTTAGGCATCATTGATTTTTGATATTTGTTCTTATTCAAAAAGTATAGGTCGTAGAAACTTAAAACTTTTACAAAATGTTTAAATAGGCATTTTCTTTACATAGTTGTATTTTCAAAATATTTCGTTTATTTTTTAGCTATTTATAGGCATTTGAATAATTCGATTTTTCTTAGATTTTTTTTTATAAAAGTCGATAACAATTTTTTGGCCCTACCAAATCGCTTGAAAATTTAATAGAAGGTTTTGAATAAGTTGATCTAAGAGTGATTCAAAAATTATTCAAATACATAGGCACAATTTTTTTTTATAAGCAGTTGAAGTTCAAAAATCGACAAAATTTGTCAAAATCACGAATATTTGCAAATTATTTTGTAGTTGAAAATGTATAAAAATTTTTGTATTCAAAGATAAGAAATGAAAATATTATGTAATATCACAGCTGATAAAGATAATTAAATAGATTAAGTTTATTATAATATAATCAGTAGCTGACAGCTGTTCTATACAAAATATTGGTAGATTGTAAACACAAGGTGTATAACGTACCTTTACATGGTTGAATAGAACGTTACTAACTTCCAATTTCCAGTTATTTTAATGTGTGTATCAGTTCCATAAACATGCGGATTTTATATATTATTATTAATTATTAATATTTAAATAGACGTAGCCACGGAGCATTCAGCATATATGGACGGCGGGGTCGGGTGGTGCCGTCACGATAGTGCATTTAGGCAAATAATATGGTATTTACCTACGCCCTATCTATGCACATCCTGGTTTGTCCAATGCTCACGAGCAGAAGTCACATGAATAGACAAATGTAAATTTAACCCAATCTAGGATATTAAAATAAAATATATATTACAATTTAAGGCTGACATCTTCATCTTCGTTCAGAATCGTTTTTTTTTTTATAATATAAAATAATTCCAAAATCTATCCAATAATGCCTAATCTAGCAATGCATCTCGTGTATCCCACCCAACTACTGTATCCTGTACTTAACTTACAATGATTTATCATTGCATACAAATGTAAAGTACCATACAACTAAACTATCGTAAACCAGGTGATCCCATGATAGAAAGTGCTATACACTCCTCACCATTATCTTGTCCGAGGAGCGAAGCGACGAAGGACGAACTTCCACCACCATTATCTTATCGGCTTTTTTTAAATTTGACTTGCAAAAAAAAATGTTTTTAACTATATAATGATAATATGAGTCGTACGACGTACACGTGCCATGCATGTCTAGCAGGAAATCCCAAGTCTATATAATGGTAAGGAAAATATTTTTTCTTCAAAGTAGGCTGTGACTATGGTAGTACATTAAGATAAATTTCATTGATATAGTGATTTAAATATTTCGAAACTCAATAAATATGCATCTCAAACATTCTAAGACTTAATTCGTCCTTAAATGTTCTTTTGGAACTCGATTCGTACTTGAGATAGTCGTACGAATTACTTCACTGACAAGCGTCGTAACGTGGTCGATTTGCTCCTGGAAAAATTCGGTTTTTCGCAATTTTTTAGCATGCGTCGTGTACGTGACCGATTCACCGTCATATTTTTCAAAACCTATACGCACAGCTTTAATATAATACAAAATATACGCATCGGGAATCTTGCACGACCGCCGAATGTTAATATCGCGGGTTTCACTCTGTCAGAGACGTTCTAAATGGCGCGTACAATGTCCAATTCGTCAGCCGATCGGTTTGACGTCATCATGGCTTACTCCGTGTATGTTTGTTAGCACAGGTGTTTCGTGAAAAAATGACGGTTTTACATTGGAATACTTACAGCCGGGGGCGTCAGGTTTACAAAATTGTACGAGACGTACATAACACAATAGTACACCCGATCGTAAAGTCAAAAATGAGTTTTCATCAAAATGTCATTATTATAAATTGGAGTTTTAAAAAACACAATATTAATATCGTTAATTACTGAAGATTTATAATGTATAAAAAAAAATCTTTAAAACGTACATTATTTATTTGTTCGTTTGTTTCGTGGAGTGCTTTATCGTCAAATATTTATGGAGTATTCAAGCACCGCAACAACCCGTTATTCGGCACCCACGTATATGTATAACATGATAAAATAACATTTTCGTAATACATATATAGTTCACCAACCATATGAACGATCTGACATTATGCAAAATGTCTAAAACCACTGGTGAAATCCCTAAATAATTCTTACTTTTCTTAACTACTAATAGTATTATATGCAACGTCAAATGTAGAGTAGACAACTTGGTATAAATAATTTCTAATCGATGATTCGTATCCAATGAGTAAATTTCTAAGCGGTGATTGATGAATTTTATAGTAAAATCTAAAGTAGTTATACGCTAGAAATCAATTTAAAGTAAGCACGAACAAAATTAATTAGAAAGGACGATGTTCCAGCTAAAATAAAGACGGCATTACGAACAATTGCAATAGATTTCAATCGATAAAAACGGGACAATGATTTCTCACTCGCTTGTAAGTAAATGTGCAAAAAAAATATAATAATCAATGCTGAAAACAACCTTTTGCCATATGGTATGCTATGCCGTTCAAAATGGTTGTGGGACATTTGCGGTCAATTTATTTCTATTTATCTAACCATACAATTTAAGGTGCTATATAGTATACATATATATTATATATAGAGAAGTTACCTCAATATGGAAGGCAAAAGGAGAAAAAAACGTACATACAGTTAGACCAAAGAATTCAAAAAACATTAGTAGAATATGAATAAGATAATGATTTGGAAAAATGCTTAAAAATCATAGCTAATATTCAAAAATTAGAATAATTACTATATTATGCTTATTGTGTAATGTGATTGACAAATATATTATTATACGAATTATTTTTAATGATTATAATAATTATTAAAAAAAAAAAAGTACTATATGTTTATTGTGTAACGTGATTGACAGATATTTAATAAAAATATAAATTAAGTATATAATATATATACTATATAGCACCTTAAAATGTATAGTTAGGTAAATAGAAATAAATTGATCGCAAATGCCACGAAAAAGGTGCTGACCGCAAATGTCCCGACCGCATCTGTGCCGACACCGTTCAAAATAATGCCATTTGTCAAATACCTGTTGTAAAAAGTAGCAGTATCAAGATCAATGAATAGTATTATCTAATTACTGTTTTTACTTTGCCTCGAGTCAAATTTGTTATTATATGTAATGCCTAGAAATTTTTAAAATGCCTAAGTTATAAACGAAATACTTGAATTATCTATATTGGCGATGCATAATATGTACGTGTACTACGATAAATCGACATATCGGTAATTTATTCAAACAGAATCTTGGGTTATCGCGGAAACGCACACACGCAGAGGACGTCATGATTGCTACGGGACTTTTGAAAGACGTGATGTACCATAAATGACGTAAACAAACAAACACACACACACAAGCATAACGTGCATTCAACGTCAGTATATTTAGGTACATCGCACAAAATGTGCGTGTACGGGGTTTCTCAGACGAACAAATCGTGTTGTTTAATCTCGTTGTGCAGAGCGTGTGTCGTGTGCCCGGAGGACGTGAAGCTGCACGACGACGTCGCGTGGCGCCGTTCGAATTTTTATGCGCAGCAACCACACGTGTTTACGTGTATATATTGTGTGTGTGTGTGTGTGTGTGTGTGTGTGTGTGTGTGTGTGTGTGTGTGTGTGTGTGTGTGTGTGTTTATTACGTACAAACGGTAAGTATAATGGCCGCTGCAGTACACGCACACGAAGTCTCCACCGCCGCCGCTGCCGAGATAAAATGACTCCGCGCGCGCGCCGACGACCGGTGGCAACGCGAGTGGTAGTAGGGCACGTGCGCCGGACGAGGAGCGGTCGTCCGTCGCGGTCGTGACGCGACCACGCGCCAGTCCGTAATATAACACACTGTAATAGCATAATAATAATAATAATAATAATAATTTATTCGGTAGAATAAAACGGGCCGAGGCCCAATAGTACAGATAGTAAAGTTTGAGTACAAATACAAAAGAAATACAATATTACATACAATATTACGTACAATAAATATCTTATAGGTGTATAAAGTTTACAAAAATCTAAAAAGGAAAAATAGTATTAAATTGATAGGCAAACCCAGCATTACGTATTCACGTTGTTCATATGAGCATTTATTATCTCCTTTAAGGGAGAGAAGAAAAAGTCAACTCTCGTCGAAAGTTTATTGCATAGAGCCATAGCCCTAGGAATAGGTGAATTTTTAAAATAATTTGTGCTATATACTGGAATGTAAATAATAGTTGTAATAATATTATGTATACATATATTATATGTTACGGGCAATATGTACAATTTGGGCATTATATACAATGCCCGGGCATTATAAAAAATGCCCGGGCATTATAGAAAATGCCCGTCGAATATTGGGCGATATAGACAATGATATATAAAAAGATAATATGTACGAAATAGGGACTAAAGAATGCCGTCTGTCAACTTTTTACAGCAGAAATCAGTTTGTAATTTGCAAAGAAAAATTTTTGGAAGTTAAGGATGTGCCACAAACAAAAATTTCACTCCGAGAGGCCGCACGGAAATTATCTATTTTGAGTGGTCAGGGATACGAACAATGTACGTGTTCACAAAAATGCAAAACAAGGAAGTGCAAATGCAAAGCAGCGGATCGACATTGTACATTAAAATGCCACAGACGCAGTACATGCGACAATAAATGAAAAACAATAATTTACAGTAATATAAATTTATAGTACAAATATATTATAATAATTATCTAATAATAAAATCTTATAAGTATCTAATAAGTACTCTAATTATTTATGAATTAATTAAATTACTGTATAGTAAAATAATAAAATCTAATAAAACATTATATTATGATATATCATTGTCTATAATGCCCGGGTTTTGTTTATAATGCCCAAATTGTACATATATTGCCCGTAACATATATATATATATACACCTATTCATTACACATTTTACGTGGTATGAGGCGGACTGCACGCGCATGGAGGATCGCTAAAACCTTCGACTGATTGGTGTAGAACCCAGTGGCATAGGATTTATCTCTCCGGGAACATTGTTTACGCGCGTATTCGGAGGATATCAAACGAATCCCTCTGCAGTACGACGGTGCGATTACGTGATGAATAGACTACGATGTGGTCCAAAATAATTATACGCATCGATGAAATAAAATATTATATTTATATATATATATATATTTTTTTAATACCTCATTTTGATCCCGAACGGTTTCTATACTGTGATAAGGTGCAAAACTAGTAATTTTGCTTCAGTTCCACATATATCAAATGATTCTGTCACTTTACTCCCTTATATTGCAAAATATACGTAATTTACCCTGGGAATATCGATCTTCACGGTTGTGTACATACTACAGTCGACTCTCGATAATTCAAACCTTCAATAATTCGAAACCTTCGGTAATTCGAAGTAAATGCTCGGTCCCTTGAAAATCACGTGGTAATTCGAATAAAAACAATGCATTTAGGTACACTCGGTATTTCGAAATATAATTTTGGGAAAACTGGCCACTAACACGTGACAATTCGAAGTATCATCCGTTCAACGCTCGGCAATTCGAAGTATATATTCACCAAATAATATATTTTATCTGTATTTTTATAATTTTTCTGTTAATAATTTACTATAGGTACAATCGAGCATTTACTTCGAATTACAGAAGGTTTCGAATTATTGAATGTTTGAATTATCGAGAGCCGACTTTATGTACAATAATAAAAAACACATTTTTTTTTTCTTAACTCTCTGTAATTCGAATTTTTTTTTTTGCCCTCTCGTTATTTCGAACTACTCAACAATTCGAACTCTCGGTAATTCGAAGTTTTTCAGCGGTCCCGTCAATTTCGAATTATCGAGAGTCGACTGTAATTGCAGTGCCTAACGTAACCATAGAACATGTTCTATGACGTAACTTGATCATTTATTTTGCGTTAGTGTGATTAGGTATCTGCAACCTCTGTTCAATTAAAGCTTATCGCACAATTATATTATGTCATATTTAAAATATAATCGTACGTTTTATCGTGGATTCCTCATTAGAACAGTGGCGGCTCGTGAACCGTATGAGTGGTGAGGCAGATATTTTCAAAATATATGGGAGAAAAAATGCTGTTAAAATAAATATCTGTAAATATGCTGTCAATGAGTTTCAAGTTTACTTTTAATATAACTCAATTAATTAAATAATATTTAATACTAGCCCTTAAAAATATATTAATAATAAACCATAAAATATTTATTTCAAATGTCATACCTATACATAAAAAAAAAATATATACTTATTTCATAAATCTCATATTCTAAAACAAAAACAAAAATATTATAAAAATAAATCTTTTTTTATATTATGTTTTGTAAATTAAATCTATTCTTATGTCTTTGAGTAATGCAAATTTGTCAATTATTTTTTCATAGAATTTTTCATCATTTTTTGATAAAGTGTTTATTAGATTATAACTCAATAAACTATAGTACAAACACTACAAACGCTAAAAACTACAAGGCACTAAAAAAGTTTGGCAGTGTAAAATTGCAAATAGAATAATAATTATTATTGTTGTTAATTATTATTTGATTGATATTTGATATGAACCAATATATTTAGTTTGTGATAAAAGTATTGTTAAGTGTACACTTACACTACACGACATTATATCCATTATGTCAACCTCCCAATTCTTATTTCTATTAGTGGAAGTTACGTCGTTTCGACATATGACTAATGGGTAATGTTAACAAACCCTGAGGCCCGAATCGTTCTGCCTCATTTCATAATACAATTCCGATTTCCCCCTCTACCATTATAATTTTATCATTGTACGGCCGTCCCACTCGTCTGAGGCTAAACATTATTAGCCTCTCGGCATACTTCGGCTTTCATCGAGATCGTTATATCGTTCAACGAACGTCTTCGTCGTGATTTTTGATAACAGTGACGAAGTATGTAGTTTGCACTCATTGCGTACTATGATAATTAATATTATATACGACAAAATAAATTTATTTTGTATTTTAAAATGTACATTATATTATTGAATATAATATTCTTAACGTCGATTGGAAATAATTATAACTATAGTGTATAGTATATATACCTCCTTTTTTTGTACAATAGTTAGGTGAGGCTCAGCCTCACTTGCCTCCCCTGACGAGCCGCCACTGCATTAGAATTGACGTATTTTCGTGAATGTTTCAATATGGATCTCCATTAATATTCATGTCACAACGTGCAGCAAAAGGTGAATCTAAGATATTTCAATAGGTAGGGGTGACATATTATATTATAAAGTGCATAGTATAAATTATAATATTAATAATACGTATTGTTATTTTTAAACGGTTATTGATAGTATGTGTTATATAATATCGAATACATATCGTACATCATAATTAAAATCCACGGGTAAGTCACTATAGCCATTTCGGATAATTTTTTTTTTTTTAATTTTAATTTTTATATACACCATCTATACAAATACCCACTGTTAGAATACGTGAGATAATATTTAAAAACCGTAGAGGGGTTTGATTGAATGGGCCACCCATTAGTGACACTTCGGATTAAACAAAATTTTAAAAAACTTAATATTCATAGATTTTCATGGTTTATGTCTGTAGAAGTTTTTGTTGATGTCTCTTAAAGAACTCGTACTGAATTTTTTAGGGCATTTATTAATTTTTTTTATCTTTTTCAACATAGTTTTAAGCAAATCTGTTTTTTAATGTGTCAAAAAATGTTTAAAAGAATGTATCGAGAAAGGATTTACAGGATTGCTCTTGTACTCCCTCAATGAATCCACTGACCACATGTGTTGATGAGTGAGCGATTTGAAATTGGCCATTTCATCAGTGGCGTAAATTGGGTGGTGCAAATGTAGCACTTGCACCACCACATTCGAAAGCTTATATTTTTGCACCACCAGAAAACATAACAATTTGTATACCTATATTTTCTGTTTTCAAATGTATATTTGTTTTATAAAGTATGTAGTAATGTAGTATATACAGTACCTATTGTAATTTTCATTATTTCATTTCAGAGGACGTCGACTCAGTTTAAAACAAAAAAAATGTTAATCTTATATTATTACAAATAATAAAGTTTTTACTAATTAAATAATTCAACTTATTTATTAATTTTATAAAAAAAAGTTTAATGGGCGGGGATTTTCAATGGAAGTAAGTATTTAAGGGTTAGAAAATGAAATATTGCACCACCAGAAATTGAGGCCAATTTACGCCACTGCATTTCATATTCATTGAAGCATGACACCAACAACATCACCCAAAAATAAAATAAATTTGCATACACACAAATCAATTGGCATAAAGTGCCGTATAGTGATAAATATTTCACTAATTATTTTTGTTCTCTTGAGTTAATCTTCATCGGAATTGTTTTTTTTTTTTTTTTTCAATAATGATCGAAATAAAAATCTCTTTGTCTCCCATTCTGTTTCTCATGGATCAAAATTTCGGTTGTTCGTCTTATAGTGATGCCACTACATCTGCACCGTATACCGAAGATAATGACGTTATGTTTTTTTTTCTACTGGATTATATATAGGATTAGACCTCTTTCAAACAGAGCTTACAATTCAAAAATTTCTTTGATATCAGTTATAGTGCCACTTGACTTTATACGTTGATTGTGTACAATGACTATCAATGGATTTCCAATATGGATCGCACACGTTCTTGAAGACGCGACAAATCGACAAATTACGCCGCAATATCCATTCAAATTTTCCGAGTTACACCACATAAGTTGCAATATTATACGGTGAACATTCTAGCACCAACACGAAAACACGTCGTAACGGTGAGCGTCGTTATCGTAGTAGTAGCAGGAATAGAGGAGTGCGATTGTGCGTGTATTTAACCGCGAGTAAATAACTCATAACTCATGACTCGAGCCCGAGACTCGAAACGTGAACTCCATGAATTAAATTATTCTTCTCATTACGTCTGGTGAAATTATGATCATTGTTCGACTACTATTCTAATCTTTTTTTCAGGAAGTTTGAAAAAAAAATCTTCTACTGAACGTGATAATACGAACGTTTTCTGATTTACATAACAGTACGACACCGTCTTACGTCGAGATGAGTTTTGGGCGTGTCGAGAATTTTTACTTCGAATAATTTGAATACGAAACAAGAGACATTAAATTACGGCAGATATTTAAAAAAGTAAACAATGGTTTTTTCCACCGTTTTTACATACGGTAAACGTATGTGGGGTATGGCAGTCAGATAATAAATTATTAAAATAATGTATACAAATAAATGCGTAATAAAAGAAATAACAATGCCCCGAGTATATTTTATTATTGTACAGACATTTGTATCACGACTGGTTCTTGCAAACAGCCATCATCAGGCGTGTACTTGGTACCCACACACATGGTGTCCCACGGAGATTTACACGATGTGATTCGATTATATATAGCGCATTTAATATTTGAATTTTTTTCACGGATGATAAATATTTTTAAAACAAAATTGTTTTGACAAAAAATAATTTTCACCCAGTTTTACCTGTTATTTTTCAAGTTTTTAATTTTAGTATATGACTGCAAATATTTATACTTTAAAACAATAACAAAATAAATAACACCAAATCTTTTTCTTTTTTTTTATTCTTCAATGCCTAAATTTTTATTATTGAACTCAAATTAGTTTAAGAGATACAAGCATTTCAAATTCTAAGAAGCAGAGCGATGACAGTACATTTACGTGTTCATCATGGCTTATTCTCACTTTAATACTTCATAAAAATTTAATAAATATTAGATATATTAAATATAATATATTAGATATATTATATCTGTTGTACTATAGGCCAAATAACAAGAATGTAGGAGTTATAATTTTGAAAAAAAAATAAAAATTATATTAATAATATTTTAAACGAAAAATCCTAATATATTTAATAAATAGGGTTTAATTTCACTGTGTGAATCTCTGCTAGACATCTTGTGAAAATTGTATAGAACAATTAATTTAAATATTAATATAAAAATCAAAATATTAATTCCATAATAACTTATATCATCATATTATATCATTATTTGAAATATAACGAGTGAGATGTAACATTCACTGGCAATATACCCGTAATATATATATACTCTTTGAAAGTTAATAATTTCAAGTAGGTATATCAATAACAATTTTGAGAAACTGAAAGTTTAAATTTTGGGTTTGATAAAATATTAAACACAAAGACAAGTTATAAGTCATTATTTTTTTTAATTAACTCAAGATGTAACTAAAAAGTAATGTACTGTTAGAAAGTTTAGATGTGGTAAGTCCTTATATATCCCCTTTGCACGTCTCTGAGAAGAGTAAAGTGAGGGAAAGGTGCCCAACACACGCAGTCTCTCGGTTTGAAATTTCGTTATTAATAATTGATTACAATGGATCGATGTAGTACGTTTCTGATTAACTTTCATTTAATAACCAAACATTATTAGAGTGTGTTTGATAAAGTTTAACTACATGTTAAATCATGAATTTTCTTGCTGTAAATTTAAACATGGTATTTTTTTAGACTTCAACTTTAATGACAAAAAAACGATTAATGGTAAAAATAAAACATAATCGCTGATAATACAATAGTTTGCTAAAATTAAATCACAGAAGTTAAAAACACTAAAAGAAAAAACAAATTAAATGGTAATGTAAAATACTCGATTATAATAATATTGTGAATGAATCGTTTTGCAATGCTATCGTAATTTTTCTACAATTACAAATACGTGAAGCATACTATAAATGAATATGATTTTATGGGTTGATGACTAATAATAATTTGGAAAAAGAATTTCGGAGGTTTCTTATTTGAATTCAAATGCGTGTTCATACATCGTATTTTATAATTTGTAAAACAAAATTTTGTTTTTATTCCATTTTATCGCGAATTCTCAGTGAATTTCGGTTAGAAAAAAAAACCCATTACTGAAAACAATATATATATATATATATATATATAAAAAAAAAGCCACAGATAAATGATATTTCATTCAGATATTTTCGTATTTATAAATAGTAATAATTTAACAACTACGGTGTAGTGTATGCACGTTGTGTATTACACGTTACAACAAAAGAATAATATTTCTTTTATGAAAACGAAATCTTAAACATAACGAACAAAGGTGATATTTTCTAGTATAGTCGGTAAAAATGTCGGGACTGCTTCCTCACACATATTTTCACTGTACACGACGTCATACATAATGGATGCAATTCCACGACATTAAATTAAACGTTGACTTAAATATGTGTCACGCGCACCATTTTATAAAATTATGAATTTATACGCTTTTTCGCGTACAACGGTTGCCCATACAATGAAAAATCCTCTGCAAATAAGCGTATAACAAGCCGTTGCAAAAAAAAATAATAATAAATAAATAAAAATTAAGTGAATATTTCACAGGTTTCTCGGCCGAAAAACAGTCGTGCACACCACCTCATCATCCGTTCGTGTTATATCCGCATGCGAATGGGAACGTCCGTATGATGTTTTAACTTAGTACATTATAGCTATGTTTTACCGGATCGATACGTGACAATATTATGCACAAGAGGTGAATTTCAAAAACTATTGTAATTTGAAATGTATGAATCTGGGAAAAATAACTCTAGACAAGAAAAATTAAAAAAAAAAAAAAAAAAACCATAACCTTCGTAACCCTATATAATGCCAATATCGGTGCATCTTATTTTTTTTTTTTTTGTGCAATTCAAATTAATATTAAAACTGTATTTTTGACAAACACTTCTGTTTTGTTTTACCCTTTTCCTACTCTTATCTTACAAGGTCCTTAACGAGTTGTTTAAAAGCGTATGAGAATATTTTGAAGTTTAAAACCAGATACTGTTTGTGGCAGTAAATTTTACGGGATCCTTTTTTCCACACGACTTCTCTAAAATGTAAATGTTTATAATTTCTAAAAACTATATCAGTCGAAAAATTAGATTTTAAATATTCCAATTATTGATACCTCAATGTCGTACATATATTCGATTAACGACGTCACATAAAACTTGTGTGCCGATTGTGCTAATAGTCTATATCAACGGTCGGCAACTGGCGGACCGCAATCCAAATCCGGATCGCGGAAGGCAGTGATCAGGACCGTCGACATATTATCTTTCTTTGATAGTTTAATAAGTACGTTATTTCAATTTCCGTCGTGATTATTAAAAAAGACATATCGTTTTGTAAAACAATTTTTTTTTATAAACAAGTAGAGAACAAAGTTAACGGATTCTCACCTTCAGCCTTGAAAACTCGATCGGGATCGACCGTCTGGCCGCCCCTGGTATATAACATCACAAGGCATGTTAACTCTTCATATAATTTTAACATTTTAGTAATAACTATTGAAAAATGTAATAAAATTAATTTTTTTCTCTACGGACCCCGTTTACGAATTATTTTCGTTTTCCGGACTCCAGTAGAAATCACTTGCCGACCCCGGGTCTATATATTACCTGACGCATTGCCATTATCACGCCTGTGATCGTCGGAGTGCAGTAAATCAATTGGACGGGGGAACCAATTGCTCAAATTATTTATTTAAAATAAACCTTCATTTATAGTTTATACATCCTCCTCGCATGATCGAAACAGTTACGCACAATAATAATACGATTCATAAATGACCTTTATCTAATACGAATTACACATAATATAATACGCACGATCATGGGCGCCGACTATTGGGGTGCTGCGGTGCTCAAGCACCCCGTGAAATAAAAAGATAGAGCAATACGTAATTTATTACGTTTATAATTTTTTCGTTGTATAATATTTATGGCAACAATATATTTTGAATGTTTTGATAACTCGTTCCTAACATACGTTTATGAAATGAAAATAATTTTATGTACAATAATTAATATGTATTTAAAAGTTTTAATATATGAAAAAGTTCGTATCAAATAAGGTAACAATTTATGCTGAAAAAAAATTATTATTTATTTAAATTGACATTTATTGATATCTAAGGATTTTAGGCACCCCATGAAATTTGGGAAACCCGGCGCCCATGCGCACGATATACGAAGGTACAAGTTACACACAGACCGAGCTTAGAAATGAAATTGAATCGCGTACAATGTTTGTTTATTATTTTTTATAATTTGTACCAAGTAGTTCAGACCACATTACGGGTAATTCCAACTGTTTCCTTTCGATGGACCATGCGTTCAAATTGTGGAGTACTGCAACTGATTTCCCGGTACTGCTTCCGGCAAAGATGTGTACCAACAAACAGCAAAGCAATCTTTCGTTTCGAAATAACACACAGATTCCTTTGTGTGTGTGTGTGTGTGCGCGCGCGCGTGTGTATTTTGCTGCATTGCGGTTTCGTCTATTCCGATAGTAATTAACGTCATTTATAATGAAAATATAATATAGTAACCACTGGAAATATTGATTCGATAAACTAGCGATACGGCGAAAACGGCATATACGGAGACCTCCCACGTATGTACCTATTTAATGTTTAATTATCAGGCCGGGTGTTCAAAAGTAATAAACAGTTACAAAGCCATTTGGCCCATGATCGAAATGGTAATAATTATTATACGTTTACATCATTTCACCGTTGTATCCTTCAATCATTATCGGTCCGTTCAAAATGATATTTCACACGTCATTTGTTTTAGATTCGATGTGATGTGCAGAATCTATTAATTTGAAAACAATTTCAATTGTTTTTCTTTTTTTTTTTCTATGGGCTTTTTTCAAGTGACATCTTGCCCAAATATAGGGTTAGTTTATTTATAGATCAGAAATATTATCTAGTTAATAATAATTTTAACAGGTTAATTTTCTCTATTTTCATTAATTTGTCCGGCGCGGCGTAAAGAAAAATACTCAAAAATTGAATAAAATAGGTAAAATAAACGAGACACCCATCGATTTTAGTTAGTTCAATTTGACTTGACATTTTCATTAAATGGTAACCATTTTCTTAGAAAAACGTAATACAATTTGCAAGAACATTTGACCACTTGATAGATAAATGATGAATTTTGAAAATATCTCAATTATTTAAGTTTTTACCAAATTTAATTTTTAATTTATACTTTAAGACGTGAAAACTCACATACTCTAAAAGCAACAGCGAAAAAATCTCAAAAATCGTTATTAAGGATTTCTTGTATATATGTTAAGGTGTATGACCGCAGTAGGCGAATGTTGACAGTCACCGGTGTAGGTTGACATAAACCAAAAACCGTAGTGAATGTTGACGAAATTGTCTTAATGCGTTCATACACCGGTGATTGTTGACATTTACAGTCAGTGTTTGGTAAATGTTGACCACACTTGAAGCACACTGTACGTAAAAGGTATTTTTGTATTATTTTGTAAAATTATTAAGATGTTATCGCCCAGCCACAATATGCATTGGAGACGTTTGGACGTTAGTAATGTTATCGCATGAGACAATCCGATTGTCAATCGTTTGCTAGGTAATATAATATAAATTACCCTCGTCAGTATCGACGCGTATTCTAAACCAAGCGCAACATGTTAGTGTAATACAACGGGCCTTAGTGTAATATTTTATTAATATTATATTCGAATTAAAAATTATAATGGATAAAAGTATAAAAGATATTTTTTATGAAAAGTTTAGTGCACTTTTATTAAAAAAAAGGGAAGATAATTGTTTTTATTTAAGCACTGAAAAATATAATAAATATATAAGTGAAGTTATAAATTCTAAAGCAAAAAAAAATAAACAACGAAGTGATTACAGTTGTCGTTATCACACATGTCAACATTCACTAAATAACTATTGTGCATGTCAACAAATACTGGTAAATGTCCGCATTGTGAGATATTTGAAATAATTGATAACATTCACCAAAATGATTAGTGAATGTCGACATACACCGGTGACTGTCAACATTTACTGCCATGCGGTCATACACCTTAACATATACATTTTGTCTAATTTTTTTTTTTTTTTTTTTTTAGGTTTGATATTGCATTTAATAAAATGATTATTTAGCCAACGTATTTCTAACTATGTTTAACAATTTAATATAAAATTCTACACACATATAATTTTGACGAGTGAGCTTTTGCTTCCACTATTAACATAAAACGTGTGTAAAATGATTGATTGACCTAATTTTTATAAGCACTTGGTAAAATAAAATGTATGTAACCTACTCGAAATTGTATAACGTTTTACTGGTCGATTATTTGACTTGATACAGTTTAGTTATGTAGATGGATTATTTATAACACTGGAGTTTCACTCAGGAATTTTTTAATAAAAAATCTAAAGAAGTGGTTTATCGTCTTTTCAATTACAATTTATTGTTTTTGTTCTTAATCGTTACAACGAAAGTGAGATGCGAAAACAGTGGTCCGAATTCATAAAATGGGCATTAATAATACATGAAAACGAAATAACATAATAACACAGTAACATAGTATCGGAAATATTTGAATTGATCATAAATCGTACATCGCAACAAGACGTTTAATAATTATATACTATCACATAACGAATAGATAATAATAATTACCGAAATGCATTAATCAATAATGCTTGCCGCGGTGTGGTGAACATACTGCGGGAAATGCATTGGATGATGTTGAAAACCAAAAATCAGATGATGTCTGTTTAATGTTTCGTAAATAAGTGATGTGATAACTTTGGAATAGAACTTTTAAAACACAATTGAACAAATTTAATTAGTTCGACTATCGTTGCATATTATTGGAATGTTAGCTGTTATTGACCACAATATAATAATTCAATAATACGTTCTTTAATGTGTAATGTGCTATTTTGCAGAACAACTTTAGATATTATCGCATCGGTGAGTTTCTGCAGTATTTCTAATTATATCAAATTAAACTATACTCACGCTAAAACACGAAATGCGCGTTTTGAGAAAAAATGAGAATAATAATAAAATAAGACAATTGCTTGTACACACATAAAAACCGCTTATTATCTCTTTGGTATTTCGTCCCACGCCGTTCAAATTTATCAATAAAATACGCGTAAAACTCTTGAACAATTTGTGGATGAGCACTCCAACGATCCCGGGACGCGAGTCTTGAACAAAAGAAATCGGATTCAAGTGTACCCGTAGAACTTTTGACCCATAATAGTCCAGTGCATTTTAGAGTAGTTGCTAACTTTTACATTCTAAACCTTGAAACGATATGTACGAGATTTTTTTTTATCATAAGTTGCAAACATTCACATTAATCTGCTTTTACGATCATTATTATATCAATATTATTCTTAATGCAAAGTTTTATTTTATAAGGAGAGAGCCGGGTAATTTTTAGATTACGAGTGAAGTGAAGGATCGCGGATCGTAACAACTAGGTTTAACAATAATGTTTATTTTTATTTTTTTTCTGGAAACACTATTTGCTCAACTTAACTTTGCCCGAAAGTTTCATCCATCAACTCTATAGATCGGAAATTCGATGTAAATGGTACGTTGAGTTCTCATCTCAATAGTTTTTCTAAGTGAATGGAAAAACAGTTTCAAATGGGCCAAAAACGGCAATATTCGCCGTAAACGACGTTTTCATTAAATCATCTTTAGTAATTTCGTCCTAACTCCAAAGTAATGTTGCTAGAAACTTGAAACTTTCACCATATACTACTAACGTATATTTACATGGTTTAAAAAAAATTTCGCAATTTTCGGGCAAAAATAGAACTTTGAAAATACCTTGTCTTTGTAATGTTTATCCCTAATAAAGTTTTAAATATTTGACAAAAACTTTTGAAAATTTAATAAAACTTTTCTCATACACTTTTCTAACGATTCTGAAAAAAAATTCAAACATTGTGACCCCTGTTTTTTTTAAAAGTTTTTATAAGCGTTTAAGTATTTTATGATACGAATTTTACGTAATAATCTGTTTTTACGTCAATTTTCAACATTAACAATTTATTTAAAGAAATTGGTCGATCCAAACACAATAAAACTTTGAATACAGATAGAACAAGATTTTTTGAATATTTTTGATAAAAAATATTGTCTTGTTTTTAAACATAAAAACTTTATGTAATTAAAAAAAAAACATTTTCGAAAATTAGTCGAAAATCTATGAAGTGCAGTGTGAGTGGTATATTTTTAATATTTGATGAAAATTTCT
This sequence comes from Therioaphis trifolii, assembly GCA_027580255.1. NCBI lineage: Eukaryota > Metazoa > Arthropoda > Insecta > Hemiptera > Aphididae > Therioaphis > Therioaphis trifolii. Next base: position 46,224,081 of record CM050404.1, read on the forward strand.
GAAAATGTAATATGACTTTACTCATATACTTTACTGACGATATTGAAATTATTAAATGATTTCAAAAATCGTGACAAAGGATTTTGTTTTATGAGCGTTTAAGTGAATTATTTTACGATTATTACGTAATAAACTGTTTTTCCGTCGATTTTCAACTTTCACAATTTATTCGAAGAAATCCAAACGGTATAATTTAGTTCTGAAGCTTTGCTCAGAATCGTTTAATCAATGAAATGGTCTATCATTTCTTTAAAATTCAATACACCCATCCCTATAAACTCGTCCGATGATCGAAGAATATCCAATGGGGCGAAGTAATATGTACTTTTTATATATGCAAATCATAAAACCATACTACCTATTTGAATATCATAATTTATTGTTATTTCATATTAATTAGCTTGTATAAGACTAGATAATTGTATATGAATCAACTTATATCATTTGAACTTAATGATACAATGCTGCGTATTTTGTCAAATAACACATACTATGAATTAATATAAAGATATTTTTAATACTGTTTCGATAAATAATATAAATACATTGGTGTAAGGATAATAAGTTTACAATGAGATGTTGTGTAATTTGAAATAGTCAGAGGATCGACAAACTAATACAGTGGTCTAGTTAGGGTTTGATGTGTCAATCGGTGACAATAAAGTATTTCTATTGTAACAACATTATGCTTGCCTTTGAAGTGAAAAAAATAATGAAATCGTATACTTTCCTATATTATTAATAAAACTGTTTTTGATAATTTTCTATCATACATGATATTTATTGTTTGAATAAGATATCGGTTTATAAAGACGATACCATAGGCAGAGTTGGGCATTATTCGAATAAAAAGTTATTCGAATGATTATTCGAATAAAATATTATTCTTAATTTTATTATTGAATATTGATTTGTATTTTTATTCATTATTTTAATTTTTATTATTATTCGTTATTCATTATTTGTTATTCATTATTCGGATATTTTTATTTACTATATTTTATTCATTATTCGGTTATTCGTTATTCATTATTTGTTATTCATTATTCCCCATAATCATATAAATAATACATTTAAATTCTAAATAACGGTCGTTCACCAACAGTCTACTCACTACTATGCATTAGCAATCGGAAATTAAAAACAATTTGTTCATGATAGTTTATTGATAGGTAATGCAAAAGTTTAAAATTAATTATTATTACATATTATATATTATTATTTTTTGAATTGTTATAGTTATTAATGTTGTTACATTATTTTGTTGCTCCATTGGGTTGCATGGAAATTAAAAAAAAATTGTTAAAGATTGTTCACAAATTAGCACAAGTTTAAAAAAAAAAAATGTTAGTATTCTTGATACCCATGCGTTACTATCGTTACTATATCGATTATTGTTATAATTATGAAAAATTGTTGTTATTATTGTTATTACTTGAATTGTTATTTAATCATTATTAGTAAAATATTAAATTATCTGAAATTTACGTAACAATTTGTTTGGTAATTTATCGGTTTACCTATCAAGATTAAGATAAAAACGCTAAAGGTGATGATATATATCTATAATGCATGCCCATAATATGATTGCGGTTAGTATAATATACACAAGTTAAAAAAAAAAAATAAATTAATATTATTCTTGGTTTTAACGAATATATTTATTCTGAATAATTGTTTTATTCACAAATAAAACTATACAAAATAATGTTATTCTTTATTCAGTATACCACAATTATTCAGAATAAAAAATTATTCTTTATTCATAAATAAATCAGTTATTCATGCTTTTATTTTTTATTCATTATTTTGATTTGTTTCTGCCCAACTCTGACCATAGGCCCCGTGGAACTCTAACATTTCGGTGAGGCTATGTCTTAATTTGCTCTCACGGATATCGTCATGACCGATATTCATGAAATCGTTGATTACAATCAAATATTATGTCTGCAGACGCCGGAACACCAACGGAGCTAAACAAATGTATCGATTCGTGCTCATTACGCTGCTTTTATGATTCACTAATGGAGTCCGGCGGCTCTGACGATAATAATCCTAATTCGATTTGGATACGAGCGTGCACCACCGCCCCCACTACAGTGAAACTTTTTCGTACGGTCCACGGGACGTAGGTACCGGAGAACGCTAAAAGTATACTGTTTGAAAGTCGTTTATCGAATTTCCTAAATTTGGATTTGGATTATAGGATAAAAACCGGAAGAACCTTAGCGGAGGCTGTTCTCAACACACAGTAATAATATTTTATTAAATTGAATACGTGGTGGGCTGAACGTGTGAAAACTGTAAGTATAAATGTGGATTTATAGAAACAAATAATCATATATTGTTTTGGTGTACGAAATTTCAGATTTTTCCGAAAGAAAATTCAATCTTCATTCATAATTTTGTTTCCGTGCTACGTGTTCTAGTACAATTAGAGATGCGAGTTCAGAAAACTCACTTGTAATTTTATTATACATTAGTTTATTTTAATCATTTATAAAAATGAGCGATCCCTCCATTTCATAACTCTTCTCAAGTACCATCGATTGAGTACTATTTATTTAATTAATTATTTGTTTATTTATTTATTTCGTATGGCTTTACACAATTATTGTCGAGCTATTTTATCAGCTTTCTTGTTGTCTAAAACTCCACAATATACCTGGAATCCATATAAAAATTATGTTCTCATTGGCTACAGAAATTAGGTCACCTATTTTGATACCTAGATTACCTAAATGGAAATTATACTTGATGTAATTTAGAGCACTAAGCAAATCATTACAAATGTCAATAATAGAATCGGGTAATTGAGGGAGCTACTTTAACTCCCTCGAGGAGGGCTATGTATTCCGCTCTGAATATACTATTATGCCTTGACAATCTGTGTGATTTGGATAATTAATTGTATATAATGATTATTCCAACACCAGAGTTGGTTTTAGAAGCATATTTTTAAATATGTGAGCTGAAAGGTGGAGATTCCAAAATGACTCTGATCAAATTGATACTCTGCTAGGCTGGTATCAACGGGAAATATTGGTAGTCGCCGTGGGGGTACTAAACTGCTTTCTCGATTGATTATTAAGCTTGGATCAATTTTAATAAGAGATGTTTCATTTGCCATTCTGAAATCAAGTGGTTTCTAAAGATTGGAGTTATTGGAAGATATATTTGTAAAACGATTTTCACTGATTAAAACACTTTTGGGATTTGATAAAATGTGTATTATGTATTCAGGGCTAGTTAGATTCTATGAATGTATAGAGGTAGTTCTCCAGAAATGTATAAAATACTTAGAATCAGACTACTTCCAAATGACCCAGTTGTAAAGCTTAGACCACTATTATGAATGATATCAATGTTGTTTAAAATATTGGCGTTGGCATTTTTATAACAGAAAAAATCATAATCTAATTTAGATCTGACAAGAGATCTGTATGGATTGAAAAGCAACCTATTTTCAAGCCCTATTTGAGATAATTTTAGGCTTTTATGATGTTGATACTTTTTATGGCACGGGTTTTAGTTTTAATTATGTGAGGTTTCTATGTGAACTTGTGGTCAAAAACTAGTATGAAGTTTTCATGTTGTTCAATAAGAGTGGAGGAACGTTTTCCACAAATAATTATAGTGTTAACTCGTCAATTTGGTATTTTTTTCTTATGCAATTTTTCACTACAGTAAGAAATAGATATTGCATAATTGACATATTTTCTTTATTGATATTTGATAGTGCTTGTTCATATTCGTTTCAATAAACGTTGTTTATTGATATATATTTAATTCATTTATTGAACTAATTTTAAGATGAATAAAATTTAATATATAGTGTGTTTATTATATACTATAAGGGTCTAAATACATTGGTATACCGGTTATATATTATGCTATTTTTTGTCTAAATTGTGGGTGGTTTTTTTTATCAAAGGTATTTAAAATTGGCTTGTTTGAGAAGAAGAAAACAATTTGTTTTTTACTAAATGATTCAAAACATATTTATTTATCTGTATCTTAAATTTTAATATTGATTGGATGATCAATAATACTTTATACACAATAAAAGTGGAAAATTAATGTAAACACAGTCTGTTCCATAAAAATCGTTTCAATTTTATTGCATGGATGGAGAGGAAAAACGAAAAAATAATAATAACTGACTACTGTGCATGAAATGTAATACAATTATTTTTTTTTTACTATGAATACGTGCATTGTATAAATTACCGACCCATTTATTCTAAGATTTCAAAGAAACCTTCAATGTTCTTTTTCAAATAGTATTGATTTATTTATACAAATAAATTCAGTGAATAAATAAAGTATATTATTTTGATATACGATGAAATTACTTAAACAAAATAGATGATACTTCTACTTATACAAACAGCAAAAAAGTCAAATTACCCACTTTTTTTAAATGTATATTAATTAGTTTGGGAGAGGGCAATTTATGATTATTGAAAGTCTAAAAAGAGTTCGTGTAATAAAATAGGTTAGGTATTACAGTGCCACGTATATTATATGGTTACTAAAAAGAATCGTTATTTTAAATGTCACGTACCGGGTAAATCTTAAAACACGATTAAAGAGTGATTAGCTTTTCTTTGGCAACTTTCAATGGATGTAGGTACAACGTAAAGTTTACACGAAATAAATCGCGTCACAACCGGATCATCTCGAATCACGCTAACGATATCGTGTTCGGTCGAAAACATATACGACGCGGGGTGGATGGAGACTATTTCTTTTCTTTGCACACACACACACACACACACACACACACACACACACACACACACACACACACACACACACACACACACACACACACACACACACACACACACACACACATACACACACACACACAACCATAGACGTAATTTGGGAGGCAAGGAGGGTCAACTGCCCCCCCTTTCCCCATGCGTTTAACTGGAGCATAGGTTTTATTTTTCCCCCTCTACCATCATTTTTAATTTAAATTTTTAAAGTGATAGTAACATGCCAAATGTGCGCTTTTTAAAACATTTTGTTCATGATGATACTAATGAATAATGATGTATCCAATGGTGTAAAAAAAATATTTTGTAGCGTGACGTTTGTACGTCAAAGTAGTTTTGTTATTAGTAATAACTAAAACTATTATAAAATAATAAAAATATTTTTACTTTTAAGTTATATTTATTGAATATAAATACTCAATATAATAATAATAATAATAATAATAATGGCCACGTATTATCAATAGAAGATTGTACAGGGCTAGCGCGTTTTTTGTTACAAACAATATTAATAATATTACTAATAAAATACTTTATTTCTAAATAATAAAAATCTTAACATATAATATTTTCTACATTTTGTATAAAACATCATACAATATTATATCTATGTGTACGTAAACTATATTATATAACGTTAATTCTGTTATTATATTTTTTATACAGTAAACACTGACTCGAAAATTTCAAATATATTTCTTGTTATATTTGAGCATTAAAATGTAAAAGTAGAAGTACGAATTAGAAAGAAAAGCTAAATTTTTCCAGCTCTTCAAAATAAATATGATGCACACAGTTCTCAAATTTGATAAGGGTAGGCTTTGGAGTTTTTCACTATATTGTTGAAATTTCGGTTAAAAATAAAGTCTGCCCCCCCCCTAGAATTTCTCCCAAGTTACGCCAAGGGCGTCCTTGACCCTATTTTCAGGGGGGGCGACTTTTAGACTTGTAATGTTGAGGAATAAAAAATAAACAAAAATAATTTAACTATAATATTTAGGATTAAAAATAAATAAAAATTATTTTAAATGAAGCACAAACTAATTAAAATTATTATTTTGTAAAACAAATTCTTTGAATCGTTTGTGTTTTGCAAATCTATCTATTATTTTGCACGCATCTAGTGTACTACTTGATTTTGTCGAAAACTGGTTTTGCGTAAAATATACCGTTTTTCCCTCATTTTTTAAGGGGTTTTCCCGGCGCGTTAAAAAAATATTGAAAATTTTTAACTTTTGACCCCCCAAAGTACCAACTAGATTCACTTTCCTTTCAGAAAAGTTGCTATATAAGGCAATCGAAGCATTTTTACTGCCCCAAATCGTGTCGACAGACACAAAAATAAAAAAAAAAAAAAAAAAAAAAAAAAAAACACATCATTGTAAAATCAATACATTCTTCACTCCGTTCAGAATCTAAAAGTGGAAGTACGAAGTAGAAAGAAAAGCTAAATTTTCCCAGCTCTTCAATATAAATATGATGCACACAGTTCTCACATTTGATAAGGGTAGGCTTTGGAGTTTTTCACTGTATCGTTGAAATTTCGGTTAAAAATCAATTCTGACCCCCCTCCCCTAGAATTTCTCCCAAGTTACGCCACTGCACACACCTATAGTGGCACATTCGATCGCTTACGCGCCCGTAATTTCCGGCGAGAAAGCGGAATATATTATAGAAAAACATATACGTCGTATCTTAACGGCCGCGCACGATATAATTTGCAAACGGACACGTGCACTCCTCCCCGCGCGTAGTATAATGATAATAATAATAATAATAATAATAATATTAATTATCGACTTTGGCCGGGGAGAACGCGTGGGTGCAGCGATAAAAAGCGTCTACGTTCGAGTAAATTATAGATCTATTTTTCGTTCGGTTTTTCATTTCGGTCGAACGTAAATCATTTCCGACTCGAGACACGAATAATGCTTGCAGGTTTTTTTTGTTTTTTTTTTTTTTTACTTTTCCCCCATTCAATATGGAATAAATACATTCAAATGGCGACGACGGTTCGCCGATGCGCGGCGTCGTGATCGCTACATTATCGTATTATGCCGTCGTCGGACGCGACTTGTGGTTATTTCGCATTTGCATTTCGTTACTACTATATACGCTTTGCGATTCCCGTTAGAATATTATAGTTGCAAATCACGATAAATCGCCGAGCAATCGGAACGTACAACGTTATTTTTACCTACATACTTACCGACGAGCAATATAATCATAGATAAACGGGCATACGCTCCGTTCAATACGAGCAACGATCACGGGCCGTATTCTAGGGGGCAGTGGCGTGCTCAGCTTTTTTTGAAATGGGGGGGGGATAGTCATTTTTTTTTTTTTTATTTTAAAATTTCATCGATTTTCTATCACGATGTACTACAGTGCATGTTTTAATTTGTAATATTGTTGATTTGGTTATTATTATTATTATTTGGTTATTTGTATATTATCTGTTGACTTGTGCATCAAGTGCATTATCCATTAAGAGCACATTAAGCATTTAATACGGATTAGTTTACTACCTATGTATATATATATATAGAACAAGTCAAATAAATTTGACAAAGGCAATAAATATTTTTTATTTAATAAATATTATTATAGTACTGTGCTACAACAAAATTGTATTCAATTATTTTTTGAAATTTTTGAAATTGAATCAAAATATTAATTAATAATGTTATTTAATTTTACCGAAAAAAGAAATCAAAATAGCCATTGAGTAAACCAGATTTTTTAGAAAAATATGATATTAAAATATCTCATCAAAATTTGGTCTTTTTCAATTATGACTTATAAATTTTTAGAAAATTCGAATATAATAATTCAAATTATTGTACGTTATATCAGAATTAAATCACTGATTTGGATTGATCTCTTCGCAAAAATACGTTCGTGATTAAAAATTTTATTCTGACCATATTTAGTTATCAATATTTTGATTATATTCTATCATTTAATCAATATGCATTTTATGTTACGTGTGAGAACAAAAATCTTGGAATAATATAAACTTCAATCAGCCATTTAATTAATTGTATTGTAAAATAGTACGTGATAAAATTATGTGAAACACAATATTAATTTTAACGTTTCCACAAACTTAAGAAAATCTTAGAAAATTAACGGACTAATCTTTATTAGAGGTTCAAGAACCAAAATGTAAAAAAAATCCGTTTCACAAAATGGCTATTTTGAATTTTTACTAAACAGTACATTTAAATATTATATATTTATTTAATTAATGAATATATATATATATATATATATATATATATATATATATATATATATATATATATATATATATATATAATATACATTATGTATATTGGATATTAGCAACAATCAAACGTTACTTTCAAATCGGCATCGACAAGTACCATATTTAATAAAAGACATCTATATTTTTGTACCAAACACGAAAGAACGATTTTGAGATTTTAATTCATTTTTTATTCATAAAATAAAAATGTAGTTTGATATATCGAAAAATGTATGATGAAAAATAATAAATAAAACAGAGATTTCTTCAGCTACTTAGAGTATGGGAAAGAAACTAGTCTCATAATACTATTGTATACATAAACTTTTTTTTTAACAGAAAACTACTACGTTAGAATGTGTTTTTTAATTTACCATTCTAATGATAACTAGATAATTTTTATTATAGACAGTTAAATTTGTGTAATGAATTTTCCGTTCGATTGTTATTATATGTTACACTCATCGACATAAATGTATCAAAACAAATTGATTCTCAAGTTTAACGCCCAACATAATATTTTTCCATGTCTCCCTGCATTATATAGGTCTGCCCACTATGTGTGATCTAGACAGTGTTTATAGAAATGCAATAGAATAGAAAATCAAATTTCATTAAAAAGCATTGTTACTTTTAGATTAAACGAAATAACGATTCTTTATTTTTAATTAGTACGCGCACAACATATTTACTTTTTGCAAAATCAGTCGATTAATCGAAATAACTTTGTTTTGTTTGTTCGGTGTAGTAATGGCCGATTGAGTACTAAATTAAAAAAAAAATAAAAACAAATAAAACCGTTTGACTATTGTTTTTTTTCTTTTTTTAATTTTGTATGATAAAATCAAAGTGCAAAGAATGAATTAAAAAAAAAAGTTCAAAGATAAATATATGATAGTTTTTTGAATGGTGATCAATGATGTTTTACCCATACAGTTGTGACTTGTTTGTGCTGGCTATTGATTTCATTGAGCTAAATAAATTATAAAACATGATTTTGATTGTATTATCAATTCCATAATACACGTAATTAATAGCATGTTTGAATAAAACAAAAACCATTACAGCACTAGTAATCAATTTTTAATTATTAATGTCATAAAAACAAAATTGCCATTTGAAAATATGTCAAACATGTTTTTAGCGATCAACTTCACTCGCTATATCAACCTTGAGAACTCAAAACCGTCATCAACATTCTTAAATCAATTATATTTATTCGACTGTTTACAAAAGATCATGACTTGCAATAATTGTAACACACTTCAATTCCAATATCTGAATTTTTCATAATCATTTTGGTATCTCATATAGCATCTTATCCATTTTCGTGACTTATATATGTATATATATATATATATATACAGGGCCACAACTAGGGGGGCTAGGGGTGTCTTTTGCCCCCGGTGGCAAATTTTTGGGGGTGGAAAAATATAAAAACACTTTTTTTTTTAACACGTTGAAATGCCACGATAAATATACGCTGAATTATTTGTACCACGATAACGACGGTCGACGTCGAGTATAACACTTGAAGAACATTTCAGAGGTTCTCTCATGGAAATACTTGACAGAGTTCTTAGTGAAATGAACAGCAGATTTGATGCATTGAAAGATGTTAATAGTAAATTTGGTTTTCTGACAATTACCCAAATGATCTAAATATAGAAGAGCTTGTTAGTGAAATAGAAAGTTTTAAATTCCATGCCTTTGAAATTGACAACAGTCTGAGAAATGCGACAGCGCAGTCTACTTTTAAAGTTATTTATGAACAACATCTAGAAGAAATCTACCTTAATATTACGATAGCCCTACAAATATTTCTAACACTTCCGGTCTCTCTTGCTTCGGGGAAAGAAGCTTTAGTAAACTCAGGGCCGTTAAGATGGGGGGGGCAACGGGACCGTTTTGCCCCAGGCCCCGAAATAATTTTTTTTTTAGGGGCCCCCCTTAAAGTCTTGATGTATAATAATTAATAATAAGGAACTGTCACTGGCGTTAAACTAAAATTAATAAAAAGTTATTTACGTTCAACTACAGAAGAGAACCGCCTAAATCATTTAATACTTATCTCCATTGAGCACAAGTTATCAAAGACTCTAGATTATGATTATGTTATAGACAGTTTTGCTGAAAAAAAAGCTAGGAAAAAAGTTTTCTGATACACATTTCAATATTTTATTTAAAATAGTAAAATAATATAATTACATTTTATTTTAATTTTCTTAATTTTATTTACCTTGTCTATTTATTTAATCCTATAAACATCCAAGTTCATATTTTCCTTGAAAATGTATAACTATCTGGGAAGAAATTGTATTTTTAGTATATATGGTAATACATTGCTAAGAATTTATTGAAAATGTAAGTATGCGATGCAGTATTTACATGAATTTAAATGAGCTTGATTGGTTAAGGTTTGGAAAATTGCGTTTGCAAGAATTTTTTTATTCTCAGTGAGTATTTTGTTTATCATATCTTATTATAATGGTCAAAGGGCCCCCAAATTAATTTGCCCCTGGCCGCGAAAAACCTTGGGACGGCCCTGAGTAAACTGAAACTAATAAAAAAATTATTTTAGAAACACTATGAAACAACAAAGATTAAACAATATAAGTATACTATAAATTGAACATCAAAGAGCATTATCAATCTCATTTGAAGGAATAATCAAAACATTTGCAGCCAAAAAATATAAAAAAAAATCAAATTTGTATAAATCTTTAATATACACTTTTAGTTTTTAAGAATAGTTATGTTATGTATATTTTACTTGTAATACAAACAAAAGTTTTAGCATTCATTTTTATTTCCTAATTTTTCAAAAAACCTAACTTATCGTTTAACTACAGTATATAATAGCATATTTGTCACTTAAAAGCCAAATAAATATTAAATATTTTAGAATTTTTCTCAAACTTAGATTGTAATAACAACACTGAAATATATTTGTAAATTATTAGGGCTGAGTGATGGAAAGAGGGGCGGCAAAATTAGAGCTTGCCCCTCCTAGAATAATGTGTAGCTGCGGCCCTGTATGTATATAATATTGCTTATTATGTATACGAGACATATAGTATCATAATTTTACGCATTAATATCATAAATTCAATTTTTTTTTTTTTATATTTGAAAAAAATGTTTTAATCAAATATTTTCAAAGTTTTATATTTTTCCCGAAAGTGGTTAGGTTGAACTTTTTTGGAATTTTCATCAAGTTTATTAAATTATTATTTTTTAAATTTTTTTGGCTTATTCCAGACCTTGTAGGTCCATCGCCGCTTCTACTACACCTCTCCATACTTCCCTGTGCTTCACCAGTTGTTCTCCTTCTCGTATTCCCAGGAGCTTGAGGTCGTCTCTGACTCGGTCAGACCATCGTTGTCTTGGTCTCCCTCCCGGTCGTTTCTTGTCTGGTTTCCATAACGTAGTGTTACGCACTGTTTGGCCTTCCGCTCTCCAAACGTGTCCAGCCCAGCTTATCCGTCTGCTTTTAAGAATTCCTACTTTGTTTGTTTCATTGAATATTGCCCTCAACTCTGCATCATTTCTTCGTTCATACGTGTTCTCGTCGTTATTGTTAAACGATTTCCACCATTTAAATGTCACATAATTTATGTGTTAGTGATTTACTTCGATTATATTTACAAGTACATGATTATGTTATTTAAAATATATGAAATTTGTGTTTTTTTTTTCTTAATTTCATTTGATTTTTCCAATTCAAAGTCAAACACGTTTAGTGTCCATAGTATAGTTTAATGAAATGTTCAAACGCTGTTATCACTCGTAAATCGTAATACGCAATGAAAAAAAAAAAAACCTGAGAAGCTTAGGAGTTCTAACTAGGAAAGAAAATTGTTCAACTGTACTATTGCTATCCGGAATAATGGACCTGAATAATACTATTATCATGATAGGCTCGTGCCGCCTTTTGAAATTACAAACGAAGAAGAAGATACGGGGTTCCGTTATTACAATTATTATGATTATTGTTATTATACGGCGATAATTATGTTAGTGTATTATTGTCATTGTCACTTGTAAATATACATGATGCGACGTGTAAAAAGTGACCGTTTCAAATGTTAGGTGGCCAGTGCAGACGTGTTTCTAAAAGGTTATTGTCGTACGTACCTACGTATTACAATAATTCAATGGAGTACAGTGATTTACATCGGACGCGGAGCGTCAGAGAATAACAACAGTAATACGAATCTATGTGGCCGGTAGTTGGAAAATTACTCGTCTAACCATTTTGCTTTGTTGCCGAAAAACCTTGATTTTTTTTTTCGTTTTAAAATCGTATAATTTTCTAATCAAAATTTAACTATACGAAACACTCGTTCGACGTAAGTGACAGGACGACGGTTTCCGCAGTACGCTGAAAGAAAAAAACGAAAAATCCGCCTTTACACGGTCGTGTGTTTTTTTTTTTTGAGTATATCCACCTATTACAACATCCGCCGCCGCTACGCCGGAGCAGCGTTAAACACAGCAACAATGTATATTATTATTCACAGTGAATCTATAAATTGTCCGTTTTCCCATGGTTAATTATTTGAAAAATAAGAAAAAACCAAAAGCAACACACACACACACACACACACACACACACACACACACACACACATACACTCCCGCGCGCTTATACATAATAGACGCAGCCGTGCAGATCTTCGTGGGTATTTATTATATTCTGTTATATACCACTAGCACGCTAAAAATATCAAAAGTAGGAACCATTATAAAAGTGTAAAAATAATATTAAATTTAAATTAGTAAATTCTATTAGCGTATAAATTATATAAAAAAAAAAAAAACATACATAAAATTAATAAGATATCAAATTATGTATTATTTCTTCAAATTTTACACTTAAAAACATGACACATACTATGGCTCTGGTTTTAGATTATTGTGGTAAAAGCAATGCGTATTTATTTAATCTATCTTGAGAATAAGAAATACACAATAGGAATTCTTTTAACCGCTGAAAAACGACAAAACTTGACTAAATGTCTAGTTCGGCGTTGAATTGTATGAATAGAAAAAAAAGCATGCGATTTCATAAAAATTCGATCCCTAATGATGACAATTAATATTATGAGATGAATATTGTATTATTAAAATCAGTAAGAATATTTCAAAGCTAAATATTGTAAAAAATAATTTAATAAAATAAATAAAAAAATATTTAATAAGAGGTCCGACTTTAAGTTGCGGTACTACATATATTTTATTTTATTTTATTTTTAACAAAAACGGGACAAGCCCAAGAATAAAATGACATCAGTATAACAAAATTTAAATTATTAAAACAAAATAAAATATAGAATAGTTAACATAATATATATATTGTATAATTTAACCTGGGTTGACGTATAGACCTAACGAGGAAGGCTAGATAAAATGATTTTTTTCTAGTAATATTAATGTATATATATATATTGATTTTTCAAAATTTATCATATAGTTCAACTATTTTAAATAATGTTATTTTCTATCATTAAATCTTCAAAAATTTAATATATCATAAAATGTATAAAGCCACTTATTACAGTATACATGTCAAGTAATTTTTATAATATAATTTATTTATTGTAAACGAAGATACAAGTACTTACGTAATTTTTTTTACAAAAGATTTTTATAATGAATATAATATCTTGTAATAAATAATGAACTTAAGACCATTACTATTGTATACTAGTATATCAATTTAATACCAAACGTTTTTATGAAATTGGAATATGATGTCAAAATATTAATAATTATTAGTAAGGGGTAATATCAAGTACATTGGGCTATGTTGTGTTATGATTCCGGCCTGTATATACCTACAATTATTGTAATAATTTTGATTTCTGTTATTGTTATTGCCTAAGCCACCTAAAACAAAGAAATGATCTCGTACATATAGTGCATGTATATTATTTTTCCGTATTTTATTCTCTTCTCGAAAAGCCGTGGCGAAAAATACACAACACATTCGAACGGAGCACAAAGGTACCGACCTATGACCTAGGAGAGTACAATATATGTATTATATATGTGTGTATTCGGAAAGATTTCGCAACGTACAAGTATATAATGCGAACGGACAAAAGGGAATAGTTAAAAAGCGAATCCCGGGTCCCGCGTCTGATGCATTTCGCTCTAGGATCTACGTCGAGCGCCGAGCTCTGAAAAAAAGTCTATACATTTTTTACAAGAAACGTGTCCTCGATCGTCCGCGTCTTGCATTTGTCGTGCAGATAACTTTCATTTTCGCGCAAAAGTCGTTGATATTTTATTTAAAAGAGTAGGTGCCTACCTACTCGCTATACGGATTTCGTGTATGTGTGTGTGCGTGCGCGTGTGTTTTTGTTCGAGAAGGGGTCACATTGATAACCTAATTCAAATCTGTTGTTCACACCATGGTGCCGTGAGCATAAACATTTTTCCGCAGCGACTGCCACATTTTTTCGGTTTGTAGGTAAAACGTATGCGTTGTGGAACATATATTGCACACAGCTCGTGGCACGAAAATATTCGACGAAAATTGCTTGACGATTTGTATCGATTGACGTCCGCCAGTCGGTCATCTGTTTAATATAAATACAGGTTATACTAATTACATGAAAATCATATTCAATTGAATTAAAGCTCACTTTTATAATAAGATTTTTTTTTCATATAACAAATTAATTAAAATTTTTATTTCGATAAATACGATCGATGGGGTGATGTGTTAATGAAGATATTTTTCTTTGCTTCGCATTCATCCACACAAGTGGAACAATTATTATTCTTTTACTCATTTCTATGTATCATCAATTCTTCATATAATTTACACGTCATGAAATTTTAACTAATGTCATCTTCTGATACCGATTTTTTATTTTTTGTTTTTAGAATCTAAATTTGAAAAATGTTTATTTTACTCTACCGACAAAGTAAAATCGAAAAAGCAATTTCGTAAACAAGATTTTTAGAAAAAATTCGGTGGTAAAATAACTAACTAAAGTTTTATCATTCGTTTATTATGATTTCTTAAACGTTTTGAATATGTATATTAAATGAAATTGTATGTTCGATAATAACGATATTCTATACGATAACTTTAAAAAAATCAGTGGCATAGATTTAATCCTCCATGAAATATCAAATTAGAAATTATTGATTCACAATATTTTTAATGCTTTCAGAAAACCTTAAAAATTGGAGAAAATTAGCGGATAAACCTTTCTTAGAATTTTAGGCTTCAACATTTTTCTAAAAATTATATTAACAAAATAGCTATTTGAATTGTTCTATAAAGTTATAAAATGAAACTTAAAATTTCAATTTGTATAGTACACATTTTAAACATAATAGTATAACCTAAAAAATATTGAATTAAGTTAAAGTCATTTTAGTTATAGAATCATCCTGGTATACCTTGCATTATAATATAATGATAGCTAGTACCTATTACACCCAGAAAACTTGTGTTTACTGAAAAAAAAAATATTGGAAAAAAATATCTTTATGCCTAATGACTAACGAGTATGCTAATGTGCAGGAATAAGAAATAAATATGTGTGTGTGTGTGTGTGTGTGTGTGTGTGTGTGTATGTGTGTTAGTAAGTCGCTTAATTATATGCTAAATCAGTTTAATCTTCTGCGTTTTACCGTGACTTATAATATTATAAAAAAAAACAGTAACATCACTAGTAGACGCACTAACTCTCGAAATGCGCGTAATTTTACAAAGACTTTGTTGTTGTTATTGTTGTTGAGTGTAGCACGTGCACTGCTTAAACCATCTGTATTAATCGTTGATTTATATAAATACTTGAAAATACGATATATGTATTATCTCAACCGTTTACCAATAACGTACCGTCGTTTGAGACGGTAGTTTGTCGTTTAAGCCATCAAACAGGTACACACATACACACACACGCACACACACACACACACACACACACACACACACACACACACACACACACACACACACACACACACACACACACACACACACACACACACACACACACACACACACACACACACACACACACACACACAAGAAACTAACGCGCGTGTGCAACCATCTCGGGTTCGTGAACATGGTCAGTTTCCAAGTACTTAATAAATGGGGTTGGTTTAATTTCGTTTTCATTAAACCACATGTATGGTTGTCGGTTAACGTCGACATAAACGGTATATAGGTACAATAATGTGAGATGTGTGTGTATATATATATATATATATATAGATTACAAATATACGAGCTAACGAGCTAACAAGCTTTTTACACACGACAGCCGCGCTAATGAACCGTTTTCGTCTTTTTATGCACGTTTCTTCGTCTTTCTCTTTTCAGTCAGTGGTAGTGCTCATTATCAACCGGTATCACGGATCGACGGTCATCGTACACCACACACACCACAAGCGCACCAAACCCAACGACTAATGATGCTCTTCGCACAATATACTATTAAACGTGTACGCGCGCTCGCACACACACACACACACACACACACACACCTCGAAGGCACAATATGTTCATGTAATGCATCAATACTACCGTTGGTGAGCTAGGTTCGACAATCCGAAGCAATCATAAAATAATGTTAGGGTTGGCTCGAGCCATTCAACAAGTTCAATCCGAACACTAATCGTCTATAGATTTCTCGAAAATCGTTTCTTTATCACACCCGATGCAAACGTCTCCTCTACAACGCATTATATTAATATAATCATCGAATCGAAAACTGGAGTGCGCGTTTAAAAAGCATTTAATGCGATGAATCGAAAATAGGACGAAAACAAATTAAAATTCTCTCCGACTATAACTTATATTTGTGTGAGTGGGTGGAAAAATTGTTTAGTAAAATTCCGATTGTGGTCGATTGACATGGCACGAAATTGAAAACAAGAACGATCACAACGTTTTGAAACGTATGTCATTAATTTTAATTTTGTGTTGTTTAAACAATGAGAGGAAAAATATTAAATTTTTTATCGTTTTAATTAAAATATTTTACGGCGAATTATCTATATATTATACATATACGTTTTATGTACCAACACAGCAAAAGGCACGCATAACGTGGCATTATCAATTACGTTTTATTATTATTATTTATTTATTTACGAAGACCATTACAAAGTTACGCGAGGATCCACATTTCTTCTGTTTTTAATTTCGACCCGCTGTCGTGTGCATGGACGAAAACTTTAAATATGTATATATATATATATATATATATATATATATATATTTAAATACATAAAATATATAACTCTTTTGGTTCGGTACAAATGCGAGCTTACTGAGTGGTTCTTTTATCGTTCTACACTCATTGTCTAGGTTAATTTTGGGTATTAACATTTTGTTATTTTTATTTGAGAAATTTAAAACACTACTCATATTGATAAACATTTAAAAGTTTTTATTTTTTTTTTTTTATCTGGGTGATTTTTCAAGTATGATACTTTTCTTAAATGGCAACCTATAGTTATTTTAACGGAGTCACATAGTAAAAAAAAATGTCGTTGACAATTTAAATTAATTGTTATTATTTGTTTGTGTTAAACATACGTTCAAATATTGAACTCGTATGGAGTTGAGATGAGCTTCTGTTGCCACAGTCCACAGTTGATCTGCAATCTTCTTTGAATAATATACTAATTTATTCATTTAGACTAATCGGAAACTATCATAGATATCGTCATAGATAAGGTTCATGATCCATTAGCATAAGTCGTTAGGGTATTACATGAAGGTTGTTGATAAGACAGAATTATGAGTTACATTAGAGTCACGGTAAATTTACATGTAGTACATTCAAATTAACATAATTGTTAGGTATAATAATTGTACTTAATGTTCGTGTTAAACAATTAAAAACGTGTTGAGAATACTATTTTTTTCTATTTATTCTGTAAAACAAATAGGGGTAGTTATAAAAGTAGTTATATAAGTAGGTAGTTATATAAGTAAAAAATAAGTACAAAGCTACAAAAATCACTCTTATAGAAAATAATGAATAATCTAAAAAATTTTCCAACATACAATGGTGTTTTAAGTTCTTCGAATATTGAGAAAAACGTTTTTTTAGTATAATCAACTCACAAAAATTACAGTTAAACGATAAAATAATCACTTTATATGCCTAGTCATAATACATCGTTAAGTGGCTACAAATAAAAATAGTATTATCGGAACCGTCGATAATTCTGTTTACGCTTCTCTGCCCCAGCGACCCGCCGCGCCGTGCACCCAAATCGCTCATTTGCTCTTTATTCCCCCATTAGACCAAAAACCACTTCCGTTCGGATGATAATAACGAAACTTATAATATAACAAAACGGAACACCACGGTCTAGACACCGAAGACTCGACCCTCGACTAAACGCTATCGATCCGAATCGAATCTACCCCATCTGTCAAACATTGCGAATAGTAGTCTCGTGCCATACACACAAATAGGTTTTTATATACATGCAGTATTTTACAGAATAATAATTTCTTGGAACAATTTAACTCTTTTCTTATGAACACGTCTTTATTCTACATTTATTGGAATTTTCACTTGTTAAATTTAAAATATTAATGTAACTCATTTTTTTTTTTTTTTGGAAAAATAATATTTTTACTCTTTTGCGGTATTTTTAAAATACGAAGTTGATATAAAGTTACGAAAGATAATGTGTTTTCTGAAAATTTTGAAATTCAAGTTTTCGGTATTCTATCAATATTTTATAAGACATGTAAGTACATTGTACGCTTAAAGTTTAGAGTAACAGGGTTAAAATAGGGATATCAGTAAACATGTACAACTACTATTCCTCTCTTTTAAAGTTAAAATTAGTATTCTTATTGATGAGAAAAAAACTGCAATATTGATATTAAAAATTGTTTTCGATTGAGTGTTAAACCAAAAGATCAAATGTTATTTCAAAAAAGTAAACGAATCGAAAAATCTCACAAACACGTATATGAAACGGCAAAGAGTATGGGTTGATGTAAAATATAATAGAATTTGAGTTTAACTTTGCAATGTAGAAACCATGCAAACGATTTAAATGTGTTACAAACTGTTAAAAGTGGGATAAGAATACAAAAAAAAAAAAAAAAATCACTCTGTATAATAAATATAAGACAAACGTGAATGTAATGTATAATATTCATGATACATTTTGCTTTTAGAGCACAACGACCGCGAAAACTGTTTTCTGAGTCCAATATTATGTTTAAATTCTACACATATCATAATGAATTACAATGTTGGGTGATATTACATAAAATTTATAACATTGGTCCGATAATACGTCGAACGTATTTCAAGAGGGTCTGGCGCTTAAGAACACAAACACGAGATAAAAAACCACCCCTACTCCCGCCATTACCAAAGGGTGTTTATTGCGCGTGTTGTGTCGAGAGTATGCACGCGTCAAAGTGTGTTTGTATGTATGTGTGTGTGTGTATGTACAGTGTACACATTTCAGCGAATCCACATTGTCACGAGCATAGTATAATATTATTATAATATATACGCACGCTGTATGCACTATACGTTTCATATCGACTTTTTCGTACAAAGCGACTTCGACAATATTAATAAATGATAAAGATGGATATGTGACATGAGTCATAAAGCTTTAGGGTATGTAAAAATAAAAAATAAAAATCTGAGTCAGATGATATTACATTATATACATAAACATTATAATATGAAATGTATATCGATTTGAAGTCCTTATTAGAGGGGTTAGATTTTAATGAGTACAAACTGAAAAAAAGGAATGACGGTTAATTATGTAGATAGCGTAGAGCAGGGGTGGCCAAACTTTTTTTGGTCACGACCTACTAAAAATATACATCACCTTTGAGGATCGACTTTCATAGAAAATTTTTTTTATTATTGAATAACTGTAATTATTAAGAAACACACTTGCATAAAGTGTGTATAATAATAAATAAGTATTATGAACGATAAATACTAATTACTAAAAATAATAAAATAATAAATAATAATTTCTGAAATCTAATTACTTAAGTTTAATTAACATATGACTGTATTGATCTGGGCATTGTTGAAGAATGCATTTCGTTGACCAATTGATCGTAATCTGGCGAATAGTTGCTAACTGCTAATCGAAGACACTGCTCTAAATGGTCATCAGAGAGTGTAGCTCGGTATGATGTTTTATCATTTGCATGTGAGAAAACGCTGTTTTGCACAAATTTCTAGATCCGAAGTAAGTATGTAACTGCAAAGCTACATTCCTCAAACGCGGATAGTTTTATTCACTCAGTAAATTCCAAACATTTGTTTCGGAATCGCGAGCTTTGAGGAATATATCTGATTTGATTTTTATAATTTCAGATTCAAATTTTGTAGAATCCATGTCAAACAAATTGCTTAATTGAGTAGAAATACTTTCAATGTCGTTATTTTTCAAATTAAGCATCTGCGCCTACTAAAAAAGCTTGTTTTACTATTTCACCAGTTTGAAATGGTTTTTTATTCTTAGCTAAAACACCACTAATTCGAAATGAAGCAATTGTTGCTGTTTTGGATTTCAAAACTAGTTTAATAAAAATCAATTGTTGTTTGTAAATATCAAGTTTCAATTTTTCTAATTGTTTTGTACGTACTTCGGTTTTAGGAGGGAAATCTATATCAAATTTAGAATGCGTAGTTCTAAAATGTCTTTCTAGATTACCTTTTTTTGTTGTGGATATTGCTATTTGACATATCAAACATTTATACACTTTCAGCACTGTAAAAAAAACCCCATTTCCCATTCACGATGAAAATGATAGTTTTTCGTGTCTTATGTGCACTCATACTTATAAATTTTGAAGAATATAAATACATTTTTAAAAATTTAATGCAACAGACACCGAATGAACACAGAGAAATGAACATGCATGAACGATAAACATTTGACATACGAAACCGGAATAAAAGATAAAAAATTATACAGATAAAACGCATCGACAATTTGTTCACTACAACCTCGATTAATTTTCGTGCGCGTGTCCCTAAAAAATAAATTCTAACATGATCGACTTTGAAATTGTCTGCGATCGACCGTTTGGCCGCCCCTGGCGTAGAGGAATAATCGATAGCACATTAATATTGCGTTGAAGTCTTTAAACGAGGAACAGATAAGGAAGAATAGTTGGGGGATAGAGGCGGAGAGAAAGAAGAGAAAAAATGTCCGTGGTTTTGAAATCAACAAGACGTTTGAACAGCGAGACGTCCGATGAAGCAGTATAATATGCGGGTCGGTCTGCAGGATTGATAAATTGTCAGTCTCGGTATTAAGAGCTCTATCCGTATAACTTTTTGTCCATACATTAAAGTACATTTGATAGAGGTAAAACGTAACGAGCAGCTTCGTAATATGCTACAGTTTGTGTGTGTATGCGTACTGCGCACAGCACGTACATTATCATATATTATGTACATTTTACGATATTATATCGACCGATACTATTTAATATGTACGTTTTATTCGAAACGTTTCGAGTACGTGAGGCACGACGACTTGGACGAGACTTCCGTTTTCTCCTCTCTCTCTCTCTCTTTCACACTCTCCTGTCTGTTTACCCCGTTCCCCGATCCCGGCCATAGCCCCTTAACCGGCACTCGTCCCCGGAGAGGAAGGCATTGATTGAACACCACTGCCGTCATCGGCGCCGTTGCACTCGGGTTGACGTCAAGTGTCTCTGCCATTATGGCCCCCTCACTACTATATTTCTGTGCGTCTCTGCGTCTCGTCATCGCGTGTATATACTCCACGTGCTGCGGGCCCATCTAATGTGTGTGTGTGTGTGTGTGTGTGTGTGTGTGTGTGTGTGTGTGTGTGCGCGTGTGTGTGTACACGAAAATAACGACGATATCAATTAGTTTGACGTGTAGTGGCCGGAGGCACGTGTCGCACGCGCCCACTCGTACGTGCTGCAAGACGACGACGACGAGTGGACGAGCTGACGTGCGTGCTGCTACGTATGCGCGTCGAGGATGATGGAAAGTACGCCACGTAACACGAACTGTGCGCGGAACCGTGCCGCTAGGAAACGGAGGGTCGACGACAACTTTGCCGACGCACAGTGGTCGGAAATACAAATTTAGGCGGACAAAATAGTAAAAAAAAAAAAAAAAAAAAGATTAAAAATTAGATATTTAGCACTTTATTACATATCAGTACAATAAATGGAAAAAATCATTTAATAGACATTGGGTTATTATAGCGACGATTACCACTTTAAAACGCGATAACTTTAAAACGATTAAAGACAAAATCTACAATATCTACGGTTGATTAAGAATATCGATTCACTTCTCTGTCGATCACGTTCAGTGTGTTTGTTCAATTTTATAAAAGTTAAGTTATTATTTTAAAATGGACATCAATACAAATGGTAAGTTAAATTTAAATTCATACGTATTATTCTAATGGATGCATGGTGTATATATATATTGCATCAATATCAAACGTTTTTTTTTTAGTAGTGGTTTTACATTTTTAAATACATTATACATATAAGAAGAGATCTAAAATGATCATAAATAAATATATAGGTATTACTCAAAAACTTCTTAGCTTTTCAATGACATAATTTTTATCTGCGTCGAGTTGCGTCTATGTTTAACATATCTGTTATTAGATTAACATCTAAAATTAATTTAAAATCACTAGATGAAGATATTAGGGCACTAATAATTGTTGAGGTAGACACAAATAGTGTCTCTGATAGTAACACTGACAGTGACAGTGACAGTGTCAATGAAGACGATTCCGAATAAACAACAACAATTTTAAAACTAATATTATAATAAGGTCTGTTTTGTAAAAATAAAAATAAAACTTTCTTTCATTAAAGTACGTTTTCATCATATTTAAAATTTTGCAATAATTAAAATTGAAATGTAATAACATAAGGAACACATTTTGTAAATAAAATAATTTTGTCCGCTTAAATTTGTATTTCCGACAACTTTGCCGACGGGTCGCGTCGAGACTCTGCAACGTCACAGACTATTCCTATGATAATATCGTGCGTGCGACGTGTTGTGTAGCCGTCATTATTTCATCACTGAGATTGTAATTATTATCTCGTGAACGTGTTGTGTGATATCGTTTTTGTCGAATATAGTGTTATGAATTCATTGTTTATACAATCATACAAAACTTCCCAATCTTTCCCGGATGGTGTTAGACGTCATCCAAAACAAAATTGGTCCGGAAACTTACTTTGAAATTATATTAATAGAATAACATAATTGATATAAAACAAAAATCGTTTTAAGGTGTTGTTAATAAGGAACTATACGCACTCACTCTTCGAATCGTTCATGTTTTTATAATTCGTATTATGTTTTAGATTCTGAGTGAAGCGAAGGATCTTATGGTTTTATTTTTTTTCTTTTTTCTTTTTTTGTTTTTTCTGTAAACACTTTTTCGAATAGAAATCCTTGTCCAAAAGTTTCGTCCAGCAACTTTTAAGATTCGAAATTGAACTGAGATCGTACTTTAAAAAGGTCATTTTTCCAAAATCTCCATAGCTTTTCCAGTAATCAAGAATAACGATCGAAAAACTGAGTAAAAACGGTAAAATCGGTAAAAATCCGCCGTAAACGAGATTTTCACTGTTCAGATTTTAGGTATTTAGTCATAAATCGAAAAATATTGAAGCTATAAACTTGAAAATTTTATCCAATATCAAATACATACTTTTTTATATTGGACAACATTTTCAGAACAATTATAGCACTTTTGACTTAAATATAGAACTTTTAATTTACCAAATTGTTTGAAAGTTTTTATGTAATATAATTTTAAATATTTGACAAAAAGTTCTGAAAATTTAATACCACCTTACTCATATACCTACCTAATTATCCTAACAAAAATTCAAAAATCGTGAGTCAGGATTTTTTTTTATACACACTTTAATAAATTATTATAACTCACCAAAAATTATACAAATAACCGTAAAAT
Organism: Therioaphis trifolii; assembly: GCA_027580255.1. Classification (NCBI taxonomy): domain Eukaryota; kingdom Metazoa; phylum Arthropoda; class Insecta; order Hemiptera; family Aphididae; genus Therioaphis; species Therioaphis trifolii. The sequence continues at coordinate 46,248,135 of CM050404.1, forward strand.
ACGTAAACAGTATTTAAATAATAATATATTATATTACACTGAAGCTTTGCTCAGAATCGTTTTATACTAAAGAAATGAGTCATAATTTCTTTAAAACGTAATACATTATCACCAATATCTTGTCCGAGGACCGAAGGGACGAAGGACGAACTTGCACCACCATCATCTCACTTACCAGCTTTTAATTTATCGTTTTGAATAATTAATTGTAAATATTTTTTAATAAATTATGTACATTAAAATTTATATTTATGCGATGCGTGTCGCAGTCAAAATCGCACTTAGGACTGAAAAAAATGGGTACGCTTCGCCCGATCGGATGACTGCGGTACATATAAAGAGAGTACCCCGGAAAAAGTACTCAGAAATTAGGTCTCGGGATAAACTCAGAAACAACGTTCCTTAAAAGATAAAATTCTAAACGTTTAGTTTTATTTAATTCTGATGTGTTCACAATTATAATGGACAAGATTTCATCTCTGAGGGAATTAGTTAAATTAATATTATAAAGATGCAATATCATACCTACTTAACACAAAAACGAAAAACATTTTAGTGAATGGAGCTAAAAACTCACTTTGGCATTGTAAGGTATCATGCATATGATAAACTATAAGTATGATCGCATAATATGTACTTTTGCCCAAATTATAAGCTATATCTGAATAGTGGTTCGATGACGTTGCGTTTCTCCAGCTTCCATTGTGGCCTTTGTCTATTTGATACGTTTATACTTGACGACGTTGGCGAACGATCAGAGTGTCCTCTCAATCAAATTCACGCTTAGGCGTGCGCATAGAAAGGGGAACGAACAGTGAAATTTTCCAAAATATACTATAAAATTTTGAAAATAATAAGCTGTTAAATCAGTGATTTATAAAAAATCTTTAATTTGCATAAATATAATATAAAAAAAATAATAAAAATACTTTCATTGCTATTTTCAATTTAGAGTTTGGTGTTAATTAACTATTATCAACTATATTCATAATTAAATTAAATTTTATAAAATTGTAACTTTTACCTATTTAAAGTTTCAAATGAAGAACGAAATACCATTATCTGCACGTAGGCGTTTCATATTTATTACGATCTTGAATGGCGTGAATTCTTGTATTAGAAAACGGTGAAATGAGAAATTAGCTTCTAGGCTGGAATTTGGGAAATATATATTTTTCATCACGTCTATCGTGACTTTTTTGTTGTTTACAGTGTCTCCTTCTTCATTTCTTCAGTCGTACAAATCAAATTCCCCCATCGTCTAAGTCTGCGCACACGTGAAAGATAGAATTCAAGATTTTCACCTGATATTTGAATAAATAAACCTATTATTTGGAAACGTAGTACAAAAATAATAGTTTCATGAAATAGTTTCATATAACGTAAAATAATGATCCACTGTAAATTGAACTGAATTAGCAAGAAACATTATGAAAAAAACAATTAAAATACGTTTAAACCTAAAGAATGTATGGGTCCGTTTTTCAAAAAGAACCATTGAAGTTGAAATAATTGTTGAAAGCTATGCAAAAAACAATAAATAAATAATGGATCGTATTTCTTAAATATTTAAATTTTTCATTACGTTCATTCGTCTACGCGTATATTAATCAATGAATGCTGCGTAAAAGTTACAATACATTTACGATACTTTTCACTGCTTCCAGAACACGACTTAACACTCGAGTCTTTTTTTTTCTCCCGATAAGTCTTGTGATGAATTTCTTAATTCATTCTTTTATTTTCCTTTTTTTTTTTTTAATCATTAAATGTGGACCATACTTTATACGAAATGCGAATGAAAAAAAAAAAAAAAATACGCGTTCGTCAAATGAAGAAAAAAAATGTACGCATAATAATAAACGCTTTGTAGATTTGATTGAAGAGGCCACCCAGCAACACGGCACTCTAAGTTGATAGAATTTAAATGTAATTTTTTTGTGCGTATGTATATATCATACACGTGTACGTGAGATCATAAGCAGAAAATCTAAACGAAAACGCGCAACGCAAATTGTTTTCTGCGTTGTCGGTAACATATTGTACTCAACGTTGCAATAATTAAAATAATGGTGCCGCATATAAATTTATAAGTACACGAGTACAATAATTTGTGTGCTTTTACGTACCTGCAGTATGTGTATTGTGTCTGAATAATTTTGGAAAATAAACGACAACGCAATGTAACATAGTGACGAAGTAGTGGACAAATAAATATGCTCCTTGTAATCATTACAGTTCTTTATTTAATATGGGTTATAATAACAAAATTAAGTTTTACATTTAAATAGTATAGAACGCATATTCCGCCAATGGCCTTCTCTAATTGGTTGAAATCCGTTCTTTTTCAATTTAACATTCAAGAATATATTCATCAACAGTTCATATTCATATAAATAATTTAAAATGTATACACACACACACACACAAATATATATACAGTGAAACTTTCATATAACGATATATTTACGCAATTTTCTATTTAACGAATTATTTTTGAGAACCATAACTTTCATTGTTAATTACACGTAGATTTATCTCCTAATAACGAACCTGATGTTTCTATAATTCTATATGACCAAATAATTATTCGATAAAAACTGGTTTTTGTAATTGTCACTATCGAATTTTAAACATAGTTCACATAGTTCACATAGTTAACATAGTTCTAAAATTGTACATGAACAATGTATCCGATAAAGGTAAGACACCGGAGGTAGGCAAACTGATTAATTTTACTGCAGTATTTTAGTTCCGATATTGATGCAAACGGGTTATATTTTCGTTATATGGAATTTTCACTGTATATAAAGGTATATGATGATAAAACTGTTTTCATGTGAATACACATTTCATTTTGTTTGGGTTCAATCAATAACATATACATTTAACTGAAATTTAATCACAAAACGATTTCGTATTAAACCGTAGAAACGATTACAAAAATTTGAACTAACTGTTTATAACTTTTTAACCCATCAAATCATTTGTCGTTCTCAAACTCATAATGAAATAGCTAAATTGATGTCATTAAAATTCAAATCGTTTGTCGACCTGTAGTCTGTACCTTCGCGAATCATTTGAAATGGTAATACTGTTTTCGAAGATTAAAATACGTTTATAGATTGCTATTATTCTTGAACCACTGTTAAAACGAGATACAATGAGCTTTATTCTGTGGATTTGGACTATGGTCAGTAGTTACGGGTTGGACGCAAACTATGTACGCGGTCATTGGTTAGTATGAGTACGCTCGGGTCGACAAAACAATACGATTTGTGGCACGGCTGTCTGCACGTGTTTGATCTTCTTAAATCCACGCCGATTAGTTATTTGCAGCAGCTTTGATTCGTACGTGAAATTCACTTTCAAATCTCGGCATAAAATTTCGATCGGAACGACGACGACGAGACCTGCTGCGTTAACGGTCGCAATGAGTAAGCGCCAAAGAACGTGTGAGAACCACGTCAGTGAGCTGCGCGCGTCGGAGAAATATTATTTTCAGTATATTATGCTAAGCCCGACACAGATTTCGATTTGGACCACCGCACACCGTATACAATTACCGCGTCCGGCTGTATTATAATAATAATATTATTATTGCGTAGTATACAGACGGTGTGTTTTACACCGCGCCGTATAGACTTTGCCGTCACGCTGATCTCAAAATAGTGACGGGAAAACGCAACAAAAGTGATCTCGTACGGTTTCAGGGAGATCGACGCTGCAGCTGCACACCGTTACCGCGTGTCGCACGTTATTATACACGCGTAATATTCATCTCGACGCCATATTATTAATCCACAAGACTTCGTTAGTCGGTCAGACTCTCGAGTGTACACCTCTATACACACGCACGTCCCGATATCACTCGTTTCGCTCTATTTATAACACGACGTGCATAATTAGTTGGTAGACACGTAGACATAATATCTGCAGCCACGATGCATGGATTCGCTTGTACGACGGTATATGGCAGGGGTGGCGAACCTATGGCACGCGTGCCAAAAGTGGCACGTTGGCGAAATTTCAATGGCACGTGGAAAAAATTTAATTTATTGAAATTCTGATAAAAATAAAAATTTGAATCATATTATTTATGAAATCGTAGTTAAAATAAATACGATTAAACAATTTTTTCAGATTTTAATTGTAATTATATTCCTTTAGACATTTATGCTTTACTAATACCACAAATACAAATAAATCGTTTACATATAATATTTTATAATATAATATAGTTTATAATAAAACTACATGTCTTACCAAAATTACGAATTTAGATATTCTGTTATAAAATTGTTTACACGAAAAAAAAGTAACAAAAGTTCACATTAAAATATAATTACATATTTACATTTTTCTGACGATTATTCAATATTGACATCTGATTTAAGAATATCGTTTATAATTTGTAAAATAACCTACACAAATTGACTTCATTAAACTTTCTTTTTGTGTGTGTGGGAGGGGGTGGGGGGCACGCGAACAGTTTTAGAAAACATCGTTTGGACAATTTTGACACTCGACTCGGAAAAGGTTCGCCACCCCTGGTATATGGTGTATCCTGTTGAAATACAGTACGAAACGGTGTCGTCGCGATATAAAAAGTGGCCGACGGAGACATCTGCTCCCGGGTGCGTGATTTAAATACATATATTTTGTTAAATTTATTAATTTTTTAATTATTTAGAGAAAAACGAATTTTTAGCAATTACGATACTCGATATATTTAAAACAATTTTCACCGTGGAATTTCACGATGAAACAAAATATGATTTGATTTTAAAGATCGGTAAGTACGGCGAACAACTCAGAAGACTCATAGTACCTATAACTCGTATTATCAAATTAACCACAATAATTTGTTTTATATAACCATTACTTCTTCTATTTTTGTTTTTCAGTTTTCAGTATTTGCAAAAACAAAATAATATTCTTGATTATTACAGTTTTTTATATTATTTGTATAATGAATAAATAAAATATCTTTATTAATCTTTACACGTATAAACAAAATATAAATGATTTAGAATCACACATTTGTTAACACAATGAATTGAAATATTTAACATTGTTCGTACCTAGTGAGAAGAAGTGCTATGGGCGCTGAACACTCTTGTTAACAAATTAAATTGTATTAAAAAAACACAAATTTCGAAAAAAATTTTTAAGTTTAACCATTTTGACAGTCTGGCCTACTAGACTGAACCCGTAAGTGGTTAAAACTAATAAACATGAAACTGTAATAAAACGATTTCGTGTTTACGAAAAAAAAAATCTCAACGTTTTCTGAGTCCCTTCGCCGCCTTAACCTACGCTTATGTGTACATACTACATAATATAACTATGCCCTGGACGCGAAAATCATAGTCGCACACCGCAACAAACAATAAATGTACAGTAGAACTTCGATTATCCGAACCTCCGTTATACGAACCCTCTATTATCCGAACTACAATTAGAGTATCCGAACGCTCTGTTATCCGAACGTTGAAACACGTTGAAGCACTCGTATCCGCGGTCGGTTTATCGAATTTATCATAACTTTTGCTTTTGGTTTATTACAGTAGATACGTATATGAATGTATACGAGTGTGAATCGTTAGTACGTAGATAATCAAAACGTAACGGGCTTATCAATTCGTCTTAAACGGTTGCAAGACTTGGCTGCAAAAAACGCATTAGTCAAGTGAAAATCGATAATTTTGTCAAAAAAAATATTATAAACATAATATGTTCCAGTATGTATGTAATGCATTTTTAATAATGTAATGTATGTAGTACTGATAAAATATTAATAATAATAATGACAATAAATATAGAGTATCTTAATTGTTAAAAAAAAAAAAAATTTTTTCCCAATATCCGAACTTTTGCGTATCCGAACTAGGTGTGGTCCCAATTAGTTCGGATAATCGAGGTTCTACTGTATTTCGTTTCCATGATAATAATATCGTGCGTATAACTCACGTACGTATGTACTCTCAACTCGCACTCGAATAAAAACCAAATCTCTCGAGTATTTGAAACGGTCCGCTCTCGACGTCGTAGTTGTGAACGTCTAATCCGGTGTGCGAGGCAGTCGAAGTGGTTCGAAGAGAGATGATAACAATAATACGTGTTAAGTTTGTGTGTGTGTGTGTGTGTGTGTGTGTGTGTGTGTGTGTGTGTGTGTGTGTGTGTGTGTGTGTGTGTGTGTGTGTGTGTGTGGGTGTCGGTGGGTGGGTGGGTGTTTGTATGTTGGTGCATATTACGTGTTATATGCCGCGTACTGCACTCCGCACTGTACACACCGTCAATATACGTATATTATGATACACGACGTATTTATCACACACACACACACACACACACACACACACACACACACATATTCAGCGCAAACGCCAAAACACTGATTAATGTCGGGCGCGCACAGTAAATGCGTATAGTTTATATACACATTGTGTATAAACTGTTTGTAAATTGTTTGGATGACTTCACACTGTGCCCGGTCGCCGAACCAAGAAGACAAATGGCCGACCCGAATTCGAAGTAATCCCGCACCTTCAAGCAGTCGTTTACGAATCGCATCAATTATCACCGTTTCCAGGCGCGTATATCACCGACGTCGGAGCGATAGGACTTCAACGACTACGACTACGACGACGACGACGACGACGACGTTAATGCCGTAAAATATTAATAATAATTGCGCTAATGTCGCCGTAACGCTCGCGGTAAATTTCGTGAGCACGCGCCCGCACGCAAAATTATAACCGGCCTGCAGCTCGTACATGAAAATTCGTTTAATCGATACGGGGAAAAAAAGGAAGTGGAGGACGAAAAAAAAACGGATTTAAATAACAAATGGTTTAGAATTATTCGAGATGTGCATTAGTTTGAAAGCGTATACGCGTTTCGGCCGACGACGGGATGAATAATTGTTACGTTGTGACAACATTGACGGCACCAACGGGCGAGTTGAAAAAAAAAAATAAACAAACAAAATAAAAAATAATAACGCGAAGAAAAAAACGTAATTCTTTCTCGTCTCGTCGCCATGTCGTCGTCGTCGCGTTGTCTAGTGAACTTCAGTAGAATACTGGCAGTAACACAGTATTATATTGTGTTTACTGAGGAAAATAAATTAATTTTAATATCTATACAAATTATACCCGTAACGATTGTCAAGTTTTTTTTTTTTTTACGTCAACTATATTTTATTGTTTTAACGTAATTCAACAACAATTTTGAAGTCTCTAGCGGCGCTTGGCTATTTAATATTAATAGTGTTGGATCGTTCATAATAACGTGGAACGTTAGAGATAATCCCCACTAGATTTTATAATAAAATACAAACAAAAAAAAGTCGAAACGGTCATGAGCACGAACTCGGAGAATAAAACCACTCCCTTCGGACCCGTTGAGGTCTATCCGCACAAATATCATTCTCTGATACGGATACACGTGTTTTCTCGTGCGGACGAAATAGAAGACTATCGGTTTTGTATTTTAGATTTTGAGTGAAGCGAAGGATCTTATAGTTTTACAATGATGTTTATTTTTTTTTTCTGTAAACACTTTTTCGTATAGAAATCATTGTCCAAAAGTTTCGTCCAGCAACTTTTTAGATTCGAAATTGAACTGAGATGGTACTTTAAAGAGGTCATTTTTCCAAAATCTCCATAGTTTTTCCAGTAATCAAGAATAACGATCGAAAAACTGAGCAAAAACGGTAAAATCGGTAAAAATCCGCCGTAAACGAAATTTTCACTGTTCAGATTTTAGGTATTTAGTCATAAATCGAAAAGTATTGAAGCTAGAAACTTGAAAATTTTATCCAATATCAAATACATACTTTTTTATATTGCACAACATTTTCAGAACAATTATAGCACTTTTGACTTAAATATAGAACTTTTAATTTACCAAATTGTTTGAAAGTTTTTATGTAATATAATTTTAAATATTTGACAAAAAGTTCTGAAAATTTAATATGACCTTACTCGTATAACTACCTAATTATCCTAACAAAAATTCAAAAATCGTGAGTCAGGATTTTTTTTTTATACACACTTTAATTAATTATTATACGATTTTTTACGATATTCTGATTTCTTTTAAGTTTATTTCTAATGAAATATTAAGTATTTGTTAGAAAGTTCTGAAATTTTAATACAAGTTTACTCTTATACTAAACTATCAATACCGAAAAAATATCAATAATCGTGACTCAAGATTTTTTTTTCAAGCATTTAAGTAAATTATTATCACGATTCTTACAGAATAAACTGTTTTTATATTAATTTTCAACTTTAAATATTTATATATGAAAATTGGTTCATCCTATTATAATGAAATTTTGGATTCAGATATAACAACATGTTTAAATCTATTATTAAAATACGTTAACAGTATTTAAATAATAATATATTATATTACACTGAAGCTTTGCTCAGAATCGTTTTATACTAAAGAAATGAGTCATAATTTCTTTAAAACTTAATACATTCATCACCAATATCTTGTCCGAGGACCGAAGGGACGAAGGACGAACTTGTACCACCATCATCTCACTTACCAGCTTTTTTTTTGTAAATGTCACTTCAAGTACACGTCGTCCACGATACATCCCGAGCTAAGCGTCACGCCGATCTAGTTTTGTCCGAGGAAACTACAGTTCTTCGATCCTAACTCGACATAACTTGCGTGTAATGGGAATAAACTAGAAAAACTCGTTATTGATTTTACTGTTAGCATCTGAGTTTTGACTTGATTTAGTCATAAAAATCACTGTAAACAGCCGATTTCCATATATATATTTTTATTTTATTTTGTATACGTTCTCGAGTGATTTGACGAATCAACTAATCGGCTTTACAATGGTACTTATTTATTTTTTCGTAGCAACTGTTTGTTTGGAAAGTGGACTTAGTTTGAAAATTTCGATCGACAACTTTATAGAACAGACATAACATTTAGATCAGACATTGTAAACCGGTGATTCATGGACTTCAAAGGAATCCGTAGTTTTATACTCAAGAGTACATGAGTGGATCTGATTTTATTTTTTTAATATTTAAAACGATTTAACGACTCAATTTACGCTAATAATAGTTTTGTGATTTATATACTAAAATAAACATGGGTTAAAACATGAAAAAACAAATTATATTCATTTTTTCTCGTGTGATTTGTGTTTCAATAATCGTATAAATGACTAAAACAACATTTATTTATTTATTTATCAATTATTAAGTAATAATTAAATACAAAAAAAAATTTTATTTGGGATCTGTAGGTATTTGTTATACGTAAGGATAGTGAATTGAAGAGGAGTTAAGGAATAAAAGTCAAACTACCACTAGATCAATATTTTGACAGCTTAAGTTTTATTACAGATATCAATTATTTATTTAAACATTGGTAATATAAGCCAGAAAAAAATTAAAATACAACATAGGCATTTCGTTATCATAATTATAATAATGAATTATTTATTTTATAACTAAACTCCCAATGAGGATAGAGTACAGATAAATATCAATGGTGTTGATATATTTTAGTTTCATAGAATATTAATTATAGTATTAATTATTATATGTTTTAGATAACAATAAGCTAACGTTGATAACTGTAATGAACTATTAAATGATTCGGGTTACACACGAAATTACAAAGTAGAATGATTATTTCTTTATGCAATTGTCCACTGCAGAAATAGTCATGGAAAAAAATCTAAGTTTTTTAGCTCGTTGGCTAAGGTTAACATTCTGTTTTATGGCGCATTCAGACAATTTTTTTATTTTTTTTTTGAACATTTTAACATTAAATACTAGAGAGTGACGTAGAGTAATGGTAGGTGAAGGTATTAGGGCTAGTATTTCAGGTCAATCAATTATAACCTTTGGTATATTAAAAAAAAATAATGTAAATCAATGACATATTTTCCTTCTTAATTCGAAGCTCTTAATTTTTAATTCAGCGGCTAGGAATTCAGGGACACTTTCTTATTATGAATTTTGAACCTCAGCATGTGCATAAACCTATTCTGTAATCATTCAATTTTTGCGTCTGTTAACTCTATCTGTATTGATTTCAAACGAGTGAACCATAGGTACTCCAGAAATGGCCTTACCGAAGAAAACTAAAGGACACGTAAACAAGTAAGATCACCGAATTTCCAAAAATGACGTATTAAGAATCCAAATACTCGTAAAGCTTGTAAATCAAATTGATATGTTCGGTAAACGTTGGATCACTGTAAAACGCAATACCTAAATCCTTAATTGAAGATTTTTTGTCGAGCTCAATATTATTCATAACATTTTGTAAATTAAACACATTACTTTTTAAAAAATTTTTGTGAACAATATTTGTGAAAGTTTCTCATAATTTAAACCGAGCCCGTCAATTGCACGCCAGTGATAAAACGTGTTTGTGTCGTATCGCAATAAATGTATACAATCCACCATAGACGATATCAGCATGTATAATTTGAAGTGTTTATTTGTGATTTATTTTATTTGTGCGTTTATTATTGAGTGTAAGGCGGTTAGGTAAATTTACTTATGAAAACAATGTAATAATAGGACCGAGGATAATAAAATATTCATTAATAATGAGCGGCGAGTGTCGAGGCACGGTGTTGTGCTCGGAGGATTGCAGAGAGCTGTTCGCCGCGTGTTTGTTCAGTGAATTTTTGCTGTTTTTTTTGTTTCGCTACTCGACCGTAATAGCATGTACATAATGTGTATATTATATTCACATTACACACACACACACACACACACACACACACACACACACTTAAGCTAATATCCGTTGTTTAATTTATATAATTCGATCGAACAGCGATCGTTTTGCATTACCAATTGCTACGACCCGACACCTCCATGCCGTAGCGTCGATTTCCGAATACTGGGATCGTGTTTTAATTCAATTTCTTGTCATGCGATAAATTCAGATGTAACAACTGTATCCAGCAAGTTGTAAATTGAAAATAAAATGATATCCAACGCTGTTTCGTTACAAGCGGTATTTGAGTAGGTATTTAATTTCTAACGAGATACATAATCATAATGCAAATTTATTTTGCGTTTAAAGCTGTGTTATACATTCAAACTTTATCTAAATTAGTTGAATGTATTGTTTACCGTACAAGTTCAATAATTTTAATATTAGCGGCTCGAACGACTTTCTTTAAAATAAACAAAATAATTTTTTTTTTATGTCTTGATTTCATAAAATGTGTTATTTTCATATATTAGACATGGCAATTGACAAGCTTACTCGTATTAACCTGTTTAATAGACTTAACTTTATTGGGACACATTTTTTAGGCGCGTTTTGTCGTAATAATTTTCAATTAAACGGAAAAAAAACAATTTTCTAGTCATTAAGTACCTACTAATTTATTGATGTGGAAGAAGATTTTTATCACAAGTGTAATAATAAATAATTAATATAGTATAAAAATAGAGCAAAAAAATAGTTATGTATAATTTAACACAAAAAAATACTTGTACAGGAAAAAATATTGAATTAATAAAAATAAACCGTTACTGCACACACCGTGAACAATATTGACAGCTGACGAATGAATGACGGTAACAATGACACAACGAATTCCTCTACCGGCCAAACAATAACGTTGGAAAACAAATATCGTCTGATTATCGATCATAATTTTGTAAAATATTCTCGATGGAAATGTTCTGAGTCATCCAATTTTATGTTTCAGATATTCCAATTATTAATTTATTTTGGTAATTTTAGAATCGTCCCGATTTCCAAATCGATCGATGTTTTTCGTTTGTGCAATCTATTGTGTTTACGTTTTTATTCAAATCGGTTGCGTACAATAATTGAACTTTATTTGTATTTTATTCACAATCACTTAAAAAAAAGTCCTATGTATAAAGATATCTTTTTGGATCCAGTTGTTTGACTGCTATACTCTAGTAAAATTTCTTCCTTGAGCTATTTTTTTATGTTCTTCAATTTTTTTTTTCATTCATATGGCTTCTCCAATGTTACAGCACTGTATGGTTTATTTTCAAACGTCTTTTTTGTTTTCATCGTCAACTCTACAAATATTTCTTCTTTCACCAAGCTAAAGTTTATCAATTTTCTTCTGGTCACCATAATAAATCAACGTCAAATTAAAAATGTTGATAAACAATAATCAGTCGTTTAAGTGAAATTCAGTTATTTTCAACATGTTCGACCTTCCAGTGTAACAAATAATCTAAGTATAAATCACCGATAAACAAATATTACGAGAAAATGAACAATTTGTCACGCGTGTACTGAAAGTTTAATTTCAATGCGAGTAAATTCTATGGAATATGTCCTTTTCATCTATTAGATGAAAATAAGGGAGAAAATACTAAAATCTATGAAACTGGTTTATCATTGAACTTTAGAAAACATTTTCTCGAATAGTAAACTTTTTTCCAAAGTTTTATGTTAAGCTTTTGGTACATCCAAAATGCCTTTCTTTATGTACTGACATAAAATTACATATTTTCTTTATTTCAAAAGTTTTTCCGATATTTGGGAAAAACGGTAAAATGTACCGTATTTTTGATTTCAATTATGTTACATATAATTAATGATGCAATAAAATCGACATGACACTCTTAAATAGACTCAAAAATAGTTAAAAAAAAATAAAAATAACCACTTTTGGGCTTACTTTCAAGGCTTTGCACCCGAATCATTTATTCGGGTTTCGGGTTTTGGGTGCTGGATGTATTTCGGTGTTCAAACACCCGAATAAAAAATTTAAACAAACATTTGGGTTTTAAAAACCGTTATTATTTGGGTTGATATTGGTTAATATGGGTGCTGAGAAATCTGGATAAAACAGAACTTTTGATGACCCCCCCCCCCCAAAAAAAATAGAAAGTGTTCATGTTTATGTTATTTATAATAAAATATAAATGTTTTACACATATTCGCAACGTTTGTTTTTAACTAAACTAGGTTAATTAATGTACAGTAGTTACCTTTTTCTATGAACTATAAGAAATAAGACAATTGGAAACTAATTATTTAACTACCTATTCGTTTTATTATAAGCATTAGAGTCCACGTCACTCATTTTTTTATATCTATGTACCTTAAGTTCTTAACATACATTGTATTATAAGTTTCCAAATACTTATCTGTCAGCTAACGTCACAAAATCTGTTCTGCTGAAAGCAAATTTGCTATGATCTACATTAGTAAGACAGAGACAACACATGCGGGTATAACGTCCTCTTAAAATGTTTAAAATAGATGGCCATAGGGGCGCTGACTGATGAACCATAGACAAATAAAATAAAAATTATGATTTCGTGATTACCGAAAAACTGGGAAATAATAAATATAGCCGCGTATTACGATATTCGAGTTACTAAATTAGATATTATAGGACATAGGTAATCCCACTTGGGAAGTTCGTCGCAAATAATGAAATAACACAAGTTATTATTAGCTATTAGTGTTTGGTATTTTGGTTTTAAGAAATTACCTATGATTGTTTGTAAGATTGTTTCTTTCCTTCCTTTTATTATTATTATTGATTATTTAATGCTACAAAATCGAACTCGCCACAAGAAATACATACGAAATGATATGTCGCATGAAGAATGAAAAAAAAATTATTCGGGATTTCGGGTTAACCAGAATATTTATTCGGGTTTTGGTTAATACGGGTGTTTTTGAAAACAAAATTATTCGGGTTATACGGGTTTCGGGTGTTTGATTTTTAAAGGTGTTTAGGGGTGTTAGGGGTTCGGGTTAAATCGGGTGCAAGGCCCTGCTTACTTTATTATAATAAAACTTTGAAATGATTTTATATTTATCCAATGCAATTTTGAATCCTTGATTATAAAATCTAAAAGCATGACATTCCCTCACTATTATATTTCATCAAAGATATTGTAAATATGTCGAAAATCGTTGGTGAATCTAATTTTATTATTAAGTACACTCATCACAAATAACGTGTTCTAAGAACGAATAATTTTCGTGGTACAAATGTTAAACGCTTAAAATAGTAAAAAACAACTATAAATAATAATTTTGGTGATCTACAGGGTCTATTTAAAAAATGCAATAACTTTTTTCTATTCATTTTTTTTAACTTTTTTTTTTTTAATAAATACTAAGGCCTTGTGCTACAACAATACTGTCTTCTAATTTTTTTTTCTTTTGAAACTCAAATTTGAAAATTTAAAATTTAATTTTACCGTTTAAAAAAAAATTAAAAATAGCTATTTTGTAAACTTGAGTTTTAGAAAAATATTGGACATGTTTAAAATTCTAATAAAGGTTGATCCATTTATTTTCTATGATTTTTTTAAAGTTTGTTAAAAAGTTAAGAATTTTATTGTATACCACATAATATTAAAACACACATTATTGTATAACACTATTAATTAAATGGCTGATCGAAATTTAATTTTTATTCCAAGATTTTTGCTATCGCTTGCATTTTTTATCATTAAATTGATATTTATTATTATGAGTCCAAGTCATAAATTACGAACGGAAAATTTTTAATCAAGTGTATCTTTCATGGAAAAATTAATGAAATCACCGAATTCTTGATAGACCCGCACAATATTAATTTTACAATAATTTTAGTAATTTATTTCACATTTTCAAAAAGTTTGAAAAATAATAAAAAATAAATTACCAAAGCTCAATAAGATATTTTAATACTATAATTTTTCTAATATTCTGGTCTACAAAATGTATAATATTCTGATTTTTTTTTTTAAATGGTAAAATTAAATTTTAAATTTTCAAATTTGAGTTTCTAAAGTACAAAATTATTTGAAATTGACAGTATTGTAGCGCAAGGGCTCAGTATTTATTTGAAAAAAAAAAGTTAAAAAAAATGAATAGAAAAAAAGTTATTGCATTTATCAAATGGACCTGTTACACTCTGTATATTAATTTTCGAACATTTTCAAAGTTTTTGTTGTTATGACAATAATAATATGAAAATAATTTTTTTTCTCGCTTCACGAAAAACGATTTAACAAAATTAATTATATTTGCTTTTTTATTAATATTTTTTCCTGGGGAGGGGGGGGAGTTTAAAATAATAAACGTTTCCCGACCGTTGCAGTCTACCTGTTATTATTTGTAAATGATAATGAACAGCAATATTGTATAATATTATCAAAAAATAATTTATTAATCTAAATGACCGGATACGGACTGAAAATATGTTTGTCAACGACAATCGAACTTCTTCGTACACTAATTATTATTACACGTCACCCTTCTTCCGGAAATCACGAGCGTAACTGATATAATATATTATATATATATATATCAGGAAAATAATGCTCACGCCACAAACAAAATAATAATATTATTACTCATCACTACTATACAGTTTTTGACAAACCAAACAATACCTAACGAAATCGTAATTTATGATGATCGTTTCCTCACTTAATAAAAAAAAAAAAAAAAAAAAAAAAAGCACACAACGACATATTATTATATTATGTGTTTTTCTTTTATTCGACACCGAAAAGTTTTTTGTGAAAAGATGCTGTCTGCAGTGTAATATAAAAAAAAAAAAAACCGTGATATATCGGTGTGTATAATACGAACACAAGCACACAGGTTGCATCCACGTATATTTCATCAAATTCTCATAAATATCAATCTGCTGTAGACGTTTTACTACTTATATTGTTAGGGTTTTCAACGCAAGTAAACCCTTCGACATCGGCCGGTGATTTGCAGTATAATCAAACAATAATTCCAAATTAGAATTTCACCGACGGATCACCGAATGCTGAAAGCCTGAAACATAACACAAATACATTGAATTATTATTATTATTGTGGCATCAAGTAATAATCGATCGGTAGTTTAAATGTTGAATTATATACTACTATGTATTTTTGATTTCTTCAGCGATCCTACACGAGTGAGTCCGTGTAGGATCACCGTATTTTCTGCATTGTATTTTCAATAAAAACTTGTCCTATTATATTTATGAAACACCCAGTTTATATTATATAAATATACAGGGTGCGGCGTAATGGACTCCCACATTTCCGAGGTGAATTAAAAAAAAACTATACAAGATATGGACATTTTTATTTTTTATTTATTAAAACTACATTAAATAAGGTTTTTTTTTTAAAGTTGTTTGTTTTAAAATAATATTGTCCAAATGATTGCCTTTTCAATTGACGCACATTTGGAGCCGTTCTAGAAAATAATCCGTAATGGACTACAATATTTCAAAACATCATAAGCACGTAATTAAACTGATCAGATAAAAGCGGTTTGTTTCACTGAGTTAGGTCATTAAATACGATTTTTAGTCTTCACGATGTCGTGGTCAGGTGAACAACGTGGTTTCGTCATCGAGGCGTTTTTCAAAAACGCCGAATGTGTGACAAAACATTGCATGGCCTCCTCGCCTCCCTGATTTTAGTCCATGTGACTATTTCTTATGGGGATACCTCAAAGCTGAAGTTTTCAAACATCGACCTAGAACCGTGTAAGAACTAAAAGAGGCCATCCGTCAAAAAATCTCCACGATTCCACTCGATATGCTGGCGAGAGTGATGGAAAACTTTCGAGGACGGCTCCATATGTGCGTTGCTCGTCAAGGCAATCATTTGGACGACATTATTTTGAAAAAATAACTTTAAAAAAAACCTTATTTAATGTAGTTTTAATAAATAAAAAAAAAATCCCGTATCTTGTATAGTTTTTTTTTTTTTTTTTAATTCACCTCGGAAATGTGGGAGTCCATTATGCCGCATACTGTATATTATATATTTTTGCTTTTAACCAAATGGATCTGAATAATCTTAGTCACATCAAGTGTTCGACTTGTCGCCTCGATTTAGGTCTTATATAAAATATGCAAAATATATATAATAATGTACACTGAAAACAACGACTTTTTCGTATTTTCACGGCATTATAATTTAAAAGGAAAACATTTCGTTCGTATTAATAAATACATAAATATAATCATAATAATAACGGCTTATTGGAGGAACGTCGTTGACTATAACTGCGACTTCTTTACCCCGAGTCCCTAGAAGAATACTTATACAGCCAAATCGAAAAAAACCGCCGACTTACTGACTTAAACGTCTACGACGAAAACGTATGAGTAAAAAATATACCGTCTTCCCGGCAGTGGACGGCGTATTTACCTATCGTCATACCTATCGACGCCGTACGACGTTGCTCGAAATCAACTAGTTTATCGCGCGCGCGCATGTGTGTGTACATCGAACGAGCGCAATTATAAATTAATTTATCATATCCGGCGAACGCGAAACATTCCCATGGTTATAATAACGATACACTTTTTAAATTACCCCTCTGAACGGTGTGAGTAAAGTCAACCGGTACTCGACTGAAATACACGCGAGTATACACCCGGTAAAAGCGTACTTTCTAAAAAATCGCGTAAAAGTAATTTAAACGAAGGAAACGAGTAATAAACGCTTTACGAATAATCGGAATCGAAAAAAATGGAATACGCGATGATAAATAATTATTATCATACTGCAAAGTGACTATAATAATTACACGTTCGAGCTGTGATACGGACGGTGCGGCGGCGGGCGTATAATGTAATCCAGTGAGTATACGAAACACCGTCTCATTATAATGATAATATTATTATAAATAAATAGCAAATCATAGTAATTCACAGTACGTAATATAATACGTACGTGGTTATTATGTTGATTATTATCACATACGATTCGCGTTGTGATTTCAAAAACGTGCGATTTCCCGCGCATCAATTTGTACGACTCGTATTACCGCGTGGTAATCAATTGTGTATTATATACCGCAGGACAGTGTATACAGAGCGTACCTCGGAGATTTGCCCATATGAATTCCTGTGATAAAAAGTATTTCCTATGTCAGGGACTGTATTGGAGTTCGGTTTTTTTTTTTTTTTTTTTGTTACTCACAAGACTAAAAAATACGATTTCAATTTTGTTTACCGTAAATACCATACAGGATAAATCAGATACATTTGACTAGTATAATTTTTTTTTTTTTTTCTATTCATTTTTTGATGTGAAAACATCTTATACGGCGTTCAGTCCTTTCCGTTTGGGCAGTGAAATTTTCGAGCGTTACCTTTTTCGCGTAACGCTCGTTTGACATGTTTCTACATGTTCATTGTTTATATAAATATGTATTTTTTTTTCTTTCTAATAAATGTTATTTGATGCATTTTCATTTTTGCTTTAACTGAAAACATAAATTTCCATTCCTATTTATGATTTCAGTCAACTATTACTTTCACATTATTCAAAATATATAATTGAATGGAATATCGCTTTGTGTCCGGAAAATAAAATTTAAACAAATTTAATTCTTAAAACATTTTAAACCTAACCTACAAACATTATGAATGCATGTCTTTTAAATTAAGAATATTTACTTCAAATTCTACATATTAAATCTATATTCCTAAGCTCACATATACCTACCGTTTTCACATCTTCCGAGGGTCGCCCATGACACTCTCAGTTTGATTATTATTATTATTTTTTTTTGTTTATATAAACATTATAAATCTACGCAACAACAAGATCGTATAAAAATTCTTTTTTCAATTTTCGGAACTTGGATTTTAAAATTTAAAATTTAATTTTTCTATTTAAAAAAAAAATAAAAATAAAATAGCCATTTTGTAAACTGGAGTTATAGAAAAACTATGATACTAAAAATGTTATTAAAATTCGATGATCAATTTATTAATTTAAATAGAATTTAACAACTATAATTATTATTATACAAATTATTGCACGTTCTACTAAGATTGAGTCAGTGATTTCTATTAACATTTATATGAAATAATATAAGTACGTGATAAATATTATTCTGTGCATATTAAAATATTATCAATGAGATATTATCATATTTTATTATTTTATTTAAAACTCTAATATTATAACAATATTATACTGTAGTGGAAAACATCTTTAGATGCGATTTTGCTGTAGCACATAATTCAAGTATTTATTTATTTTTTTAAGTTAAAGATAATAAATAAAAAAAAAATGTATATTACCTATTTGTCAAATAGATTTGAATGACGATGCATAGTGTATCAGCAAAAAATCAATTTTATTTTATAAAATTAGAAGACAGACAATGTGTTTGTTTTTCTGGACATTTTGATTGATTGACTATGTACTTTTACCAAATTACTGGTGTTTGATAATTATTATTTCACTACTTTCGGCCAAATGGCTCCTCGGGTTCATGCCAAAAACTAGTAGTCACCGTGAAACGAAAAGCGTACACCTATAATACATTCAGCGGCGATGCGTAGTGTAATTATTGTTTTTACACGTTTCGATGCCGGCGTAGAGTGAAATTTACGATCGATCGGTGAGAACGCCTCGTAAATTGAGGAATTGGCTCATTCCGTCACGTCCGAAAACGCGGCCTACCTATTTTATTTATTTATTTTTATTTTATTTCATTTTTTTTTCCTCTACACTGGAACGTGGTACGCCGCGGAGTAGTCTATTAAAAACACACGACGTGAAATCATAATGATATTATAATACCGTCGGACGGTTAAATACGGCGAACGTGTTCCACCTGTTACGCAGCGCGACGGACCGTGTGCGGGACGTGACCGGTAGAGGTGTTATCGCTTCGTAAAAATCAATCGGTCTCTCCGTCCTGTCGTCGTCGTCGACGTCGACCCTCGCCTCGGTCGTTTGACTTGCGGCGCAGTGCATTGCGATCGGGACGTTATTCGGATCTATCGGGTGGTTTTTACAAATATCGCCGAGAAAATTCTGTCGATTTCCGCGGCCGCCATACAACTGCAGGCTTCTTCCGGCCGGGTTAACCGTTTCGATCACCCATGCCGGTGACTGTTCTTCGGCGATCGTTCCATCTACTGCGCAGGTCCTTTGACACTTGCGTTACGAAACAGAGCGTGCCACGACGGTCTGTCAATCACGATGTACCGATTGGGTCACTAGATTTTGAATCACCAAACCCGGGACACATAAGTTTAGAATGTCAAATGACATTTTTAATTTTAATTTTCAATATAAACTGCACAATATTTATAAAACTGTTTTTTTTTTAAGCGTTATATTATGTTCAATTCATATAATCTATATTAGTAGGGAATTCATAACTAAAGAAAACAGTCTAAATCGTATTAAATTAATTTTAAATTATTTAATTTATGAATTTTATATGGTTGACAATTTTATCAAGAACTAATTAAACGATTTAATAATATTTAAAACACAAAAATCGGTATTTCAACCGCTAAAATTTGAAATCCGTAACATTTTCAGGACACCGGAACACTAAGTTGAAAATTCAGTGTGTTCCAGCGAATCCGGGACGTCTGGTGACTCTACGTGCTAACCCTATCGCACAATACACGTTTGGGTTTTTTCGCGTACATTAAAAGCGCTGATAACAATGTTTGTTCAAAAAAAATTATATCTTACCAATTAGTATGTCAGTAAGTTTTTTAAGAAGTAGAAAATCATCCATACTGTCACTATTAAACACTTAGTGTAATTGAAAAACTTAAAAATCACGTTAATAAAAAAAAAAAAAATTTCGAATATTCGTGGTTTTATTAGTATGTTGAATAGTTCATGGAAAAAAAATTGTATTTAGCTTTATGCACCTATGGTTGAAAGGTCATTATCATATGATTTTGAGTTTAACTGTATGTCACGTATGATTCATGCATTACGTGCCTACTTCGTATCAAATAACCCGCGAAAATTTTCAATCGCGGACCTAACGAAAATCAATGAGGTCTGCGCTCTACCGCGCTTAAAAAAATATCATCAGTACTTACACAGCTATGCAAATGGAACAATGCCAGGATTTTGGGTTCCACGATTTCCTACCCGTCGGTAATTTTATTGTTTTATATGATCCGTTAAATCGACTTGTACAAACGAAATTGGAATTTCCGCCAAAATCGTTTATAGGGTAAATTTTCCGACTTTTCCGTTTTAGATGCCAGGGAAACGATGCACAGTCACCTTGAGCTATGTGCATATTGTGTCCATGGCACTGTTCTCGTCCACTACGCTCTCTTCACAGTGTCGTCACGATGCCTGGCGAGGAGAACCCGTGACGAACGTGCGTTCGAACCAGGAAATTAGGAACCGGTGTGCGACTGGACCGAATGCAAACGGCATATTATAACGATATATAACGACTATCGACGTGTGGACACACCGAAATAAAATTGGGTTGGTTATTTTCTCAGAAAAGAAAAGTTGATAATCTAATTGAACGGCTGAGTAGAAAAAGGATAATATTCTAAAAATACATAAAATAAATATTCCAGCTCATTTAATGTTTTTTACTAAAATAAAAAAAAGGTTAACCATTAAGATCTCATATTTTTGGAGGTTAAAGCTAAGGTATTAAGTTACGTATGTTGTGCAAATAAGTTATCAATTCAAGTAAAAACTAAGGAAATTAACAGTTATTTTTATTTTCTGAAAATTCGATTTTTGGAATATTATCCTTTTTCTACTCAGCCGTTCAACAATTATTGTACTGTTTTGACCCAAAAAGCAAAACGTGTTTATATTTGCAAACACGAGTTCTCGATTCGTTTTCTAAAACTTACCGATGAACCATCTTCAATGCCAAACATTATCGACTTTTGTAAACTTTTCAAACAAAATCATAATATGGTACACGAATATCGCATCAAATTCTACCTGATTAAATCTCGGTAAAATTAGTTAGTTTTATTATTCAACACGTGACATAATACATAGTTATAACAACGTTCAATTTAAAATGATTGATGTTTTGATTGATTAAAATGATTGATTCAATGAAATAGAAATAGACTCAATAATCAGTGGCGGTGCTAGGCGTGGGCGGTGTGGGCCATTGCCCACGGCCTCGCACCTCAAAGGGCCTCGCGTCCTAAAGGGCTTTATAATTAACCATAGAGAAATATGGGAGAAGTATCTATACAAAAATTTTTGTATCTATAAAATTATTTTATTGTAAAAAAAAAAAAATCATAAACATAATAATTACATATATAGGTGAAGCAAAAAGCCGAAAAGTCCATTTCTTTTAAATAAAAAAAAAAAATGAAACTTCTTATAGTATTATTAATTTAAAAAAATATGTATTTAATTATATAATTATGTGTTAATAAAATTAATATTATATTAAAACTACATTTGCAAATAAAAGGTTAACAATTAGAGCTATTGCTAAAAAAAAATTCTAAATCTTAATATTTATTAAATAACTATTGTTACCTACTTAAATAATGTTTACTACAAAAATTTTAAAAAGGGCCTCTTTAAGTCTACTTCGCCCACATGTAAACTTTACCTCGCCGCGCCACTGTCAATAATTATACCCATAATAATTTATAGTAAACTTATTTTAAATAAGACTTATAAGAGGAAAACAAAAATGAGTTATAAAATGTTGAAAAACTTAGTATTATAGTTCGTTATAAAATCGTTTCTATTTTTATTTCGATTATTATATCGAACAAGCCATCAGTAAATAGTTTGCCTAATTTTTAATTGGGTTTTAAAAATTTTTATTATTTATGTTTTGGCTATTATTTAATTATTTATTTATTATCAAGTGTGTTTTTTCAATTATTCAATTAAAAAATGTACGTCAAAATTTCATATTTTAATTTTTTTCATTTCATTACGAGATTAAGCAAATAATTCAAGGAAAAATAATTTGTCGTATTTTAACGAAACACACTTGAGAGAAAAAATATTGAGAGAACATGATAACTATATCCAAACAGGGATACTGATTAAATTAAGTCAATTTAATTCACCACGACTTTCATACTTTCTGGGGTTGGTACGTCTATTTTAAATAAAAATAATAACACGTTGCGTATACTCCCTATAAACATTTTAAATTTCCTCCCATATTTTTTCGAATAAAATGCATAAAGGTTAAATAATAATAACAACAAAAGGTGTGACGCTTGAAAATAAAGTACGTAGAGCAAATATTAATTTACATTTCATGTCAAAAAATGAAAAATAAAAATAAAGAGAAAAAAAAGTTAGTGACACTAGAGTGTAATGAATGAGCGCGCGTTCAGTGAAGTTATAATGCACATTGTTGTTGATTAAAGAGCATGAAACCAAGCCACGCTGTGTGTGTGTGTGTGTGTGTGTATGTGTGTGTGTGTGTGTGTGTGTGTGTGTGTGTGTGTGTGTGTGTGTGTGTGTGTGTGTGTGTGTGTGTGTGTGTGTGTGTGTGTGTGTGTGTGTGTAGACAACGTGACGAATAGCATTCGGTGGGTTTCAATAAAATGCTTTTAGGAAAACCTATTGACCGAAACCATCTTTAGAATACGGTAGGTAATACGGTGTGTGACGTGTCTTAGGAGTTTATTATTCTTTCGTATGGTTCATAACTAACTTACAATGAAACGTTGAAAAGGTTGACATAGGTTGACGGTTCAATACGCAATCGATCTCTTATTGAACTTTCAGACAGTATATACCATATCTGAAGTGACCAAAGTTTCCGCCACGAAAGGCAAGTCTTTTATCAATATTTTTTATTTTATTTCCAACGTATTTTCACTCTCTGAAAATCAAATAACTCACTGTACCGTGAAAAATGTCAAAAGGACTAATTTTTTAATTTATTTATTCAACTTTAAAATCACTCGGCTTATATGCATAATTCACACACACACACACACACACACACACACACACACACACACACACACACACACACACACACACACACACACACACACACACACACACACACACACAGTGCCGTAGCCAAAAATTGTATGTGTTATAAATTTATATTATTAACAGTAAATAGCAAATATTATATTTTACTTCTTACGACATACATATTATGTAAACACGTGTCGTAAAATTAATATGCGTATTATTGACAATTTTATTTTAGCCAAAGAAGTAGTTGAGAATTTTTACGAATATTATACATATGTAAAATAAAAAAAAAATTGAAAATAAGTTGAACAGGTAGTAGTGTGTTTTTAATTCTCTTGAATCAATAATAATAATAATAATAGTAATAATAATGTTAGATTTTAAAATATAAATGCCTTTTTTTCAGAGGCAAACGAATCAATATTTTCTTAAAATATTTATTTAGACATCCCTATGAATGTTCAGAAGAATATTAAAATCCCATAAATAATTTAAATATTCTCTGAAACTGACGGGCAACAACTGGTGTGAAACGTTAATAATCGTTTAGATGGTAATTTGTAATCCATCGTAATTTTACGTGGTAATTTCAATGTCATCTGTCATTGAGTAATTAGTAATTAAAATCTAAATAACCTGCAATAATTAAAAAAAAAAGTGAGAGAACACTTTCTTTTGGCGCTCCTCCCTTTTATAGTTATGGCACTGATTGACAAGTATATTAATACAATATTTGTACACGCCTAGATCACGTGCATCGTGAACAACAGTTCACGTACACAAATATTATTACTTATACGATTTCGTTGAACGTAGACAGCTCATTCGTGTTATAAATCATAGCTCAGTGAAATATAAAAATAATCTATGGAAATAAGTCGATGTTCTTGAAACGTCGTTATTAAACTTATACGTGTATAGAACTTTGGTAACAAACTGTTGTTTTGTAATAATTTCTCTCGAGTGAATACTTTGACGGTGCAAATATATTTCTTTTAACTTTTTACGAACACGCGCCTATATTGTGAAACGCGACCGTTTAGTTATTGTGATTTATCACTTCGCGTGCCAAAATCGTTAAAAAATTAAGCGGATTAAATTACCACCAGTTGCGTTCTAATTAAATTTTCGCGCTATGACCGATATTATGTATATATGTAATAAAAGTGTAACGAAAACGAATCACACATTTGAGATATCGTGTTAATTTGAATTTATTTATTGATTTGAATTCTTAAAAAACGAAAGTATGTTATAAGTAAAATTACTATCGGTATAAGAATACCAAATTAGTTCAACCTATGGCGTAGTATTTAAATATCATTCGTAAAATATAAAACATTTTTTTTAGTATTATTCTAAGGGATACTATTATCTATGGGGAAACCTTGGATTAAATCTGTGAATTCCCGCGTTGAACGTTATTATGCGACCATATATTAACAACCAGACGATACATTTGATACGGGGGCGAAATTCGAGATGATTTTGTGTTGGGACTCAATGATGATCGACAGTTAATGTATAAATGACCATCAACTGAGAATAATCCTTGCTCGGAAGAACATCGATGCATGTAGATATTACAGTCACTACATTGATATTGAGTTCGAGATCACTAATGCACCGTTTAAGTCTCTTTTCGATTTTAATTTAATGATTTTTTTTTTTCAGATTTTAGTCGATTGCCGTATGAGTAACCTGACTTTGCCTGACCGCGTCAACAGGATCATACCGTACCAGTCGAGATTTTTTCGAGACAAACGAATATTTCATAGATTCACGCGCTTGATCAAATACATTACACGTCACCGTATCGACATCACGTTGAGTCGTTTTCGTTTTTACTCAATCGGGGATGGATAGACTGGACCGGAAGGAAGTCGATCTTTCCTCTTCACAATAGTCCAATCATAAAATCTGTATCAATTCTTTTGTAGTTCGACTATAGTATCAATTTCACAGTCCCTACACACAGCCTTTGACAAAACAATCCTAAACGTCAGCAAATATATCACGATTCGTCTTAAATTTATTCCAAATTTTCACCAATAAATACAAAAAATAGAATAAAGAAACTGAAAACGTTTTCTAAAATCAATAACTCGTTAAACCCACTGAGAACAATCGTGATCAAATGTCCAAATAATATTATGTTGATACAGTTATTATTCTATAATATGCTACAGGAAAAAATAGCACCAATAATATAAAAATAATTTTATCTGACGTTTGAGTACACCTAAAAGACGAAGTACAATCGTTCAAATTTGATATAATCAGTGCGATAATTATTATAATCGACAGTGGCGTAATTGGGGTGTTGCAAGTGCCAAACAATTTTCAGGTGTTGCAAAAGTATCATTTTGCAACACCCAAAATATTCAAGTTTCCTATTTTAACATCAATCTTACGTATATTTCTTACCATATCCACTACAACTGCCGGCTGTGAAAGATCATTTTCTTGTTTAAAAAGACTAAAAACTTATCTGAGGACCACAATGGGTCAAGAACAATTAAGTAATATTGGTACATTACAAATTGAAAAAAAAAAGTATTATCAATATGGGAGAAGTCATTGATGAATTCGACAGTAATATTCCTCTGTGAATAGCCGAAAATTAAGTTTAAAATAAAAATAAAAATATTGAAAATTATAATATAAATTAATAATAACACCTGTTGAAGTTACATATACTTATATACTCATTTATTTAATTTTAATGATTTTTTTTTTTTTAGTTGAAATACGAATGGAACCCCTCCTAATTTAAGATCAGGGAGGGTAGATAATGTATTTAAATGTAAACACCAAATATTATAACCAAATTACGCCACTGATAATCAATCGCTATCGCCGAAACAGGCATAATCGCATGAGTAAAGTGAAAAAAGTTTTATAATAGTCATTATAGGCCTTTTAAATAACCTATTTATCTTACTATTAAAATAATTGACAACAATTTAATAAATATGACATATTTTCGTGCATTTATTGATTTTAAAGCCCTTACTGCCAATAAAACTTTGAATAATATATCCAAATACTAATTGATAAGATGAAAATCACTTTTTTTAGGTCATTATTAATTGATTTATGTGATTTAATTTAATCTTACTTTTTAACAATTTTAATAGTAGGATTCGTAATATCAGTTACTAAGTTTTAAAAAGACTTTTAAATTCAATATATATTATATAATATATTTGTTTATGTATTTATTTAATTTGCGTTCGTGTCTTAGTTTAATCAATATTTTACGTATTTTGTGATTCAAATTATCTCAACGAACACACGTTTTGTAGCTGTTATTTTTACCACAATTGTTTACCACAATTGAGTATATTAAATATAATACGTGTGGGTATTTAGTATCATATAATGTGGTTGTAGCCAATTTTATTATGGAGTTGATTATGTTCTGAATGTCAGAGCTCAAGTGAATTCTAAATTATAGTTCTCTAAATGGAACTTTGGTGGTCAACAGCACGAGTTCAAATTAGTTTATTTGTATTCACTGAATAGAGCAATCTTGAAACTATTTCGTTTATTTAGCATAAGATTCTGGGTGTATAATAAATGCATAGACTCCATCGTGGTAGTAATGCATTTTTATTTATTTATTTTTTTTTTTACTTAAATATATAAATCTGCCTTTTTATTAAGGATATAATTAAAATAGGTGTAACTACCATTTTTTTTTTTTTTAATTAGTAAACAAACTTTATTATTAGACCATGGCAATTTCATCTAACAAAATATATTCTTTTAATCTATATTTCCATATATATATATATATATATATAGAAATAATATCTCGACCCAAACGTATCCCAACTGACTGATCAACGTACGACTACTACCGTACCCAATCGTTTGAAATGTCAAGGAAATGTAATTATCACTGGATATATACGTACTGAAATATATTGTAACTTAATACTTCTGAAATTCGAATTTTAAAGTGTTGAAAAAACATAAAGTCAATATTGCCGACTACAGTCGACGGGTATTTCATTTATTACCATTATTATTATTGTAGACATTGAAGCTGATAATGAAATAAATACATAATAGTATACAGGGTGAGTCTGGACTATTTGACAAATGCAATAACTTTTTTTCTATTCATTTTTTTTAATTTTTTTTTTTTGTGTTTAAAATTCTAATAAAGGTTGTTCCATTCATTTTCTATGAATTTTTAAAGTTTGTGAAAAAATTAAGAATATTATTGTGTACCACATAATATTAAACACATATTATTGTATATCCCTATTAATTAAATGACCGATCGAAATCTAATTTATTCCATGATTTTTGTTATCATTTGTAGGTAAATTAATATTTATCATTATCTTCACAATTAATTAACATATGTATAAATGTTCAATACTTCAATTATCAATATAAATTAAACCTTAAATATTTCAATTGGCTAAAATAATAAATTAAATGTCGATCAGCCATTAAATAATAGTGTTATACGATAATATGTATTATGCGGTAGGTTACTAACCTAACCTAACCTAACGCGGTACACAATAGTATTCTCAACTTTTTCACAAACTTTAAAAAATCATAGAAAATTAATGGATGAACTTTTATTAGAAATTCAAATACCAATATTTTTCTAAAAATTAGGTTTACAAAATGGCTATTTTGGAATTTCTTTTAAACTGTAGACAAAAATTTTAAATTTCCAAATTTGAGTTTTAAAAGTAAAATATGATGACAATATGATTGTAGCACAGGGCCATAGTATTTATTTGAAAAAAAAAAAATTAAAAAAAATGAATAGAAAAAAAGTTATTGCATTTGTCAAATAGTCCAGACTCACCCTGTATATATGCTATAGTATCTATGGTAAATTATTTTATTGTTATCATCGCGACAGTATTCCATGCATAGACATTACACTAGTACATATAATGCATATTTAGTAATTAGTATAATGTCTATGACTCTATAGCCAAATGAATGAATATTGCGGTAGTATGCCATTACAGTTCACACCACACAATAATTTTATATTTTATATTTTCAATCACATCATTAAAATTATTACATTAACCATCACTAATTTTATGCAATTCAAATTGATTGATAATTTTATAATTTCATTCGCCTAAACATTTCATCGTGGTGAAATAAATTGAAAATGAATTGTTCCATAATTTTAATTTTAATCAAAAAACAATTATTGATAAATTTAAACCATAAAAATACGTCTAGTTTGTAATTAATATTTATGAAAAGTGTTTTCTTTTTCACTTATAGAAATTAATCAAATTACAGAATTCAGATTGTTTTCTTGTTATTGATCTTTAAATATTTATAGTGTATAAACAAATTTTAATACCTGCACTTATTGATTTAGAACAAGTTGAATTATTACGAAATGTTCGAACCTATAACTTGAACTTGAAGATATAATCAAATTTACTAAATCATTATTTATTTGTACACTTCGACCCGACTAGCAGTAGGTATAGGAACCTAATTCAACTAGTCATTTTGTTTAGGTAACTCTTGAAAATTGTATAATATATGCCTGATATTAGATTTTTTTTATTTTTTTATTGACAGAGTTTATGTTGTCAGTAGTCATAACTCACACCTAGTTGAAATATGAAAAAATTCAAAACAGTTGAATAATTACAAGTCACCAAAAGAAAATGTTTAAAATCTCAAAAACGTATTGTCGTTTAGCTTTTATTATATACTAACCAGAGTTGAGAGCAAAACGAGACGAACGCTCAACATCCTTATAACTGTTTACAGCCAAAACACAATGACGGACCAAACAATAACACAATAACACATCCGGCACCTGGCGGCCCGACCGATAACAGTTTACACACTCGGCACACCTGTAGTTCCACGAGGTATATACAATATACATATTATTATCATGACCTTCCCTTTCATTAAGCTTTTCCACTCGCCGCTATGTTCGACTTATGTTATCATCGGCGTTAGTCGCAATCGAATGACAGATATGTCATGCTTTTTTCACGGGAAAATTTTCTTTCGTTTTTAGCTCTACGCCCACAGATATATAAAACAACTAGATAGCCGACTCAGTGATAAAGTCTAATAAGACCTATGAAGTCTGACAGCCATATGCGAACAGGGCAAATGCGATTGATTAATCTATGAAATATTTAATTACTCCATGATTTTTTTTAAAACAATTTAATAACCTAACCAATAATAAGTTTACATAAGATATAACAATGTATGACTTACGAAAAAAAATGAACTTTGCTTCCTTTCAGTCTCCTATTGACACAACCAGACACAGAACAAGAAACCACCATGATGTTGAATTACTTGAATTGCACTTTATAGTTTATAGTTTATAAATTATAATCGAAAAATTGCGTTTCAATCCAAATCCATATAGAAAGATAACAGATATTATATAAAACAACATTTTTATATATCTGTGGTTTCAATCGCAGAAAAATTATATTTCATGGAGTAATATAAAATGTCATGGATTAATCAATCATATTTTTCCCTGTTCGCATATGGGTTCTAGACTTCAATTTTATTCGTTGAGTCGGCCATCTAGTTGTTTTATATATATCTGTGTCTACGCCCAACACACTAGAAATCCCACACAGCGTACTCGGACTTCTTCAGACTTTGGAAACTACGTCGCGCCGCTCTGCGTTTTACGTTTATTTATGATTTTCGCGAATTTCCAGCGATCGGGGTTAGATTTGGGTCGGGGTAGTGTCGTTGACTTACGACATAATCAACGCGTGCGTGCGCGTACGTCTTCCGTTTATCACGGCAATTATCGACCACCGACTACTGCAGTTTGTCGATCTGACCGCTACCACCATAAACTTGAAGCGGACTTAAGCGATCCCAATACGTCACTTCGGACCAACCTACTCTCCGCCGTCGGCTTCAACACGGTGAGAAAACACGTACACGCCCTGACCCGTTTCGAATATTTGCATCGAAATTTAGCACGTGATTATCGTAAATTCGCATAGCAAAAATTAGAATTTGTTTCTATTCAGTTTTAAAATTACACCCGAATTCTATGAGCCAGGTTTGCACGCAATTTTTCGACAAATCGGCTCAATTGAAAAAACCGAGTAATTTTACTATAAACCCCTTAGCTATACAAAATAGAAAAACGAGTTGTCATCGGGTAAAAAGTGACGCGGGTACGAATTCTGGTGTAAATTCATTCTAATCACGTGCTAATTATTGACATTACTATATAATTAATCGCTTCGATTTTTTAGAAATTTCCGGTATAATTTTAAAACCGAATTCAAGTGAATTCTAGTTTTATTCATCATGCAAATTAATGCTAAATACTCGCAACATTTTGATGCTCAAATTCCAAAAACGGGCCGGTCAGGTGCGACGTACGTACGTAGATAAAACTTAATCAGAAAGTGCGCCGCCGTCATCTATCCGCGTCTCGTCTAGAAACGTTTGACGTGATCGCGAAGTATTAATATTTTATAAGCCGCGAACGCCCGTCGTATTAACGAGTAAAAGTACATATGACGACACAAAGTACGACCCAAACGAGTTTACTTCATTCGCCGGCACTCTGACGCACGTCAAAAACGCGTACATATACGAATGATTACAGCACGCGTGCATGGGAGTCACTAGATCACGACCAATTATTAACGTAAGATGTTTCAAATGAAAAAAGAAAAAAAGAAAATACACTTGTTACTACGAAATTTTTTACACGCTCGTTACGCCTTCTTCGTTTTTTAATAACGATCACTGACATCATTCGTTGTACCACAAACCGCTACAGAGGAATATCTGCTCAAATATCACACAGTGGCGTATTCGAAATTTCATCTTGGAGGTGGAGGTAAAAACTCGCCTTCATTCAACAAAAATTACAGCATGTGGTAAAACAAAACGATTTTAATGTGTGAAAGAAACTTTAATCACGATTTTTTTTTTTAACTTCTATCTACGTAGACAATGAGTGAGATATTTTTGAATTTGCAAGTTTAAAAATAGACTCTAAAAACTGAACTTTGAATTTCGCACAAAAAAAATCTAACGCTCTTAAACATTGGTTTAGTTATCTGTATTTAAATTTGTTTGGTCTTTGGTGAACATTTCAAGCTTTTAGCATAATAACTTGTGGAGTTATATGACTGAATAGTTAAAAATCGCATTCACGTCAAATTTTATCAATTTTACTACATTTTTAAGTAGTTTTTCCCAAATATTAGGATATTATTTAGAAAAAATAGAAAAAAAAATAATCTGTTAAAATAACAAGACGAAATCACCGATATTAAAGGGAGCTGAATATAATTTTTGGACGAGATCTATGACCCGAAAGCTTTATCAGATATAGAAAGCAACAAATAAAAGTATGTCGTTGTAAAATATATTCCACTCGGAATCGATAAACATTATTGTAAAATCAATAGTTTCTTCACTTTACTCAGAATTTGAAATAAATTATTAAAATTTTAATATTGGTCAAATGAAATTGTACATTGACTCATAAATCAAGACTTGGAAAAAAATGTTGTGAGAGTATTTACCACCATCGCTCCCCGCGAATCCACTGATATCACGTGACGCCGAGATATTTTAAATATAAAAAATGCTGAAAACATAAAAAACGTGGAAAATTTTCTCATCCTAATTTGTGCACATATTATATCCCTCGGTATTTGTATGTGCGAATGCAATACCGTTTATGACTCAATCGTTTTAAATACAAAATATGCTTTTTTTTTGCGTACGTTTTTAGCCGTTGATGTTTTTTTTTTCTAACATTATTTTCTTTAAAAGTCAAATCTGATAAATGCATAATACTACGTGTTTAGTACATAAAGTTTTCGTCCGTATCGTAATAATCAATCACAGCTTTATGTGTACGTCTATTCTCCGTTGACGTGGTGCGAAAAACGAGATAGGCACCTACGCGGAAAAAAGAATGTTCGTACATTAATGTTAATCGTGAGTGAAGCGATAGTGGATATCATTATCGCTAATGTTCCGCCTTTTACCCACGCGCGTTTTTAATACGAAATCACTTATAATAATAATATTATTGTTGTTATTATTATTATGATTATGATTATTGCCGCGATGTTTCGTTCAAATTAAATTATCGTTCGTGTTGCTCGGAGAGAACTCGATTTGATTTCTTACCGTAACGCAATCACGCGTTAAATCAAGAATGCGCGTATTAATCGTCTCTTTCCAATGTGTGATACACGACGATTCTGTATGATAGTAATGATAGTATAATTATTGAATTTTGACGCCGCCGTTTGGTTTTTGACCGGAAAATTATATTTGTTCACGGGAAAACGACTCGCTTGCGACGGCAAAACCTAGTTTGAAAACTTGTCGACATTACGTCCTGCGATGACTTGGGCGCGAGAATTTATGACGTTCCCGCGGTCGTCTTGAGTACACCGACGACGCACACGGCGTGTATGTACCGTTGCGCTCGATCACGGCGTGCTTAGCAAACTTAAACAAATAATTGAACAAAAAAAAAGCTGGTAAGTTAGATGATGGTGGTACAAGTTCGTCCTTCGTCCCTTCGGTCCTCGGACAAGATATTGGTGATGAATGTATTAAGTTTTAAAGAAATTATGACTCATTTCTTTAGTATAAAACGATTCTGAGCAAAGTTTCAGTGTAATATAATATATTATTATTTATATACTGTTTACGTATTTTACGGTTATTTGTATAATTTTTGGTGAGTTTTTTTGTAATTAAACCCTCATAAAATATTCAATTAGATATAACTCATTTAAACTTCAATTGTTATAACAATTATAACTCATTAGAAATAAACTTAAAAGAAATCAGACAATATCGTAAAAAATCGTATAATAATTTATTAAAGTGTGTATAAAAAAAAATTCTGAGTCACGATTTTTGAATTTTTGTTAGGATAATTAGGTAGGTATATGAGTAAGTGTTGTAACCCCGGTTGATTCCGCAGGTTACAGAGTTCTTTTGGTTGTCGGTTGCCTAGGTTTTAACCAACCGTTCTACTCCGTGGGTACCAGTACCACTTGACGTTGGACGTGTGTGTTAGTACACGTTTATACGTATATATTATACAGATAATATATATGTGTGTATAAACGTGTGTGTGTTTAGGCGTTAATTAAAATGAAACTCACTTTTGGATTACTAATAGATTATATTGAAATTAAACAGACAAAAATTTATTGAACATTTTCATACAACGTAGTCGCCAAGACTGCCGTCGTCGTCCGTTGTCGTGCGGGCCCTCGCACGGCCGCCGCGTAGCTATTTGCCGAGTCAGCCACTCTACGCCGTGGCTCGTGCAGGCGTTCACAACACCCCCAGGGCTAAACGAAAGCCCATAGTCCTATCACAATTTACACTATTTCGGGCAATGGGCTTTTCGCCCTAGTGCCTTGTCTTACTGATGCAGTTGGTACTGCCTCTTTGTTTATTGTTGTTAATGCAATTGGTTGCGGACTTTTTGAACTTTCGGTGCCCTCGGGTTTACAAGAAAACATACTCATTCGTTTGTACATAATTATTATACATGAACATATGCTTAATACTAACATTATTGTTGTTATGATTATTATTGTTGTCGTGATATGTGTGTTCTTATTATCATTATCCTCCCTATCTAGTTCTAGTTTAATTTTTTCTTGTAAAGCTTTTAGATCGTCAGCATCTTTTGCCAGAGACTTAAAATTGTAATTTGTTTCCCTATTATTGGTATTTCCTAACCTATTACTTAATCGGATATTTTTTAAATTGTCTAATGTTACATTTATAACTTTTGGGTGAAAGTCTATTAAAATTTTAGATTTGTATTTTCTCGTAGGTGATAATTTTGAATTTTTTGTATATATTTTGCATTTTTCGTTAAGACTGATTTTTCCTGCATTATTTAAATGTATTTGTGTTGGTTGGCTTTCATTATCGCACGGTATTATGACAGTTTCATTACATACCACAAATAGCCATGCGTTTTCTCAACTCCTTCTCCGTCGTGCTGTAATTTACTTCGGCTTTGTTGAGGGTTCTGGATATGTAGGATATCGGCAGGTCCGACCCTACTCGTCCTTGTGACAGAACCGCTCCGATGGCTGAGTTCGATGCATCGGTGGTTATTAAGAAGGGTTGTGCGAAATCCGGATGCTGTAGCAACGGTTCCGTTGTTAGTGCCTCCTTCAGTTGTTCGAAGGAGTGTTGACACATATCTGTCCACTCAAACCTTGCTTCCTTTTTCAGAAGCGAGGTGAGTGGTTTGGATATTTGACTAAAATCTTTAACGAATTTCCTATAGTAGCCGGCTAGCCCCAGGAAGGATTTAACTTCCTTCGGGTTCCGTGGTACAGGAAAGTTCGTTAAGCATGATGTCTTTTTCGGGTCTGGTCGTATCCCCTCTTCTGATATTATGTGGCCAAGGTAGTTGACCTCTCGACGCATGAACTCGCATTTTGCCGGTTGTAGCTTCAGGTTGTATTGCCTGAATACATATATAATACATAAGTAAAGGCGTTCTTTGTGTTCTTGTACCGAGGTGGCTATGACAATGATGTCGTCCAGGTACGCGAAAGCCCGGAAACCGTTTATGCCCATGAGTACTCGATTTACTAGGCGTTGAAATGTAGAGGGAGCCCCTTTTAGCCCGAAGGACATTCGTTGAAATTCAAAGTGTCCTTGAGTTGTACTAAAAGTGGTCTTCTCTTGATCTCTTGGGTGTAGTGGTACCTGATGGTAACCACTTGCCATGTCCAAGCAGCTGAAGTACTTGGCCCTTCCTAGCTGATCTAGTATCTCATTTATATTTGGCATAGGGAACGCGTCTCCCACGGTTATGCTGTTTAGTTTCCGGTAGTCGATCACCACCCGGTATTTTTGTTCTCCTGTGGCATCCAACTTTTTGGGCACGATTAAAAGTGGTGCATTCCAGGGACTGTCACTAGTTGTAATGACTCCTTCTTGTAGAAGTTCATCCACTTGCCGATTTATCTCGGTTTGTTGGGAATATGGTAGGCGGTACGGTCTTTGGTGGATAGGTTGGCTAATCTCTGGTGTTTTTATTTCATGCTGTATGGCATCGGTACAAGAGATAGTGTCACCTTCCAGGTGGAAAATATCTGCGTACTCGTAACATATATTTTCTACCGATATTCGTTCTTCCGCGTTGGTGTGATCTAATCTTAATGCTCTTTGCAGTAGATCTATTCTATCCTGGCGGTTAGTTGTTTTTTTTGTGACAAATACGGACTTAGGGTTCGAGTATAATTGATACGATAGCTCTTCAAGGCGCGGTGTCTTGATCTGTGTTTGCTCATTCTCTGTGTTGGCTATACAGATTAAGATTTGACCGTTACGTACTGTGTTGATCACATTCCCACAGTATACGTTTTCCTTGAGCTGTTGTGCATGCACCAATACGTCCTGGTTATCTCCAGTCACGTTTATGGTACACACTGGTATCACTACTTGACTTCTAGCCGGTATTGTTATCTCATCAGTGGTGATGTTGGACGTGAGTGTACCTTGCTCACAGTCTATAACTGCCTTTAGTTTTTCCAGCAGTGGCCGTCCCATTATTCCGTCTTTTGGAATTGGGAAGGTACTCGGCACCACTTGGAATTGTATCTGCTGTTTGGAATTTCCGATGTCTATGTCTAGTAGGACTGACCCCATTGTACTGACCATATTTTCATGGATACCCTGTAGCAGATACGTGTCGTCGGTGTTAACTACCACGTCGTCCATCAGTTTATCTAATTTAATTAGGTTGAGGTCTGCTCCAGTGTCTAACAGCAAGCTGACCTCTTCTCGAAGGCTTTTTGTGGTTTTGACTGTGGCGTGATTGTCTACGAGTCGGACTGAGACGACGTAGACGCGTTTGCTATTGCGGTGAGCTTCAGGTCGCGTACCGTTCGTTCGCTCTTGACGAACGGTCGCCCCTCGTTTCCCGACGTACTCGGTGCATTCGCCTCCTCGTGTCGTTTCTTATTCCGGCATTCGTTTATGACATGTCCGGGTTTCTTACAAAAATTGCAAAATGATCGTTTTTTCTGGTCACCCCATTTTGAGGTTGACGGCGTCTCTTGTTTTATGTACGTCTGCGTCGTATAATTCATGTTTGGTTTTGATGTATGTACGCTCTTGATAAAACGGCAATTTTCCGTATTATGCGTTTGCGTTTTACATCGGCTACAGTATTTATTTCTTCGGGGTTCCGGTTTACTAAAGAGACGTTGCGCTTCTTTGTCAGATATATATACGTTCTTCTTCTAAACTTTCTTTAATAGCGGCCTCTAACGAATGTGGTTTGCCTGCTTTAATAATTGTTTTTATCGGTTGTTTTAATCCTTCTACGAAAATCGCTAATGTTTGAGCTTTTATGTGCTCTCGAATTATTTTGGCTTCGCTACTTGGTTTGCCCATCGCGCTGGCATTGCATAATTCGTGGAATAATGTTTGAACGCGCGTTGAATACGCGCTGATCAATTCACCTTCTCGCTGTCTTGTAGAATTTAATTCTAGCTGTAAATGAGTCGCAGTTCTTTGGGCGCAATATTCTTCCTCTAATAAGGTTTTTAGCGATTCCCAAGTTTCTACTTCTCTATACTGTGTGATAGCGAAAGCGTTACCGCGTAATTTAGTCCTTATCGCTTTTAATAATATTGTTTTATTTTCGGCTGCGACGCTTGTTAATGCGATATCGCATGCGCTTACGAAAGGATAAATATCTGAAGGTGTTGTACCATCGAAACACGGGATTAAACGAAGCGCTTCTCCCAATGACAGTGCCATGTTTTTCGCGTTCGAATTGCGTGAATTATCGTTATTATTTACGTGTAGCGGCGCTGTGTTAGTGTGTGCGTGTGTATTTGTTTCGCGGTGCGCGTTCGTGTGTGTGTGTACAATATTCGTTACGTCTGTATGACCTTGGTTCGTGAGCGCGTCCTGTGTTGCGACGGCGGCGGCGTCGTCTACGTGGTCCGCGGTGACAGTGGGAAGGTGCTCCGCGGAGCTGCCTACTCTGTCACTTGATGCGTCTCGCACGTATGTAAATAACACACCGCCCTTCCCTCTGCCTCTAGGCTTGACAGCGGGTCCCGTGCGAACGTTATCGGTTGATGCTAAGCCTGTGACCTTTTTTATTTCGTCCACTAGCCCGACTAAACTCGCGAGGGGATCGGGGTTATTACTAACATATGCTCTAGTACGTGGTCTACTGATATTTGAAAACTCTGTCTCTCCTCTACTATCATCACTGTCGACAATCGAGTCGGGTATAAAGTCCTCGTCACCGCTATCCACTCTGGACATTCACCCCTCCTTTAAAATTTGTATTACCAAAACGAGAAAAGTGAAGACTAGAGCAGAATGTACAATTCTATTATACCCACAGAGAATTTAGTTATATATATGTATAGTATATTCTAACACCAATACCACGACACCAAAAATGTACAATAATATGCTAACACCGCAATTTCCTTAATACTAATACGCGTTACAAACACAGCTATTGTGTCGTTGGTTAACACGCTACAAAATGCTATGTCTACTATGAGACTTATATTTTAAAATACTTATATAAAAAAAAAATATCAAAATATTAAGCATACAAGCATACAAGCGTACATTTACTATTTTCGTATTTACGTATTAATACGCCGGTAAATGTTTTATAATATTTTGCGTAAAATCTAATTTAAACAATTTTTTTTTTTTTTTATATCTTTTGGTATTGCTTTTTTTTTTTTTGTTACGACTCACAGTAGCGCCGTCTTCATCTTTTGGGAGATGGGGAAACCGAGTCTGGCTGTCTGCTTCCTTGTGTCCACGTGCTCGCCTTGCTAGTGGTTGGTCCTGGAGTGGCCCGGGTAATTGGTTCCTTGACGATCAACAACCCCACACCTGACATCAATTTTGTTGTAACCCCGGTTGATTCCGCAGGTTACAGAGTTCTTTTGGTTGTCGGTTGCCTAGGTTTTAACCAACCGTTCTACTCCGTGGGTACCAGTACCACTTGACGTTGGACGTGTGTGTTAGTACACGTTTATACGTATATATTATACAGATAATATATATGTGTGTATAAACGTGTGTGTGTTTAGGCGTTAATTAAAATGAAACTCACTTTTGGATTACTAATAGATTATATTGAAATTAAACAGACAAAAATTTATTGAACATTTTCATACAACGTAGTCGCCAAGACTGCCGTCGTCGTCCGTTGTCGTGCGGGCCCTCGCACGGCCGCCGCGTAGCTATTTGCCGAGTCAGCCACTCTACGCCGTGGCTCGTGCAGGCGTTCACAACATAAGGTCATATTAAATTTTCAGAACTTTTTGTCAAATATTTAAAATTATATTACATAAAAACTGTTAAACGATTTGGTAAATTAAAAGTTCTATATTTAACTCAAAAGTGCTATAATTGTTCTGAAAATGTTGTCCAATATAAAAAAGTATGTATTCGATATTGGATAACATTTTCAAGTTTCTAGCTTCAATACTTTTCGATTTATGACTAAATACCTAAAACCTGAACAGTGAAAATCTCTTTTACGGCGGATTTTTACCGATTTTACCGTTTTTACTCAGTTTTTCGATTGTTATTCTTGATTACTGGAAAAACTATGGAGATTTTGGAAAAATGACCTCTTTAAAGTACCATCTCAGTTCAATTTCGAATCTAAAAAGTTGCTGGACAAAATTTTTGGACAAGGATTTTTATACGAAAAAGTGTTTACAGAAAAAAAAAAAAATAAAAAAACAAAAATAAAAAAAAAAAAATAAAAAAAAAAACATCATTGTAAAACCATAAGATCCTTCGCCTCACTCAGAATCTAAAATGTTTTGAGTATTTTAATTAGAAAAAATGTCATTTTGTCTAACATTAAAAATTTAACAGGTTTGAAAATAACATAATATGGACAACTAGACTAAAAATTGTAAAATATGTAAACGGTATATTTTTCAACTGATGATTTGCTCAGAGTCGATTAACTAAAGAAATCATTTGTCGTTTCTTTAAAATCCGGGTGTATAGTGCACACACCCGTCCCCGTAATCACCTTGGTCAATGAGCTGAAAATACCCGCGACGCAAAGTATATCTGGCTTTTTTTCAAATCATATATTTACTATGTATGTGTCGTTTTATCCTGTAACATTTTATATACAATAACTACAATGTTAAAATGTAACACCCAATTAATTTATAAAAAGACGTTATCATTCTTTTTAATTTCGTAGTTCACTCTCCGCGTTTTGAATCACACAAAGTGCATACTGTCTGAGTACAATTTTGCACAATTTAAGTACTCGATTGACAACGCTTACATGCATAACTGCACAAAATCACGCAATCGTCTTCTTCCAGAAACTTTGATGACTGAATCAAAATAACTAATCACGTTTATTTGTCTGAGTGTTTTACTCGCCTCGTTGCATGGCAGTCCCTCGCTTCTAGATGTGCGGGTTCTTGGAAGTACGTTTTCTATTTATTTTTACACAATTTTAACAGCGTCAGCCCGAGGCATGTATCTGGTTAAAACTTACCTCTGACAACGTGTAAAATCTTAATTTTTGTTTGGAGTTTATTGAAAAATATTACGGAACTCGTTTACCGTTGTTCTTTTTAATCGGGTATTGTTTAAACGGAATGCATTATGCGTGTAAAAAATGAAATATTTGACTGTACCGAATAGAAATAAGTTTAGAACGTTACACGAATAAGATTGGTTGCAAAAAAATGTTCACGAAAACCGAAAATGTATTTACTCTTATCACAGATGCAGGTAGTGAGACAATGTATACCAGTGTGTCCCAAAAATGGACCATGACCCACTGATGGGTTCTTAACTGAGTTTCAGTGAGTCGCGAAAAATTTAAGTTTTCCAAAACTGTTTATGCTATAGTTGAAAACATATCTACTGTTCATAATAATAAAACGTTTATTATTAAAGTATTATTGTTACAACTTTTTTTGTCCTGTAAAACCATAATATTATGTTTCACGGGAAATAAATGTGGCTCACCGTGTTAAAAAGTTCGAAAAGCACTAACACAAACAATATATTGAAAATTTCGAGAAAAAATTATAAAGTAAAGTTATAATTTTATTCGAGGTGACATCAATGGTTTTAAATGAACCGTTACGTTGAAGAAGAAGAGTTGATTGTATTTTGAAGTCCGTCAATTTATGACTAAAAATTATTGTTATAATTCAAAAAGATATCTCTTCACTATAATGGGTATAAATGAGATGAGAAATAAACATTTAAACACAGAGTTATGGTTAACAGTTTATTGTCACTTGTTCGTCCAAAACTCGAATTGGAATTGCGTAAAAATGAAATCACGACTCGACACGTGTAATTTTTCACTTGATCGTTTAGAATGTCGCTGATAAATCATGGAGTTATTAAATAACTGGTATTCTGGCATTTGAAATATTGCCAAAACTCGAATTGCCTATGAAAAAAACCGAATACTCGACAGAATATAATATAGAAAAGAGCGTACCTCGGTATTTTCTACACATTTAATACGCATTTTGCACGATGTTTTCATTCATTGAAAGTTTTCGGTATTTAAGCCAAACAATATAGTATTATACCCCGAGTGTATTGTCTTGATTTCACGAATATTATCTTGTACCGTGTAATTAAACTGTATATAATAATTATATACACTGTGATGGTGTTTTCTATGATCGAATATGGAGCGTTCTTTATAAACATAATAATCATGTTCAGTAAACGACCGTCGCCGAACGCATAATATTCTGTCATAGATTATTCAAAACATTCTATAGTGTGACCGGTTAAGTGGGATACTGTATTGTATGGCATGAAAAGTTTGGGAAAAATCGATTTGATCGCTTGACGAAATAATGGAGACAAACTTAACGTCAACATTTGATGCATCACTGCTTTACATTTAACCTTGACTCGTAAGAAACAGATTGTGTACATAGAAATTATCCGTAGACTGTGTAAAAGCTCTCGTCTATAAGTATACGTAAATCTAAATATGATTTGAAAAATTCCAATAGTAAAGTCCTACGCAGTACCTACGCAAAATATCAGACCGTCTTTTGATTTATTGATCTTATATTTTATGGTTTACTCGGAATTTCGATCATTTCAATTATAATTATATTTAAATTTAAAATAATAATAATAAACAAAACATTTGATAAATATAAAACATTGTCATTTTCTTTAAATACAATTAAAATTACATAAATAACGGTTTGTAAAACTATTACAATATTAATACTGTATTACTGTATCCATAAAAAATCCTATTATATGTATGTTCAAACGAAAATAGATTGAAATATTTTGACATTTCACAACACGGTCATAGTACGATATATTGGCAGTCGGAAATCGGTCCTCCGGTTTTTCCGGTCCTAGGACAAAATAAACATTTTTATACGGTTGGATCATTCGATGCGGAGTAATGATATTTAATATTATTTTAATTTAGAAACCATATATGTAGTTCAAATCATTGTTTTAATTGTTTTAAATTACAGAGTAATAGAAGGACAATATCTTTTTATAAATTAAGACTCATCAGTATACATATAATAAAGAAGAAGTTTTTTTTTTTTTTTGGAATAATAACAAAATAATCTACATTGATTTAGTTATATAAGTTAAAATGATTTATTTTTCCGTATTTTGACAATGAATGTGATTACAAAATGAAAAAAAAATCGTCTTTAATAATAATTGTTATGCAAATGTAAATATGTTAATGGTTATACAAAAAATTAACTTTTCGATAAATTCTACCACCCGAATAAGTGTTCACATACATGAAAAAAAATTAACCATTGTAAAAACAATACATTTTTAATTTAACT
Organism: Therioaphis trifolii; assembly: GCA_027580255.1. Taxonomy (NCBI): domain Eukaryota; kingdom Metazoa; phylum Arthropoda; class Insecta; order Hemiptera; family Aphididae; genus Therioaphis; species Therioaphis trifolii. The sequence goes on from CM050404.1 coordinate 46,290,754, forward strand.
AAAATCATAAAATATTATAAGATGATAACGACTGACTATCCTTAGTGAACTCATGTGAAAGGCGGAACTCTTTTCCCCCAAATTTAGCTTTCCTCTTTTCACCCGCGTCTTCTTTTTGCCCAAATATGGTGAAGTAGATTCCTCTTTTCACCCAGTCTTTATGCCCACTACTTCACGTTCAAAATTTTGGGAAACACATCTCAAATATTCATACATAATACGAGTCTTAATTTGATGTACTCTAATAATATTATCTAGCAATCCATAATCATTCATGACAACGTAATTAAGTACAATCGAGTGAACCATATCTCATATATGATACACACATCATATATTTAATACTCATATATTATATAACAATAGTACGTCATTCAGAAATAGTGTAAGATTTTTATTTTAATTAATTATGATATTATAGAAAAAGAATGGAGTTCTTAGAAAGTAAACGGAGTGGACTAATGGTTGCTTATAATTATTTTAAATACCATTTTAGATCTACAAACAAAAAGGATGATTCTATCCATTGGTGATGTGAGTCAAGAACATGTAATACTAAGTTACTCACAGATAAAAATAATCCAAAAATACAATAGAAAACAGTAAATCCGGTACGAATTTATTAAATCTATGGGTTTTAAAATTATGCGATTCAATTATTTCACAAACTTGAAGTTTTTTAACAACGGCATGACATCAAAGACTTATTTATTTCTCAATTTATGCCTCACTACTTTCTATTTAAATGAACACAAACACAAAATATCATACATTTCCCGTTGTAATAAAAGCTGCCTCCTCGTGGTGCTCTCTGGTTAATGCTCAATAGCTTTAAAAAATAATTTTTTGACATGGTTCCCAAAATTTTGAACGTAAAACTGTGGACGAAAAAAGCATAATAATTATAACTGGGCGAAAAGATAAATCTACTTTGTCATATTTGGGCATAAAGAAGACGTTTTCGAAAAGAGGAAAGCCAAATTTGGGTGTAAACAGTACCAATCCCATGCGAACGCACTCGACAACTGAATGATTATAAGAAATACTGTTAGGACGATCGAGGAATACGGACTCGATAAATTCTAAGAATCTCGATGTGCTTATAGAGTCAATATATATAAATTATTTGGAATTAATAAAGTACATACTTCATACCGAGAAGTTTACATTATTTAAGTTTATCAGATCAAGTTGAAGCATCTGAATTAATTTATCGACTAAAGCAACTTACTTTTGCCAAAACAGTTTAATTTTAGAAATTTCAAAAACGGAGTATTTTTATTTTTCATTACTTCTGAATATTGTTTATTATTTGAAAATATCAAGTGTGTTATGAATTTGTTTTTCTTTATTGACAGTTGATTGATTATTTACAATCTACACAAGTTATGGTATCCTGAGTATAAAAAGTAAATGTTTTAGGGAAAAAAATTAATCATTGACGCTGGAATAGACACACGGCTGCTCAACCTAAATTGTAATGAGATAATTTTTACTCATTGGAATACTTATTGAGTGATCTATGTATAATAGATAGTTGAACATAACTACTTTTTGAAACACTTAAACAAAAACGAGTGTTATTCCAAGTCAATTTGAGACCATATATGCCTTTGAAGCAACCTACTGATCACGTTTAATTTCAGTAGAAAATTTATTTTCGCCCAACACATTTTTCCTATCGGTTGTAAAATGAAAATTAGTTTCAAACCCGAAAAATTCCATTCCGTCTTCGAATAATTTTAACGTAGACTTTGATTTCGCTTAATACATTCATCACCAATATCTTGTCCGAGGACCGAAGGGACGATGGACGAACTTGTACCACCATTTTTTACATACAATCGAATAAAACAAATATTTAAAAACAATCATTAAACGTTAGAATGTCAAGCATAGTAATTTTATACACCGATCGCACATTAATCGGTTCGAGCAACGGTTCTTCTAATACAAAAAAAAAATACGAAAAATTAAAAATATTTGTTCAAATAATAATATTAAGACACACAAAAGTTACTAACGTTTATCATTTAAAAGCTGCATGAAGTTATTGATTTGTTTCATTTTGTATTTATTAATATATTTATAAAAACTTTTTAAAGTTTAAAAAGTACACTTAAGTTTCATATAAAACCTCTAGAAACCTAATATTGACGAAGACTAAAAAGTAAAAAGATATTTATTATTTAGCATAATATTCATATATATTGCAACGTATTATTTATATTAGCATATTATATGACATTCAATTATTTGGACACAATTTAATTTTCTTTGGACAAATTTTTTCAGTGAAGAGATAAATTAAGTGATGTATGATTTATAGAACGTATTATTTTATCTATATTGCGTACCTATTGATTTACATCACTGAGTGAATTTTTGACAACATAATATAAGATGGCACATTTGAAAAGCTATTAAAATAATCATAATTAAAATAATTAAATATTTAGATATGAAAAAAAAACACTAATATTATCATAAATAAATTTATTTTATTTTAATTAAATCTCTGCTGATGTGATAGTGGAAGAATAATGTATTTTTAATTATTATTCATCATTTATGTTATTAAATATTGATTCCGTAATACGGAGATAATTTTAGTTTAATCTTTAACCACCTACATTCAGAAATTCGTTATATTTTAATCTGAAACGTAAAAACTCATTACGATAGATATTTACATTTTTTTCCCCCGTTTAAGTTGATCAATTAACATACAATTGTTTCGAGTTACCATCAGCAAAGTCGAATTAAAATGGAAATGTTCGAGTGACACTAATAAACGGCAAACGGAAAATAGGCGGCCAAATTGTTTTTTTTTTTCGATAACAAAATGCCATGACACAATAATTGAAAAATCCAATCCAGCTTTTTCGATAGATCCGTAAGCCGAAATCTAAAACACGGTAACATGACGTTCGCCTAGTCACAAATAAACGTTTCCGATTGATTGAAATTCATATTAAATATTATTAAATCGTACGAATAAAGTACTTAAATTATTTGATTACCTGTTTTATGCGATGCAAATTCTATTATTAATATTTGTGTTTCCAGTGTTTCAATGCGTTAAAAAAATCATAACAAAATTATAGGATTTATCTAGTGATTTTTTTTTTTTTTTTTATTAAAAATAAATTTGATATTTGGGATCGGTGGCTTGCATTTGTGTGTACACAACATTGAAGAATAAAATTAATATTATTTAAATGATAGTGCAATATTTGAGTAATCTTACTTAATATATTAATTGCGTTTGGTAATTATTTAAATTTGATTTATTTGTTCGGTGGCGTAGAAAAAATTAAAATAGCGTCTGGTTTTCTTCGGTGGGGTGATTTAAGACGATACATAGGTCTTTGTATCAGGAGCAGTGGAGTGTAAGTTGTTCGATCGCCACGCCAGCGGAGCATTACATTGCTGACATGTTGGCTGTTATTCTTATTTGATGAAATTATTGATGAATAAATGTGAACTACAATAAAATTCACTTAAACGTCTAATTTTGTTAGATGATTCGTGACGACGATGACAGCTAACGATCGCGCGCACAAAAGAATTAATAATTCCGAGAACGTAAATAGTTGTTGCTATTATGATTTTCAATGAATATCGTGATGAAATCTGGAATTTTCGACAGAAAAAAAAACTTATATCACTGTGTAAGAGAGCAACACAAAACGTCAAACACGTGCCCTGACGAAACGCTGAAATCCCGATGCATGCAACGCCGTAAATCAATAATTTTTATTGACTGTTATTGTAGCCATGAAAATACAACAACGAATTAACTATAGAGGACAAAAAAAACCTTATATTCGAACGTATTGAAACTTATTTGCACTATAAGTAGTGAAATTGAATTTGGCTGAATCGATGGTGACGATTCGTAAATTTTAACTAAAAGTTTACGCGCTTGTAAATATACAGAGTGTTCAACGAAAATGTACCAATTCTCAATATATTCAGTTCTAGAAAAATATTTTGTGTTAATGAAGAATGGTTGAATTTTATTATTTATATATTATATTATATGCATACATATATAAACTACTTACAACGTTTAGTCTACGTTTTTTAATTTTGCATCGTGGTTCAACCCCCCCCCCTCCAATTTCAGGAAAAGTATTCAATATTCAACGAAATATAAGTGGTTCCTCTCAATGAGGGTGATATTAGATAAAAGTATGTTGGTTTTATTACTATTTATTAGTTTATTACTGTATTTTTACTATTGACATTTCTAATTTTGAAATTGATACGGTGAATACGCACAGGCCACAATTGTTATCGTAACATTTTTTATAAAAAAAAAAAAGAAAATAATGAGAAATAAATAATTTTTCCATTGAAATCATGTAAAATTGTTTATACAAAAATATTAAATTATACAACCTTAACCCCCCCCCAATGTTTTTTGTGTACGCGCCTGCATGGACTAATCTATTAGCAAATTATGTTTATTTGGTTTTTTTCTTAAGATATTTAAATGATAATTTTATTGAGTTTATTTACCTGAACATTTCGACGGTTTGACATTTTAATTTTATAAATTTATGATTTTTAGTAACTTTTTTTCTAGAAAAAAAAAACGAAAACTGCATAAAAAATCATCTGATTAACAAAATTAAAAACTTAAAACATAAAAGTGTTCAGTAAAATAAACTTATTGATTGGCCATTTTTAATTTTTTTGGAAATAATAAAATAATTTTATTTATTTTTATTTTTACCAAACCATAAAAACGCGATAAAATATGAATACTCATAATCCCCTTATCTGTGCGTTAAATATGTCCAAAAATAAAATAAATAAAATCAAATAAACTCGATTAGTGTGACGCGTGGTTAGGCTCTCGTAATGAGACGGCTGAAATACCAAGTCGGTTTTCCGTCAAGTGAACACGTAAGTGATATATACTTTACGTTCGATTCGCAAACGACGAGAGCGGCGATTGAAACACCGCGCCGACGCGACGTGACGGTACACCGCCAGGGCCGTATTTACGCCTAGGGTGGCTAATTTTTTGGGACGGCAAATTTTGTAAGAAATAAAAAAAAATCCTATAAATATTTTATGCATTTATGTAACTATTAATAGATATTTACCCGAACGTCACAACAGAGTTACGTATGTATTTTTGAACGTTTGCAACAAATTGTACAGCAGAGCGGTCGTTTTTAGCATTGAAAAGAGTAAACTCGCATCTTCGTTCAACTTTGGAGTCAGATAGATAAAAATGCGACATCAATACTACACGTAGAATCTGAGATGCTCTTCGAAGTATAAATTATGATGACGATTATAATCGACGATTTCGCGTCTAAAAAAGTTCGTCGTAAAATATTATAAAGATAACATAAATATAAGATTAAAGATCATTAAGATTATTTTAAGATTGAAAATGTGTACTGCTAATGCCTAATTAGAATTTATAATTATTTGTTTTGTTTATAATGACTATTGATCTGATTTCTTTAAAATTAAATAAATTTATTACAAATAATTACAATATTATTTTGTCTTGAGGTAGAAACGGCATATTTAAAAGGGCCTAGGGCGGCACTTGTTCTAAATCCGGCCCTGTACACCGCCGTGAAGTGCGGACGCGGTCTTTCCCGAAGTGGCCGCTAAATACCATGACTCGAGACGACTCTAAACGAATTGTGTGTGCCGCGCGCACATCAGTTGGACTAATTTAAATAGAAGTGCGGTCGAAATGGCGCCGCGCACCGTGATAAAAAAAAAACCCGAAACAATGCCATTACAAGGGTATAAATGAACGGTCGACCTGCGGTCTGGTTCTTCTGTCGCGACCGAGCAATATCATACCCTCTCGGTGCGTATGCAAAGTTACTCGTGTTCACAGTAGCCATATTTTATCGAATAGTTAAAAAATGTTTTATTAAAATCGACTGTGACGACTGAAGTGACCCACTGATATCGCTGGTTTAATTATGGTTTTTATGATTAAAATCAATATAATTATAATTTGGCGAGTATGAAAAAATGACTTTATGACGTGCGTGAATAATAGACATTGACACATGTAAGTACACGACGTGCACTATGTAATATTATCGTGTCCGTGCTATTTATTTATCGAATGTCATTTTTGAATCACGATTACACTATCGTAATAATAATATGACATATGTGAAAAAATCATTAAAAAATAACGAGTCCAAATTAATAGATAATATTCTAGAGAGTTTTTAAAATCAAATATTTTAACGTTTTTACAATAATTCAAAAACGACATTATAATATTATTTATCATTTAGAAATGGAAAATTAATATTTATTTTATGGAATCAAATCGGTCTACAAAGATAAATAATAATAAACCATTGAAAACATGAAAGGAAAAAATAATGCGATGACTTAAAAATGTCTTCTCAAGTTTTAATTTAAAAAAAAAAAAAAGCCGATAAGATAATGGTGGTGGAAGTTCGTCCTTCGTCGCTTCGCTCCTCGGACAAGATAATGGTGAGGAGTGTATAGCACTTTCTATCATGGGATCACCTGGTTTACGATAGTTTAGTTGTATGGTACTTTACATTTGAATGCAATGATAAATCATTGTAAGTTAAGTACAGGATACAGTAGTTGGGTGGGATACACGAGATGCATTGCTAGATTAGGTATTATTGGATAGATTTTGGAATTATTTTATATTATAAAAAAAAAAACGATTCTGAACGAAGATGAAGATGTCAGCCTTAAATTGTAATATATATTTTATTTTAATATCCTAGATTGGGTTAAATTTACATTTGTCTATTCATGTGACTTCTGCTCGTGAGCATTGGACAAACCAGGATGTGCATAGATAGGGCGTAGGTAAATACCATATTATTTGCCTAAATGCACTATCGTGACGGTACCACCCGACCCCGCCGTCCATATATGCTGAATGCTCCGTGGCTACGTCTATTTAAATATTAATAATTAATAATAATATATAAAATCCGCATGTTTATGGAACTAATACACACATTAAAATAACTGGAAATTGGAAGTTAGTAACGTTCTATTCAACCATGTAAAGGTACGTTATACACCTTGTGTTTACAATCTACCAATATTTTGTATAGAACAGCTGTCAGCTACTGATTATATTATAATAAACTTAATCTATTTAATTATCTTTATCAGCTGTGATATTACATAATATTTTCATTTCTTATCTTTGAATACAAAAATTTTTATACATTTTCAACTACAAAATAATTTGCAAATATTCGTGATTTTGACAAATTTTGTCGATTTTTGAACTTCAACTGCTTATAAAAAAAAGTTGTGCCTATGTATTTGAATAATTTTTGAATCACTCTTAGATCAACTTATTCAAAACCTTCTATTAAATTTTCAAGCGATTTGGTAGGGCCAAAAAATTGTTATCGACTTTTATAAAAAAAAATCTAAGAAAAATCGAATTATTCAAATGCCTATAAATAGCTAAAAAATAAACGAAATATTTTGAAAATACAACTATGTAATGAAAATGCCTATTTAAACATTTTGTAAAAGTTTTAAGTTTCTACGACCTATACTTTTTGAATAAGAACAAATATCAAAAATCAATGATGCCTAAATTGTTATTTTACGCGATTATGTGAAAAAATTGTAATTTCAAACACTCACAAAAATGTTTGATTTTATTCCAGTGCAAATTTTTTTACAGATTATTGAAGGAAAACGTATGTCAAACTTTGTACCGAATTTACAATTCTTAGTTTTGAATACTTAAAATTTTATGAATTTTCAACTGCAAAATAACTTCAAATTTTCGCGATTTTCTACACATTTCGTAAAAACATGAACTTTTTATGCTTATAAAAAAAAAATTGTGCATTACGCTTTGAATTTTTTTTTTATACCGATAAGTTCGACATATTAGGTACCTTGTATTAAATTTTCAAGAATTTTTGTCCAGTCAAATTTTTTTTATCCACATTTTAGAAAAAAAAACAAAGAAAAGTTGAAAATTTCAATTGTCTATTAAAAGCTCAAAAAAAGTCTAAAGTTTACAAAAATTGTACTACGTATAGATGATTCCAATATAAACATTTGGTGAAAGTTTCAAGTTTTTTCGACTTATACTTTTTGAATCAGAACAAATATCAAAAATCGTTTAAGGCTAAATTATTATTGTACGCAATCATGTAATTATTTCGTAAACGTTTGAACTTTAGATGCTTATAAAAAAAAATTGTGACTCACGATTTTTGATTTTTTTTAATAGCAATAAGTACTTCTAATGAGGAACCTTGTACTAAATTTTCAAAGTTTTATGGCCAACCAAATTTTTTTATCCACATTTCAGAAAAAAATAAGTTCAAATTTTCGCGATTTTTCAATATTTCATAAAAATTTAAACTTTTAATGCGTATAAAAAAAAAGGTGTGCATTTCGCTTTGAATTTTTTTTTTATACCGATAAGTACTTCTTATGAGGAACTTTATATTAAATTTTCAAGATTTTTTGTCCAGCCAAATTTTTTTTATCCACTTTTCAGAAAAAAAAACTAAGAAAAGTCAAAAATTTAAATTGTCTATAAAAAGCTCAAAAAAAGTCAAAAGTGATTTCAATATAAACATTTGGTGAAAATTTCAAGTATCTACAATTTTTGGTTTTTGAGTAACGGCTAAATAAAAAAATCGATTTCGTCGAAAACGGGTTTTGCACAAAAAGTACCGTTTTTTCCTCATTTTTTGTTTGTTTTTCCCGTGGCATTTGAAAACTTTTGGGAATTTTCACTTGTGACCTCTCTAAGGTACCTCCGATATTCGTTTTGCCACCGAAAACATACCCTGAAGTTCAAAATTGAAGCATTATTTCGAGTAGTTATGGTGTACACAGACACAAAAACAAAAAAAAAAAAACAAAAAAAAAAAAAAAAAAAAAAAAAAAAAAAAATACACATCATAGTAAAATCAATACATTCTTCACTTCGTTCAGAATCTAAAACTATAATTTCATGTACCAAATTCTATACTTAAAAAGAATTATGAAAACATTCCATATACATTGTCATTCTAATAATTGTGATTAGTTTTAACAGTGACATGCGTTAAGAAACATTGTCTGTAGAAAATAGTAAATTTTAATTCGAAATTAAATTGAACGAAGATAAAAGTATACGTTGAACAAGAATTAATTAATTAAGAATATTCTTCCGCTATTTTTGTTTCATAAGAGACAACATTCTGATAATGAGATTTTTTTTTATTCAAATTTCATTATTTCGTTTTATATACCAACGTTTGATAACAGCGATAATATCTATCGGATGCTAAAACTTTTTTTATATCAACACTTTTCACTAAACAGCGAGTAATAATTTATCATCGTTTTGACTGCCGTTTGAAAATTTTATCTTCTTCACAGTTTATACAGTGCGTAGCATATTATTAAAGTTTTCCGAGTTTATTTCTAAGTATTTCATACCTTATAGACGAAAGTGACATCCTTTGACACAGCGTACACGTAAAACTGAATATTTTCGTCAAGTTGAGTACCATGAGTCATGAAAAACCAATACATCACACACACACACACACACACACACACACACACACACACACACACACACACACACACACACACACACACACACACACACACACACACACACACACACACACACACGTACACGTACACGTACACGTACACGTACACGTACACGTACACGTACACGTACACCTTCTATGCTCCTTCTACCTTCTACCGTCCATGCTCATCGTGCGTATTTTGTTATACAGAGTAATTTGTTTAACCATTTGAGGGATAATTAAGCTGTGATCACAATAGTTTTTCCAGGTGAGCGGAAAAACAGCCTAAAATGGATAAAAACCGGTGAGATTTGCCGTAAATAACATTTTATTTGAATCATCTTAAGTAATTTCATCATTAATCCATAATAAATGTTGCTAAAAAATTTAAATGTTTACCATATATTATTAACATATAACTACATGCTTTAAAAAAAAAATTTTAACAAAATTTGCCATTTTCAGACTAGAAATAGTACTTTGATAATACGTTGTTTTTCAAAACTTTATACCTAATTAAGTTTTGAATATTTGACAATAACGTTTGAAAATTAAGTATGACTTTACTCATACATTTCTCTTTCGATTCCGAAAAAATTTCAAAAATTCATGACTCAGGATTTTTTTTATTGGCATTTAGGTAAATTATTATACGATTTTCACGTAATTAACTGTTTTTACATCAATTTTAAACTTTAACAATTGATTTTAATAAATTGGTCGTTCCAAACATAATGAAACGTTAAATACAGATAGAACAACAGTTTTAGAATCTTTTCATAAAAAAAAAAAAAAATGTCTTGTTTGTTAAAAGCTCGATAATTAGACGGAAAATTCGAAATTTATGAATGGTATATGTGCTATATTTTACGGAAACTTCTGAATATCCAATATCACCTTACTCATACACTTCACCAAAAAGACTCCAAAAATTTAAAAAATCGCCAAGATAGTTTTCAACATTAAATATTTATTTGAAGAAATTGTTTCATCCAAAAGATATATTTTAAGTCTGAAGCTTTGCTCAGAATCGTTTGAATAAAGAAATTACCCATTATTCCTTAAAAATGTAATTCATCCATCTTCATTAACTCGTTCAAAGAACGACGAATGGGGTTAAGTTTACCTCACGGGGTAAAGTAGTACTTTTTGTTTTAGATTCTTTGTAAAGCGAAGGTTTAACAGTGAAGTTTTTGTTTTTCTAGAGACACTTTAAGATACACATAACTATGTCTAGAAGTTTCATCCCGCTATTTTATAGATTGGAAATCGCATAGAAATGGTACTTAGAAAGTTTTCTTTCTTTTCAATAGTTTTTCAGGCGTGTGTAAAAATTGCCGAAAAACCTGGAAAAAACAATTAAATTCGTATTGAACAACATTTTCACTCAATTAATTTAACTTAACTCTAAAAGTAATGAAACTAGAATGATCACCATAATTTTTGACATACCAAATTGTTACATACTTCTATGCTTAATGAAAATATAAAAAAAAAAGTCACTGTTTTTTAAGGTATATCTCTATAATAACTTATTTATTAATGTTTGACAAAAACTTCTTAAAATTAAATATGACCTTATATATATGCTAATTTAACGATTATGATACTTCTTAAATATTGTTTTTCAGAATATTTTTTTATAAATGTTTAAGTAAATACCATTGTACGATTTTTACGAAATCGATTGCTTTTACATACATTTTCAATTTAACATAGATATAAAAAATGGTGGACCTCCCAATCACTACGAACCTTTGGATACAGATAAAACACTATTTTTTGAATCTCTAGGTATCAAAAAAAAATTCCTTATGTCAAGAAACCAATTTGTAAACGGTTTTGATCACGATAGACATCACTCACGGGATGCGTAAGTTTTGCAATAAACGCAAAAATGTTGACGTGAACAATCAATCGTGTACGTAAAGTTGTTATAACGTAAATCATATTGATCATTTATGCATATATATATATATATACATATATATAAATATTTATTTATTTATTTATTTATTTATGTACTATAGTAACAACTTTTGAAATTTTCCAACGTCATTTTCTTAGTATACAAGTTAATGTATATATCTCAATTTTTTAATATCGAGACTTAAACATTTTATCAAGGAAAGAAAATACTCTCAAAATTCTATATTCAGTCTAGAAGCAATCATTATTTTTATAAAATCTCCGTGAAGTCTGTATAAAGGCGTCATTGACATTTAATACAATTTCAAGAATCTAGGCCAATTTCTTTTGAAGTTATAACTAAATTACTTAAATTAATGTCATAAACATTTCGTTTACCGTTGCAAACGTAGTAATTTTCTTCAAATACAAAAAAATCTTTGGAGATTAAAGAAAATGATCTCTTTGAAGTACACAGAAGACGCAATTTTTATTCTATTAAACAACAGAACATCAAATTTCGAGCTACGTTAAGTAAAAAAATTCGATTACCTACTTGACGTTCAAAATGATTATACACTTTCCACAGTAATTTTTTTGTATCAAATATACCTAACTTTAAATATATACTTTGAAATACCAAAATAATCTCTTTTGAATTATAACGATACATGAGCTGCAATAAAGCTACTGAACACTATGCATTTAAACTTAACGAATACCATCGTTTATACTACATCGTACAGTGAAACAATGCGTTACAATAATAGCCATAATAATTTGTGCAATTTTCATTGAGTATATGTCAGCAATAAATTATTTTCTAAATTATACCTATACTTTTCAACTCGAAAATCGTAACCAATAATATTGTGTAATGCATTTTAACAATTTATATACAAATTTAAAATAAACATCTTTGGTACCACAGATACCAAGTTGAGGTTTCTGTGGTCGTAATGACCTACATAGAGTCTTCGTCCCTTTTAAAATAATTTTGTTTATTTATTATTTAATTATTGTTATATCGGAAACTAGTTCTAGTGTAATCGGTGTACATGACTCCGTGAGAGTTGTAGTGTACCAACTGCGAAAACACTGTCTAGCAAAAGTCGCTTTGGTGTATTTTTTCCACTATATAGTTATGATGTTTGTAGTTATTAATAATATTATAATGTTTATATTAATACTCGTATTTGATGCACTTGTTGTTACAATGATATTAAACTTAAAGAATAGCGCTTGTATTTTTTGTAATATTCAGTTCGTTTATGCAGTGTTATATTTATAAACCGAGTTCAGGGCCGATGTGAGAGTTAAGACAATTCAGGCAGTGAAATGCCATGCCTGACGCGTGATTCTCAAGGGAAGCGCCAAAATTAAATTTTAAAAGTTCTTTTTAAGATTGAAACATATAATTGCATAGCAAATGTTTATTTTCGTCCTGTTGTAAAATTTACTTTTGTCGTAAAATTAATGTTGATATTAATTTGATACCGAATAATGTTTATTTAATTTAGAAATGCATCAAACTCATGAAATATTTTCTCTTGGAAATTTGTTTTCATACAGTTCATAATACATTATATTATATTATGGTTGTATATTTGAGCATTACAACAGAGTCAACATGAGACACGTGAAAGCAGTATGTTTGCGCCAGGGGAAAATTTGCATACTGTAATTTGAGACTTTGAGTCGTATAACTGACGACCGCGTTAGACGCGGAAGCCTTCTCGACCAGATTCACGTCCGAGAATTGAAATCGGACTCATTCTCATTTACCATCGCAGCACCGACACCGCGTTTTTCAAAATTCAATACATCCACTATTTTTTTTCAATTGTAGTTGTTATTCAAATATCTGGTCCAAAAAGTGAAGAGACTATAGTTTTATTATATTATAACGATGAACTTTTAAATAGTTTTAAACATAACAGTGTAGAATAATAATAATTATTCAATACGAATGGCACATAAAAAATAAATGTGCTAAAATCTTCTACTTCGTTGTTCATATTCAATATTGTTCATGATCATTCAATATTGGTCGAGTTTAAAATACGATAGTTTCGGCAAATTTTCCAATCTTGTGTGTTAAATGCTATATTACATGACAGAGGAATCTCTATTGTAATAATTATGAATACTGCATTGAAATATAGTTTCACTTATACGAGTATGATGCATTCCAATCAAATACATTAATACTCGTATACATGGATAAATTAAATTTATTCGTTCACTATTCTTTTTGAAAAAATGACATTTTCACGAAACCAATCTAAAAATTAATCAATATAGATGATTTTGCTTAAAATGGTGATCCACGTAACAGGTAAAACCAATAAATTCGTAAGAAAATTTATAATTTTAACTTGAGTAAACAGCTGTTAAGTGCATATTTTAACGATAATGCATAAATTTAGACGGGAAACATACATACAAAACATAAACAATACAGCTAGTGCAATGTGTCTGTGTAAAAAAGCTATATTATTTAAGTTAAGAGTAAGGAAGATACACTTACTGAATATTTTCTATTACGCATGTTTCCGTTTAATGCATTATACGAATTACTAATATTAGATTGAAATTAGGATCATCGGATTAAAGCATTTTTCACGTTAATACATGATAACAGTTATTTATATATTTAATATTTATACTTTATACGAATATCAACAGTTGATGTTGGATAAAATATGATTTGATCTTAGTTCATACATATTAAGAGTTGTGTTCTATTTGATCTATTTGATCTCAGATGAAATTTGCCTAATACAATAAATTTGTTTGGCACTGTTATTTTAACTAACTACTTACATAACTTAACCGTGCTCAGTTCACTAAATCAGAAGTCTTATCTATTCTAAAATAATAATTACCTTAATTATTCCTTAAATTTTTTTCTCAGACCATAAAATATACGTGCACACCACACACACACACACACACACACGCGTATTTTATATATATATATATATAGAAAGTTAGAACCATGATTTGCACTATACACTATACCAGCGATTCCCTTGGGAGCCGCAAGCATTTAGCAGGGGAGGCGCAAAGGATCCATAAAGGATAAAATTTTAAAGAACAAGGTAAGTTTAGCCCAAAAATTGTCAAATGTGTTTGAATTTTTTTATAGTAAGTAGTAATACGACAATCGTATATGATAGAAATTTCAAGTTCCTAGCAACATTACTTTTAGAGTAATGACGAAATTACTAACGTCGATTTAATGAGTGTCGTTTAAGTCGAATTTAGCAGTTTTTTTCCCATTTAAAACTGGTTTTCCGCTCGCCTGGAAAAACTATTGAGACAAAAGCTTGATGAACCCACAAAGTTCCATCAACATCGAATTTCCGATCTATTGCGTTGCTGGATTTATTTATTCGCGGGAGGCGCAATTGATTATTTTTATTTTTAGGGATGCGTGAATCAAAATAGTTTGGGAACCACTGCACTATACTGAACTGTATTCATAAATATTTAAATGAATAATATTTATCAGTCATGTCTCTTACACGCTAGTCATTAAACAATATTTTAACAGTCGTTATAGTGACTATACTATTATATTATGACACATTATGTGTTGATATCATTTAGTATCGATGTCATGATTACTGCGATTCCGATTTTCAAAATATGATGATACTATGTTTCCATGTATTACAAATTAGAAAAACAAATATAAAATATTCGTTATCTGACCTAAATTAGGCCAACAACATTTATATTCAAATTATTTAGTAGGTAGAAACATTTTTGTTGTTGGTTTTTACGAAAAATAATTCACCGTGGAAAAAAAATATTAAAACTTGTGAGATAGACATACGTAAAACTCGCATATAAAATACAAGAAAACATTAAGAATTCATACTACTATATAACTCAATAATTTTTTAATTCAAAACATCAGTTTTGCTCTAAATATATGGCGCGGTCCCGAATGGTATTGTCATTAAACATAAAATGTCATAGACATAATATGTCGCCAACGCCAACCGCGTCTTTATTATCTCATCAACGGTGAGCTCTCGGCACCCATCGCCGAAAGTGGCACCCCGCTCACCCATCTCGCGCGAAAAGGGAATGCGGGCGAAACGGCTACTACGACGATAGTCGTAACGGGCATTTAAAACCAGTCTACACCGTTGCGCAACCGAAAACACACCTGGATCAACGCGCGTACCCAGATTTTGTTCATTTTGTTTCTTTTTTAATTTTTTTTTTCGATTCTGTATTTTGTATTAATCAGTTCCACAATACATATATATTTTTTATACGAAAACATCGTGGTTATTTTTTTGTATTATTTTAATTGTTTTTGTTGTGTCACCCACAAAAAAGTGTTTTGTTCCGTCTGCTACCACGAGGCGACCCATTGGCCATTACCGGGTAGACCGCAACACACACACACACACACACACACACACACACACACACACACACACACACACACACACACACATATATATATATATATAGTATTAAAAGAAAAAAAATTATGAACTCCCATTCAAAAAAAAAATAAATAAATAAGTTGTATGTTGTGATGTACGTTCAGAGGTGGTTTGAACATTGATATCTTACCGGGGCAATTTAATTTAAACCACCCACCTACCGAACCCTACCTACTCCGAAAAATTGTTTCTCGCTTCGCTCCATTTACACAACTCCTCTAATATTACAATGTTAATTCTATAGGTACTACTAAACGGGTACATGAATTCACTAGTAGGTGTACCATATACCTACATTTTTACTTATTTAACCAAAATTTACCTAAAAATACAGTTAAGCTTAAGAATTTTCAAAAAATTTTAAATTTCGTTGTCTTAGCTTATTATTCTAGTCCTAGGAAAATAATATATATTTACAGTAGAACCTCGATTATCCGAACTAATTGGGACCACACTGAGTTCAGATAATAGAAAATTAAAATAATTATTATTCGTACGATGAATATAGAATAATTATTACATATTATTGACTTATTATTACACATTTCGTATTACGTTATTATGACACCCGATAGAAGGTGCTTACAAGCCGTCTCTGTATACGTTATAAACTAAATGAACATAAGAAAATAAATTTAAATCGTATGAAACGTATTTTAATACTAGTATAGAATACTTATAAACCTAAAACAAAATAAAGTCTATTTTCTCCGTATATATAGATAGCAGTCCACACTGAAGAATTATTGAATAATTGAACATTTCCGATTCGCCAGTAAACCGTGTAGTGTTCATAAATTGTTGATTTAAACAATTTCAGTCACCGGTACCTCACATATTATTAACGTGTTATCTTTTAAGTATATTTATACCCATTATATGGATATACAATATGGGAACCAGTAATATCAATTTCAGTATCCGTGATATTGCAATAAAGGATCTCTAAAGGAATACATCTCTAGGAATAGGAATTCCCTACGTGCGCGTATACATGTGGCATTGGTATCACTTCATGGCTTACTTTAGGCCTTTTAAAGCCCCACATACACGGTCAGTCATGAATGACAATCAACGCGATTGACGGTCAAATCTGATCATTGACTGACGATTGATAATTACCATACACGGTCAATCAAGACTGACAATCTTCAGTCATTCGGTTATTTTATTTTAGTCAACACAATTGTCAAAAGTTCGGTGTATCGTGTAGTTCTCATTCAATACTTATTGAAAAAAAATTATATGAATAAGAAGGTATTATTGGTATTGCTATTTACCTTGCGTGTGAAAAAAACGAAAAAACCAAGAGAAAAAAGCCGGTAACATACAGTTGGGGGTGGAGTGCGACTCGTTCATAGGATAGGTCATTATAATGGATTTGTTAAATTTGAATTCAATGATAGGTATCATTGTATACGAAAAACGATTCTGAACGGAGATGATATGTTAGTCTAGGATATATTATATTTAAATATTGTAATATATTCTATTTTGAAACAAGTATTTTATTTTTCAATTAGGGCGCATTTGCATACGGCATGGTCAGTGTTGTAAAGTATTTGAGTAAAAGGATTTGGGTAAAAGTATTCAAATACTTTTTGAAGTATTGAATACTTTTTTAAATACATAGCAAATATACATGATTTTGACGAATTTCATCAATATTAGCACTTATAAACGCTTATAAAAAAATTTTGTGCCTATGTATTTTTATAATTTTTGAATGGGAGTTAGAACAACTTATGTGGACCCTTCTATTAAATTTTCAAGTATTTCGTCCGAGCTACATTTTTTTTATCAACATTTATAAAAAATAAAATAAAAAAAATCGAATATTTCAAATGCCTATAAATTGATTAAAAATGAGTGAAATCTTTTGAAAATAAAATTATACAAAGAAAATGCCAATATAAACAACTGATAAAATTTTCAAGTTTCTACAACTTATACTTTTTGAAAAAAAAACAAATAGCAAAAATCGTTTGAGGCTAAACCGTTGTTTAACGTGTTTTTGTAAAAATTTAAATTTCAAACACTCATAAAATTTTTTTGTCTGAATCCGGTAGAGTTTTTTTTGCAGATAATTGAAGAAAAACTAATGAAAAACCTTGTACCAAATTTTCAAAACTTAGTTATAAAAGAAAAAAATTTTACGATTTTTCAACAACAAAATTATTTGCAAATTTTCGCAATTTTTACATATTTCGTATAAATTGGAACTTTGAGCACTTATAAAAAAAAAAATGTGACTTACGATTTTGGATTTTTTTTTATCAGTTATGGAACAACTTATAAGAAACCTTGTATTAAATTTTCAAGATTTTCTGGCAAAAAAAAAAAAATTTTATCGTTATTTTAAAAAAAAATACTTAAAAAAATTTAAAATTTTAATTAGCTCAATTATTTACATCGATTAGTTTTTGAGTTATAGCAAAATAAAAAATTTGATTTTGTCGAAAACTGGTTTTGCGTAAAATATACCGTTTTTCCCTCATTTTTTAAGGGTTTTTCCCGGCGCGTTAAAAAAATATTGAAAATTTTTAACTTTTGACCCCCCAAAGTACCAACTAGATTCAATTTCCTTTCAGAAAAGTTGCTCTATAAGGCAATCGAAGCATTTTTACTGCCCCAAATCGTGTCGACAGACACAAAAAAAAAAAAAAAAAAAAAAAAAAAAAAAAAAAAAAAAAAAAAAAAAAACACATCATTGTAAAATCAATACATTCTTCACTCCGTTCAGAATCTAAAAAGGATTTTTATTTTTCTATTTTTGTACAAATCACTTTTGATTTTCCACGTAGCAGGTATAAACGTAAAAATTCGAGCCAAAATTCTTCATCATTAACTTTATTTGCCATTTTTAAACAAATAGGTATATAAAATTTACAAAAGACAAATAAATCGACTGCTCCACACAATTCAACTTGGTTGACTGATAAATTTGACATTCATAGACATACACGGTCAATTATGTATCTCAATCATCTTGACTGATGATAAAAATTCAAACATGTTTAAATTTCATCAGTCATAAAATTTGACTGTCAGTCAAATCTATCAATCACATTGATTGTCATTCAAGACTGACCGTGTATGGGCCCCTTAATGTTTAATAATGTTTTTGAATCGAGCAAAACGGTATAGTATAACAAGTTTACTGTCATTATGATCAATGTTGAGTGTAACCGTGATAACGTATGAGTCGCTTGTTTCCCGTCAGTAAATAAGGTAATATCTACACAGATTAGTTTAAATTATATTACACTGTTCTAGGAATTGATCTGCAGGCGATACCGTTAAATATCAGTTCACTGGTTGTGCACATAGAACGTTAGAAACTTACATACAAACAAAAATCTGTATGATACTTGAGTGTGTATATCATTTCTCTGCGAGAATAACGGCAAAAACACGAAACGAAACTTCGTGAAAAATCGCGCAAACTTTTCGTTACACTTCAACTGCAATAGAAATCACGTAGGTAGTTAACTCGTCACTATTAAAACGATCAGATATGAAGTACGACGATTTGGCAATGATAAAAGCGTCTGAGCATTGAGACGTATCCTCAAGTCGTTATAGTATGAAATAGAAACGCGATAATCGTGTCATTATTACACCAAATGTCCACACGTCATAAAGTAAAACTACGTTCGGTGGTTATTATTTTTTATTATAACTGCCGTGTATTATCGTTGGATAAAATAATATTCTCAGATGTACACGACGTGTAACGTGAAACACCAGATCCTCGTGGATCAAGAAAACCGAGCCAAACGTAAACTCGACTTTTCTCAACACGACGGTTAAGAGACAATATTAATTGTTACAAAAGCAACAATATTAAAGACTTTTATAATCGATTGTTCTGTTTGATATATATTTGCTGGAATATATGCGATCTATCACTATTTGACATATCGCAAACTACCGTAGACTACGACCAAAACCGCACTTTTTGTGTACACAGTCGTCTTGTCTGACCACGTTTGTCGTCGGGTGTAAACTAATGATAAACGTAGACGAAAATGATGATCACAATAAATTTATGATCCGAATTCCCCCGGAAACGTGGAGTGACTCGGAGCCGGGACCCCACGATCGCATCGTCTGCAGTAAAATAGCGCAAAAGGGATGTTAGTCGTGGCGACAGCTTCGACTGTTGACGAGCGCTCGCGTGACGTCGAACGAGAGAGAACACGTCGAACTGAACGAGGGCAAAGACATGCGGAAATAGTAAGGGGTATTTTACAATCAATCAATTATATCGGCCGACGAAGTTTCGACCGTGAAAAAAAGCATCGTCGTCCACGGCTCACGGTTATACTTATGCGATTGAAGTGTCGACTGCAGTGGTGTAGCTAGGATATAATCCTATATAAAAGGAGCGTTCGGGAATAACGATATGTTTGGTTAATGCATTTAATTATAACAAAGAAAAAAGTGTATATATAATATATATAGTACCAGGAAGGCCGATCTCCGATCGTAAGATATCGTAGATCTCCGATCTATTTATTAGTAAATAAGGTGCGGTTATTTTACACTGTATTGTTTTTATGCGAAAAAAGTATGGTTATTTATTAACTTGATATGTTGTGTTTTGAAATTTTACTATTTTTTACTAATTTGTTTTCGGAAATAATATTTGAAAAATAAAATCTTAAAATGTCAAGCGAATTTTTTATCTTTGTATATTTATAAATTTATATTTTTTTAGGGTATTATGAAAAAAAATATCTTAAAGATTTTAAGGACGCTCTGGCAAATGAATTCCCCAACTAAGACATATACAGGTTGTTAGAGAAAAGCCTCAGGAATCAAATGGTATGGGTCTTATAGTCGATTGTCGTGCAAAATGTTTAGATATAAGGGTGCAAAGATAAATAAATATTGCATTAGTCTTATGGGGAGAATTCATGAAGTTAATTATTTTTACCATGAAATCGCGAATTCCCCAATGCAGATAGTGATAAACTGAAAGTTCAAAGCTTAAAGAATTTATTGATACTTTCCGAATATGAGGTATACGTGGGAAATTTCGTGTAATTAAACGAAGACAATTTTATAATTCACGATTTTAAAATACATTTTTTTCCATAAAATAATTTGTAAACTGCATTTAATAAAAAATAATAATATTTACTTGATAAGTATATACACGGAAGTTTGAATTTGAGTTTTGAATTTGTTCTTTTTGCAGAAGTACTGTTTAATAAAATGTTTCATAAAATGTAAAATTAAAAGATATTTATCATTAAATTTGTGAATATTATTTAAAAAATTAATTTTTTGAATTTTTAAAAGTATTATTTGTATCATTTAAATAGTTAAATGTGTATTTTTTTTTTTATCACTCAACGACTGACCGTACTGTATAAAGAATTTTTATGAAAACTCATAGAAATGAAATTTTCTTGAAATTTTGACTAAGTCCTTTGGATTCCTGAGGTCGAAAACTCTTTATATATGTTATATATGAAATATAAGAAAAATCGTTAGAGCCGTTTTCGAGATGGAATGACTGGAAATAGGTACATACAATTCCTTGCTTGTTTTATAGTATAAGATATATTTATATGCACCAAAAATCTGTGGAAAAACATGATGGATTATTTTCAAAAAACGAATAATTTAAGGAGGTACTGTTGCTGAACGGAGGTAAACCAACTACAATGCGACCAAGCCATCTTATCATATTACATTTTCATTATCTCATTTATTAATTGTGTTTCTTTATATAGATTGTAAATTTAAGCGCTTGGTCATGAAAAAAATGTTTACGAGTTAATTTATTATTTATGTCGTCTTCCGTCAGTTAATGCCGGGTTTACACGATGCGTAGTACTTGTCATTAGTACTTGTCACTCGCACTATTACTAGTCGCTGGCACTAATCGTCTATCGGTCACACGCACAACTGATTTGTACATAGTATTAGTTAACAGTTAATAATTAGTAAGTGATAACATAAAAATATGATTTATTTATTGTAGTGACAACTTTGTATTATTTATTAAATACGTAATTAATATATAGTCACCAAACACCAAGTACTAAATGAAATGGACCGTCGTAGTGTTATAAAATAAAGTGTTAAATATTATTCAAGCGTAATAATATCGGCCGCAATAGATGAATTGGAAACCGAATCGAGTAAAAAACAAAAACGAATATGGACGAGGAAATGGCTCCTTCGAAGAGATACACATGGTAATTCGGTTGGATTTTTAAGAGAACTTGCTACTGAAGATAAATCAGAGTATAAACATTTTATGAGGATGACAATTTATGATAAACAAATATTCTCTTATCACTTCAACTAAGCACTAACTATCATCATGTGATCACACGTTGCAAGTGCAACCGCGAGTAGAGTAGAGTCGTGGAGGGGGTAGCTACTTGTCATTAGTAAATAGAACTGGATCCTATTCACTCGCACTTCCGGTTTTACTAATACTAAGCACTATTTTTACTGTTTACATGCAATGTGCGAATGCGATTGACAAGTAATAATGAAAAGTACTAAGCATCGCGTAAACCCGGCATAAGTTTCACTGTCGAGTACAGAAAAATCGTTACAAAGGAAGTTGTCCTATTATATTGATGGCGTGATCATGATAAATGATAATTAAAATATATTATCAGATCTAGGACCATATTGTTGTCTTATTTTCGTCGGTGGATTCGACCGTTCAATACAGTTTTGATTGAAATGTTGATAACAAAACAAAAAAAAAACAAAAACAAAAACAAAACAAAAACAAAAACAAAACAAAAAAAAAAAAACAAAAACAAAAACAAAACAAAAAAAAAAAAACAAAAAAACATTATGATCGTATAACGGGCACAATGTAATATACGAAACTGCCACGGACAATTCCAAAAAACTAATACACACGGCTTGAATTGTTCATACGCGTTGTATACGAATACAATTTTGTGTCAACTGCGAGGACTTCTACGCGGAATCGAAAAAAAAAAACTAATAGCTGCTTTAACCCTCAAAAACCTTCTTGTCAATGCCACCGAAATGGAGTTTTTCTATATAACTTCTGTTCATCCGAAAGCGAAGACACAGACAATTAAGTATATTGCTGTAGGTCAGAGCTGGTGCAGACGATACGTCACGCAGACTTCAACTCGGGTGTCAAGACCATTCGTGGTACCGAAACATAAAAACGTCTGAAATAAAATGCAAGACAGACAATTATTTAACAACAATACTAGTTGAACGAGTTTATTGAATGTTAGATTTGCACTGAACGAGACTAGGCACTTTGAATCGGTGGCAATTTTATCCGACCGTCTTGATTTTACGAAGAGTTGAATCACTGAAAATATGCCGACTCTCCGCAACACATGTTAACTTTTGTATTTATTCCTAGATGTTTACATCACGTTAGTACAATATATGACATGATTAGTATTAGGAGTGGCAAACACTATACAATACGCAGCATTATAACATTGTTTCGATAAATTATTGATTTTAATCGATACGACGCGACGCTGCATAGTTAGACTGTCATTTATGTATCAGCGTTCGAGTACTTGGGTAGAACTGGCGTTCGTTACACGGCGAACGTCGCTCGTGTGTACATGCTGTCTCTAGTACAACCATGCAAAGTTACAAAGTACATATTTATATTAAGAAAATTGTGTTCTGTAACTCCAGGAATTTAGAAAAATGTAATTTAACTAAAATTGTTGTAAATTGGTTAATAGATTCTTTAGAACAGCTTGTTTGTTTATACTGAGTTGTGAGTTCGTGTGTCAAAATTGCAATTCAACAATGTAAAATATAAAATAAAATATAATGTAATAGTATTGATAAATGTAAAATACTATATGTTATATCATAGCAACTCTCTACCAAAAACACAAGCCTAGCTTAAATTTGGTAGATAGTATTTATTATTGTAAATTATTCAATTATTTATAAGAAATAAATATCTTTAAAAAAAATATATATATATAAATATAAATATTCTTGTACTATAGTCCGTATCGACTAGAAACACCAGTTACGAAATTCAAATCACGTTATTTTCTATGGAAAAATCAATTTGCCTGACATGTATATACTTTCCTGCCAAACAGATTTTTCCCTAATTTTCTTTTACTATAATTTACACTTGCTTTTTGTATATTACATCGGTATAAATTATAGTACAATTAATGACACCTTCATTTGATGGAAAAACTTATGTTAAATTAACGTTTACTCCAACACCCGATCGAGAAAATTGATTTTCCAGAAGAAATAAAATAAAATAAAATCCAGAATATAAATAAAATTTGTACAAATAATAATAAAATCATTGAGATAAAAAAAAATTATGAAAATTCACATATGATTATACTGGGGTAACTTTCCTGTATTATTGAGGTATTCAGCGAGTACGTGCACCATATTTGTATACAAATGTGTATGTTTGTGTGTGTGTGTGTGTGTGTGTGTGTGTGTGTGTGTGTATGCATTATATTCTAAAACGCTCGTGACTTGTATGTATACTAATATATAGTTTGAGATTTTAATAGGATGGAGAGGATGTATGTATAAACAACAAGAAAATGTCTCTATCTCGAAGTTCGCGTCTCCGTCGTCATCTTGACTGTTTCGAAAAACCCTTTGCACACTTGTTGAGGAGAAGTGGAAACGTACACCACGTGCGCATACATTATCGCGATCGGATAATACCGTACACACACACACACACACGTATTATGCATCATACACACAATATATTTATATACGTATCCAAAATATCCATAATAACCTAACCTAACCTATATATATATACGGTATGTAACAAAAACACATGAATTGCTGAATATCCGTCCGTATATACTATATACATATAATACGAGTGTGTATCCGTATAAAGTATACTCGCGGTATACCACTCGATTTCTGGGAAGCGCCGTCGACGTGCTTTAATAAAGCTCCGTTGCCACCGTCGTCGCCCCGTTCCGTATCACGCGCGCATATTATATCCGTTTATTACATAAATCACGTTTCACCTAATCTGTATGGCGTACGCGTAATATATGAAATATCATCGCGGTGAAAACAAAAAACTTTGCCGGTGCTATGCCACAGTGGGTGCGCGTGTAGAATACGACGGCAGTGGTGACCCGGTTAGTACAACGAAATTCGACTCAACAGTCTGCTGTACAAAACGGATGTTAGTTTACAGAGGACGAAGATGAATATTCCAAAAACGATCCGTTACTCAAGTACGCAATAACGTTTTGTCACAATAACGATTTCGCTACCAATTCTGACATGGCATATTTAAGATACATGATAAGTAGCTGAAATCTTGTCATATAAACACGATTTGAGAAACACTTCGGTACAGTACTTACCTCTATATTGGTATAATTTTATCTTCAAATACTTTTTAATTAGAACTAAAAACTATTATATAACTCAGAGAAGTCTTCAACTTATTAATCGTTCATGACCTAATTTTTAAGATATAATCACCTGCACTGGGTACACGTATAATTACATTATACATTATTATCTCTCGCGACCTAAGGGTGGATACAGAAGTATCACACGGGGGACGGGAGATATAAGTAAAACATCGGACACAGACACACACATATTACTAGTTTACCAAATGATCAACAGCAAAAAGATATAGAGTTGAACTTGAATCGTTTGCTATTCTTTTCTGAACGTCTTATAGCAATAAAAACCAAAATCTATACATGTATATTTAAAAATTATCAACAGGCACTAAATATGTATGCATAAAATTTGCCTGAGTAGTTTATACATCAAATCATATATTATCAATACAGCTTAGAGAATGCATTATTTAACTCATCGTTTTCAGAGTGTCAAGCGTTTGATGTGTACCAGATTCGAAAAAAAAACACAAAATAGCACGATTAATTTGTGTCACTAACATAAAAATCTACAATGTTCCAATAGCGTTGGCAATAATACTTCAAATAACATAATTATGATACATATATATATATATATATATATATATATATATATATATATATATATTATATATGTATATTATGTTTATTGCAGCAAGAAAGACAAGTACTAGCAACAACCGGGATCAAGATTAAAAAATGCGAAAATCGTTGTTTTTAAAGATATAAACAATGACACACATTTTATGGACTATTATATTAATGAAATATCGTGCAGGCACATTTTAGTAGTACAGCACATAACTTATGAACAGTAGGCATGAGGTCCCACTGAGATACAAGGTCTCCCCTTATATCCACCATTGCAGCATCCAGATAAGACACTAAAGGGGATAAATTCTAGTTTGAATAAAGCGTTTACCTCAGAAAAAAAGAACTGAACGCATTGTATAGTACTGTAACGATTGTTGTTCTCTGAAATTTGACAAGATATAATATACAGGTGCATATTATTCTAATTAATCAATCAATAGTCCAGTCATTTAACGATTTGTTGAGGAATTAAATCGGAAAGTTTTGATACTTTACAAAAAGTTTGGTTATAGGCACCTGATTAACCAAAAAAAAGTCGCCATTCCTCCGAGGTCCGGAAGTGTCCGCCATCTTGGATTTTAAGTGCGATTTTTCAGTTTTTTCAAATTATCTTTGAAAATACTAATTTTATATCAAAAATACCTCTATACAAAAATGTAGCTGATAAAATTTTAAACAAATAAGGTTTTATTATTTTTTTTTTAGCTTGAATAGGTTAAGAGAAAAATGTAACCATGTCTTATAATATTAAACGCGGCGCGCTATAATACTATAATATATATAGTGCGCCGCACTTCGTGTCCCCTAGAAAACGCAATATTTACGTTTTTTATATATATTAACATATTAAAAATAAACATTATTATTGATATACGCTATATTACAAATAATTTAAATATTATATAATCATATAATATATACTCTACGTATTATATTTTAGTAAAATATAAATATTAGGTATTTTATAACAGTATTATATAGGAAAGTACATTGAATAATGTACAGAACTAATACAACATTTTAATTTAAGTTGTTTTATTTACATTTTTTTTTTTTTTTTTACAATTAATATTATTATTATAATTCATTATACACATAATACAAAATTCATTTTTTGCGTTTGGATGATGGACCATATACTATTGCATCCTCGTCCTCATTAGAATTATCGTCGGACTCTTCTTCAATAATTTGCGGTTCACAATTTAAGCATGAAAGGCCAGAACATGCTTTGCACGCAGTAGAACACTTTAATCCCTATTTTCTGCAGCCACATGCTGCTCCACAATTTTTTGTACACGTACATGTAATTTTTTCTAAAATAAATTTTGGCGCTGGTTCATTCCATGAAAATATTGGTTGCAGTCCATTCCTGGTTGTTTGCCATCCCCAATCTTTTGCATTTTTTTCTTCTCCATGCCACATTTGAACCTGGTGATATGTTCGATATATATGCTGTTTTAAAGCCTCTTTTGATGGGGGTAAGCTTGCCAATTTGAATTTATTTCCAGCCGTTTTTCGGGTGAATAATAAATATCGATATTCGTCTATATTTGTTTGACTTTGTGGTGCACCATATAATTTTAATGTGTATCTTTCACCGGCTTTAAAAATGTTTTCAGGTGTGGAGTTTGGGCAGTTGAATACATTTACTATTTCTTGAAGTTCTGTATATTGGTTGAGAAGTTTGAAATGTTTTAATTTTCCAATATTATAGAAGCATGAAACAGTATCGCATCCACTTATAGCATGTAAAAAAAAAAATTGACATTTTTATTCCATTAACCTTTTGGATATCTTGAATTGAATATATTTTTGTATCATTTCCTCCATTTCCTGGTTTTAAAAATACTATCTGATTTTCTACCGGTGTAAGAGCTATTAATAAAACCAGCAAATCGATATCTTGACCAACTACAACAACAGATTGACTTTGTGCCCTCTTTATAGCTTCATTTACAATTACAGTGTCGGCATTGTCATTGGCTTGTTTAATAATGTAACCTTTACCTATCAAATATGAAGACAACATTTGTATTAATCTACTTTTGTTTCTTATATTTGATAAGAATGATGTTTGTGATACAGTTAGAACCAGGGCCTTGCACCCGATTTAACCCGAACCCCTAACACCCCTAAACACCTTTAAAAATCAAACAACCGAAACCCGTATAACCCGAATAATTTTGTTTTCAAAAACACCCGTATTAACCAAAACCCGAATAAATATTCTGGTTAACCCGAAATCCCGAATAATTTTTTTTTCATTCTTCATGCGACATATCATTTCGTATGTATTTCTTGTGACGAGTTCGATTTTGTAGCGTTCAATAATCAATAATAATAATAAAAGGAAAGAAAGGAACAATCTTACAAACAATCATAGGTAATTTCTTAAAACCAAAATACCAAACACTAATAGCTAATAATAACTTGTGTTATTTCATTATTTGCGACGAACTTCCCAAGTGGGATTACCTATGTCCTATAATATCTAATTTAGTAACTCGAATATCGTAATACGCGGCTATATTTATTATTTCCCAGTTTTTCGGTAATCTCGAAATCATAATTTTTATTTTATTTGTCTATGGTTCAACAGTCAGCGCCCCTATGGCCATCTATTTTAAACATTTTAAGAGGACGTTATACCCGCATGTGTTGTCTCTGTCTTACTAATGTAGATCATAGCAAATTTGCTTTCAGCAGAACAGATTTTGTGACGTTAGCTGACAGATAAGTATTTGGAAACTTATAATATCATGTATGTTAAGAACTTAAGGTACATAGATATAAAAAAATGAGTGACGTGGACTCTAATGCTTATAATAAAACGAATAGGTAGTTAAATAATTAGTTTCCAATTGTCTTATTTCTTATAGTTCATAGAAAAAGGTAACTACTGTACATTAATTAACCTAGTTTAGTTAAAAACAAACGTTGCGAATATGTGTAAAACATTTATATTTTATTATAAATAACATAAACATGAACACTTTCTATTTTGGGGGGGGGGTCATCAAAAGTTCTGTTTTATCCAGATTTCTCAGCACCCATATTAACCAATATCAACCCAAATAATAACGGTTTTTAAAACCCAAATATTTGTTTAAATTTTTTATTCGGGTGTTTGAACACCGAAATACATCCAGCACCCAAAACCCGAAACCCGAATAAATGATTCGGGTGCAAAGCCTTGGTTAGAACCATATTTTCATCAAATAAAATATCCGCCGAAGTATTTTTTACACGCCGATTACGTTCTATATTTTTTGTAGATACTTGTCGAGCTTTCATTGTAGCCGTCAAAAACTATAACTGCATTGGTCCCAAAATGTTTTCTTATATTATAGGACAAGTACAGTTGAAAAATTTGATTGAAAGTTAAATTTAATTGCCACATAACTCTATGTAAAAGAAAACCACCATCTATTACATATAAAGCATTACCAAGTGTAAAACTTTCAAGATTCGAAGACTGTATAAAATCGTACAATATCGATTTTTTTTGTTTTCCTCATCCCCATTTCGTCAAATAATGAAAGTGGGTATGGAGACAACTCATATTCAAAATAACTTTTGAGTTCTTCATTGGATGTTTTCATTATAGAAATTCTTTGAAAAATTAATAGTGGGTCTATAGATATTATTTCTTCTCTTATTCTAATTGAAGAATTTACAATAGCTATAGGTAACACTCTGTTGCTTCTCTTAAGGTTAACTGTCCCATATGTTTGTCCTATAATTTTTTTCATCTCAATTAACCCGATTTCATAAGCGTTATGACAGTTAATAGTTGTATCTCCTACTACACCAGTTGATATTGAAATTATTTCATTTAGTTCTAAAAAAGGGGGATGCAACGAAAACCATTTAAGTAATATATTTAAATCGTTAGTATCTCTAGATATTCGTGATAACCTGGCGTCAACATGTTGTTCTGAATTTTCCATATAAACACCACAGTAAAAAAGGGGACACTAAGTGCGGCGCACTATATACATAGTATTATAGCGCGCCGCGTTTAATATTATAAGACATGGTTAAATTTTTCTCTTAACCTATTCAAGCTAAAAAAAAAATAATAAAATCTTATTTGTTTAAAATTTTATCAGCTACATTTTTGTATAGAGGTATTTTTGATATAAAATTAGTATTTTCAAAGATAATTTGAAAAAACTGAAAAATCGCACTTAAAATCCAAGATGGCGGACACTTCCAGACCTCGGAGGAATGGCGACTTTTTTTTGGTTAATCAGGTGCCTATAACCAAACTTTTTGCAAAGTTTCAAAACTTTCCGATTTAATTCCTCAAAACACCAATTTTGGAGCTTAAATGACTGGACTACAAGGGGTCTTTTTTTTTTTTTTTTTTTTGATTAAGTGCTATCCGTATTTTGAAATCAGAAAACCCTAATATTACAGTTTATTTCTTGTACATATATATATATTTTTTTTTTTTCAAACAGAATGTTTTTTTTTCTTAAGTGTTCGTGATGATGTTGGGTTGATAATTTTCCTCCTGAATCCACGTAATACGTGTATACGCAGCATCGACAAGACGGTTGCTAATTTTTTTTTTCGCGAGAGAATAGTATAATTTAATTTGTTTATTATTAAGATAAGTTAAAATATAGAAAACCTTAAATGTAAATACTTACAAAACATAAATTGTAACTTACATAATTGATTATTTATAAGATCACAAAAAAAATTGCTATGGTAAGCCATTATTTTTGTTCATAATACGTATACACGTAGCTTACGATATTTTATATTTCAAAGAAATATCTAAAGGATTTGAACCCCCAAATGTTGCCCTTGACTACGGCCTTGACCAGATAAGTATTTTAAATATTTTATAAAATCGACGTATACACCTGTGAGTAGAGTGGCTGACCACAACTACACTCAAGTCAAGACTGATTATAAAATATATGTCATACGAGACGTGTCGATCTTTCGATAATATGAGGAAATAACGAGAAATATTCATTATTTGTTTTTAATACAGTTTGAGTGATGGAATATTCGTGTGATTTAAAACAGGTGGGTGGGAGATGAAGGAGACCAAGGTGTCCACATGTACCTCCTTTTTTTTTTTTTAAAGGCTCACCAGACTACAAGTGATTGATACTTTAATTAATTAAAATGTTTTATTAAACAGTTACAAAAAATGCATTTTTTTTCGAAAAAATTGAAATTCATATAATATGTCTATTACTAGCAGATAACCGTTTGTTACAATAATTTTTTTCAGTTATAATTAGTGGAGAAATAAATGATAAAGCAATTACTATCAAAAAAAAAAATGAGATAAACTGATAATTATTAAAATATAATAGTAGGTTTTTTTATACCTGATACATGTTTTTTCGTGAAACTTCAAAAAATATTAAAAACCATCAAGTTAATGAAAATACAAAGTCAAAACGTAAAAATTTTGAGAAAAATAAACTTAAAAAAATGACTGTTTTCATATTTTTTTAACAAATCAAAATAAAAAGTTATTTTTTGTAATGTTTGTCTGAAATATCTGGATTAGTAAAATGTGAATTTTCTGCTGTTTTTAACCTAGTGAGTCTGCTCAAAAATAAAACCGAATTCAATTATCTTCATCATATCGGGAGACACCGCAACGGATGAATTCCCGTGGGACACCACCTAGTATATATAATACCGTATTATTTTTGTCATGTCATAACGACGCGCAACGTCCAACCCCGTGGTACTCGAACATCAAACGGTCACAGGACGAGCTTTGTGTTATCCTTTTCATCCTGCTCCCTCATCGTCACTGGTTAAACATTTGACATGATTCGCTCATTGAATATTTCCCGGAACCAGATATTCAAATAATGTCACTACCGCCGTTCGTTACCTTCACGCGTTTGATGTTACCGTTTTCCAAAATACTGCGGGCGCAGGAACCGCGCACTAGTAAATAATTGCCAGTCCGATCTGTGCTCTGGCGTTTTTCGCGATCTCCAGCCTCGCCTACGCAGCGATCGCTTACAATCATGTTGAAAACATATTATATACATACGTTAAGGCACCGTCTGGGTAAAATTACGAGGAGGGGGGCTGAAAATGTATTTTTAAACATGATCAACCGTGGATACCCAGCCCCTCTGTATACATTCAATCGTATACAGATGATAACACAAATATAAATCATTTACCGTGCAAAACATTGTCATTTATGGTTTTTTACTCATAAAATCAATATTAAATAAAGTAAATATAAAACTTGAAAGGTGACTGTCTAATAACGAATTGCCGCCGGACGTGTGTGGTGTCACATATCATCATAAATATAACATGAAAAATAATTGATTTCTGTAAATATTAATGCTAGAAATATTTTAAATAACTATAGTATCGATCAATTATCGCGTCATCGTAGTAGCTTTTTTCTACAACACTAATTAAGCAGTACAAACAAAAGCGTATTATGTTACTACTTTATATAATTGCATAAATATTATTGGTTTATCAATAATCATAGCTTGTATTTCTTATTATATATATTTCATTGTTAATGTCTAAGACAAAAATTCAAAAAGATAAAAACAATCAAAAATGTATATGTACCAAAATAAATACTTATCACTTTTTTTAGCTAACCCAAACAAAATTGGGGCTGCTAATTTGAAAACTGGCGATGCTAAGCTTCTTCAAGCTGCACCCTCCAAATTTTGCCTATATGTAGGGTAAAGTAATGGATTGAACAACACCGTCGGCGAAAGAAATAAATTATTAAAAATAATAACAGTTAATTAAAATAATAGTAATAATACAAATTACACTCTCGTCGTCTTGTTGATACAAACGGTGATGATCTATAATGTATTAATGCAAAACTCATATCAAAGAAAAAAAGTAAGGAATGGATATAATTGAAAAAAAAACTATTATAATTATTATTCAACCGGAAGATACTTGGAGTACGATAAATTGGGCGTGTAATAATAATAATAATAATAATAATTAAAATAATAATAATATAAATAGTAATAATAATCGGACGTTGTATAAAATATGAGTGAAAATAACGAGGGTGATCAAACTCGACCGCGGTAGGGTCGAGTAGAAAACAAATAGAAATATTTTATTTCATTACATTTGCGGAATTAATTAATATTTTTAGCGTTTTTCTTTGTAAATATACCAAAGTCCACACGCATAGCCATTACTATAATAGGTAGGTAAGTGTAAATAAATAATTGCGTTTAAACTAGAATTTAAAAACAACTAAGCTTTAGTAAAAAAAAAACGGCAGTAAGAAAACCATATTATCAAAAGGTCATAAAAAAAATAGAAAATTTTTTAATAAATACAAACGTTGTGTACTTAAACATAAATATAGGTAACATATTCGTTAGATTTAATGTTTGATAAATATACTACACATCTGAACCCTTAATGTCAAACAGTAATAAAACCGTATTGTGTTTACGAAAAATTACGGTAAATTATTCATAATTATAGCGTGGTTCATGATCACGAAACAAGTACACGTAGACATCACATCGATACGCAATCATTATCCGTTAATTTGGTGGTTTTATTCGAAAAATAATCAACCGCAATTTTCGGAGATCAAGTTAATGATAATAAATCGTAGTGGAGCAGCACAAACGCGCTCCTGAGTCTCGATATTGTACACCGTTCAATTGTGTACCTACTCATCGATTGCGTGAGCCATGATGAGACAAAAACGAGCGCCTGACGTACACAATCCTAATTGGTATTGCGTGTTACGTGCCACCGCCCAGTAAATTCTTAAACCACTACGGGTGAATTTTGATTTTTATAATATTTTACAGGTCTTATAAGAATATGTTTTACTTTTTATTGCGCTTTGAAAATATACACGTTATAATTCAATACACAATTTTCAATGGCGTATTAGGAGTAATTAACGAAAGATTTCTTCAGGACGGTCCAATACGTCTGATCGTGATTCTGGACGCTAACAATATTTAACATTATAATATAGTCCATCAATCCACCCCTACGGGCGGTCTCTCGGACGGACTGAGCTGCAAAGTTGTGTTTCACTATTTTTGTGTATTTGAACATTCGCATTTTCCTCGTGAGCTAAAATATACAGTTTCGTTTTTGGTTCAGCGTCGGAAAAACTATATCAATATTTCAAACTTTACGAAGTATGATAAGAGTTTCGACAATTCATCCTTCAGGTAAAAACCACTTTTTGAGGAACCTTTACTCGCCTGGACTTTTCTCGAATCATGTACGTTAATATTGTTAAATATTTTCGCTACGCATGGGCTATTATTATGCAAGCGATAAACTACTATAGATTGCTGCTACGTTACTATCTCGAATTTTCTTTTGTCTTGAACTGAGTAGGTGGACTGCATTGAAACCACCATAAAACTATCATTTCACTCAATTAGCTAGGCACCGTCCGCTTCTAATTTTTTAATAAAACTCGATGTATCAACATTATTTCTGTTTCTCTGCAGAACATTCGACAAAACAGGAGTTTACTGTACAACCATTATTAACGTAATATCATATTGAACGTCGAGACAAATGAGTTTTTGTAGATAATAGAAATTTTAATTCCCCAACCCAGCTTTCATTATTTTTATTGTAAAAAAAACAATAGTTAATTGATTCATAGATTTATTATCAGATGATTAAACTGATAGGGAACAATTTCAAAACTTTGAAACACGATTTTGTTGTGTTTTTAATTTAGGTGAAAAAAAATAGTGTGATAATATTACAGTTTTGTAGCAAAACTTTATTGCGTTTTTTTGTAAGTAAAAAAGGCGCATTTGTGCTAACCCCCTTACCCAGAATTCAAATTTATACGTGATATTAAATTATTTCGGTGTACAAATAAAAACTTGATATTAAAAGACTCAATTCAGCTCCTATACATTGTAATATAGTATTTTCTTCTTATCTTTAATAACATAAAGTTTTCTGAAATACGAACAAGAACACTTAAGATATGTTATAAAGCCAAACTCTTTCCGACTAATGATTAATGATACACGATGGAACTGTGTATTTAGAAATATTACATTACAGAAAAAATCAATTATTATTCTTGACCTAAGTTGTAATTCTTGAGCAACCTCGAATTGAGTTGAAAAAAAATCGAGAATTTTTGGTACACGTAAAGTTTCATTTCTTGCTCTGTATAAATGAATGAAAAAAATGATTTACTTTTATACGTTGTATAAGCGAATCCAGAGTATATTGAAAATTGGAAAAAAATATGTACGGAACACGACATTCAATTGTGAATTTGACTTCAAGAAAGAAAACTATTATTTGTTAGACTGTAGGCGTTAAAAAAGAAAAACGTCGACGACTAGACAGTAAACTCAGAGAAAATAAAATTGTCACGTATAGAACAGCTGATTTGTCTCTCCGTGTTATGTTTTTGCGACAGAGTTTCTGCAAACACTGCGTTTTTGATCAATCGTCGCTATTTGCAATATTCAAAAATTTTCACGATGTTATACGAATTCAATTCCAATCATTTCATTAAAAAAACGCATTGAAAGTTACTTTGAAAATAAAACTGTATCAGTACTGGCATAATTGTAGTTGAATTAATTGTATGCCCGACGAACGTATTTTATTTTCTATTCGACAGTTTTAAAATAATTCATGTTGTAGGTTGATTGAAAAAAAGTTATATTATTTTTAGTAGCATCATAAACACAAAATAATTCGGCATAATTTTATTGTAAACACCCATACATTTCATCATATTATAATCTGTGTGATTGATTTTTATTCCTTCGAAACTCTAGTGAAAAGACAACAACAATCGATAAAATCGTTTGTATTTAATAATTTAATAATTAATGAAACGAAACTATTGGATTAATTTACATTTATTGACAATATCATGACCTCAAAATCATTTCATGCGCATGTATTGTGTTTAAAAATTGTTAAAGAGTTTTATTTCGCATTATAGCTATTTATTTTAATGACTGAAAACGTGTATGTTTACAGTCATAGAAAACATATATTAGATATTCACCCTATTTTTGAAAGTTATCAATCAATTTCAAATTCATTGTGTATTTTTTGAATACTCTATAAGCTTTCTATGACAAGGTTTTGTGATTGTACTAATACCAACAATGGATTGATTTGTATGTATATATAAAAATATCAATTCATATTATCAATTGTGATATTTTCCAAACAATTTAATCATTTTAGTTTAGTTTAATATATATTATTCACTTAATTAATAACTGTAAAAAATTCTTCACCGGAATTTCTCTTAAACCGTCAATTAAGCCTTAAAATCAGTATTATCGTTTAAATATTTTACTGTTTGTACTTTTTTTTCTGCCATGAATGTTATAAAACATTTAACGCAAAAGTATTTTTGTAACAAATTATGGATTATAATATGAAGTAAAAAATAATAATATATT
This sequence comes from Therioaphis trifolii, assembly GCA_027580255.1. Lineage (NCBI taxonomy): Eukaryota > Metazoa > Arthropoda > Insecta > Hemiptera > Aphididae > Therioaphis > Therioaphis trifolii. The sequence continues at coordinate 46,327,152 of CM050404.1, forward strand.
GTATAATTATTAAAGTTCACTAAAATTATCGTAAAATGAGTTTGTGATAGCCATTTCAATTAAAGTCATTTATATTTTTTCTTCATCTGTATCATAATAATTTGTGTTTATAATAATTAAAGAGCGGATCTTTAGGTTTTTACATATTTTTATTGATTTTATGCAACTTTACGAGGGAGAAAAATGTGGACGATTTATCTATCACAGAGTTCATAGAAAAAAATTAATTTTGCATATTAAAGCATATTTTGGACATTAGAGAATATTTCACTTATTTTTCATATTTTAGAATATATTCTATTATTCGTCAGAAAAATTCAAATATTTTGTTAATTTCTCGAAATTTGTTTTGTCAGAAATAATTTTTTCTAGGAAAAAAAATAATTTGATTAAAGAGTGATAAAAATTCAAAATCATTCAATTATCTACTTGTCTGTAATCGAATTGGTTATGTTCCAAAGGAATGGTGCAAAGTTATCTATTATTTTTTGCTAAACTATTATGTTTTTTTTTTTTTTAATTATTATATTTTATTATATTTATATAGCTCTGTATCAACTGATTTACATTTGTTATTGTTCAATAATTTCCTGTTACCAAAGGAATGCTGCAAAATAATTTATTATTTTTTCTAAACTATTATGTAAATTATTGTTTGAACGTGAAACATAGCGTTATAATTTGAAAGTACTTTAACACTTATCGATAATAATGGTAACTGTTTTATTTACGGTATATACATAAATGCTGTGCCACCTGAGCAAAAAGATTGCCAAAACACGAATCTGGTTTTAAAATAAGACGAATCTGGGAGTATTTGTGTGTCGTTGCCACATGATTTCACTTTCATTGTATTGTATCTTTATCGATATTGGTTCCGATAGGTCTTCGCCAAATACGTATAAAAGTTCTCTCGGTTCGTTTCGACTATTGTTTTAATACGACCGTCATTTTTGTTAATGTTAATCAATATTATACATTTGAAATGGATTAATAACTTGTCAAGTGTATTAATATTAAATACTGCACTTTGAATCAAGAAATTCTAATGCATCTGCAGTGTGCGTTGATGCAATTTTCTATTTATTTTAAGTTCCATTTTTTGTTATACTGTAATGTAGGATGTAAGCTGTATCTAATCAGTAAAACATAATCTTATATTTAATATCTATTTATCGAAACCGAAGCTTGCAAACTTTATCACAACATTATGGTTATAACATAAAAACTATATGTAAACAAAAAAAAAACGATTTAAATTGAAACGAAATGACACGAAAAACAATGAATGAAAAATATAGAATATCGTAAAATTAAACAAAATATTTAACCAAATTATAAAGAACATCAAAAAACATAACATAAGCAAAACTAAATTACGGAAAACCCCATTCAATTGAATAAATTGGTGCTTAAAATAATCATACAAACCCGATTGTATATTTTGATATAAGATCCTTGAGATGAATTCGAAGAATTTTTAAAAGATTGTGCGAGCACATCTTCACAGAACCAGACATTGCATTATAATTCAACAATCAAAAGAAATAGAACACTTTTAACACAACACATACAACCAAAGTATAAATTATATTATGGTAATCTGAAACTTAACTTAAACATTTGGCAATATAAAACTAAAAATATTGTTTTAAATGCAAACCATATACTATAATAAAATTATAATATTGTTAAAAATAATAGCAAAATAAAGTTAAATGAAAAAATGGAATAGCGTTTTAACTTGAAATAACGGAAAACATAAAAAATTAATAATCATAAATAACATGAAACAAAAAAAAAATCCTTTTTGCCAAATGCAAACGCTGATCTGAACATCACACGCCAAACACAATTCGCTTTTAAGGAATTTTACAATGAAAAAAAAATGAACGATAAAAAAAAGTCTGTTGAAATAATAATAATTGAAATCTGTTTGTTTTTTTATTTGCTATTAATCATTATTGCTATTATATAGGTTGTCGGATAAGGAATATTATTACATTTTATTCATTCACGAATTTTGGTATCGTGCGAAAAAAACGACGAAGCATGATACAAAATCTCATCGTTTACAAACACATATGATTAAACATAGATAATTAAGTGGAAATATAACTAATGAATAACACTAAAAATATAATGTTATTTTATTGGAAAAGTTTCAAGTAAAATTACCTTAAAATTTGAAATGAATTGTATATTACCATATTAACTCAGCATGTATAATGCATATTATTTCAAGTTTCGACCATCGTAATTTTACACTTCGTTGTGCATTGAATAATTTTATTAATAATTGTGCATCATAAAAATAATAAATAAATCAAAATTTAATTTTCAATAATGTTAAATTTTGAAAAAATTTGCTATGCTTTGGTATCCATTGTTTTTTTTTTCTATTTTATCCTCGGCACTTTAGCAGATGCAATTATTTATAAAATAATGATTTTAATGGAATTGACGCATCATTATTTTTTTTTGTGAAAACTCGTGTTTAACTGGTTTAAAAAATACTAAACGATAATCAAACGAACTTTTATGGTATTAAACTACTATTCGATGACCTCGAAAAACATCAAACATGAATAATTAGTATAATGCACGAGAGACAAACGTTTCATATGTAAATCGGTATGATTCAAATTGATACAACAATCATGAAAACTTATTGGTTCTCGTTAAAGTTATACAAACATACAACCAAACCAAACTAATTTAAAAGGTTTGTGTTTCACTAAACACTTTTTGATCATTATCATTTCGACGTACAAAAAAATTGCATTAACAGTACAAAGCTTACTTCATAATTAGTAAAACATTAACTGTCAAAGTATTCAAATAATTTATTATACATATTTAATATACATTCAAACATTCCTGAATGATAAATTGAAAAAAATAGTTCAATCACATCAATAATTTATCTAGGATTAAATGTATTATGAGAATACAAATATTCCGATTTTAACTATATTTACCGAGTAATATACGAGATAAATATTTGCTATTGTAACGTTATTTGTGGAGTAAACATAATTTGTCACATGGGCAATACTTAAATGTTATTCGATGACTATATCGAGACGAATTAATAGGGAAGAGACTGCCGAATTTTTTATTTTTCATTTTAATGACATAACTTGATTTTTAATACTTTTAGTTAGAAAAACTTATCATATTCTTAATGACGGTGACTAAAAGTATGAGCGTATTTATTTACGATAACGTGACTTCTTTGTCATCTTCCGACGAATTATGTCTTGAATTATTTACGCCGTATAGGATACTTTTCTTCTATCGACTACTTTCCTACCTACCTACTTACGTGCGCACGCGAGTGAGTGTGTGTGTGTGTGTGTGTGTGTGTGTGTGTGTGTGTGTGTGTGTGTGTGTGTGCGCGTATGCGAGGGTTAATATAAAATGAATACGAATATTAGAAAAACAATGAAAACATTTTCTTTTTTGAACTGGCTGGAAGACGAGCGCCTATTTTGTCTAACTACGGTACATGCACGCGGGGTTTTATACTCATCATAGTCGTAGTCGTTGCTTCCAAATACACATTCAAGTTCCACCTCCTCAGTAGCTGCACCTTCCGTGTGTCAATGCACAACCTAATAACCTATAAATACTCGTCATGCGTGAGACATGACCCCATTCGTGAACCTACCTCCCCCAAGCCCGGCTAACACTCCCTTTTCCGCCCGAGCCGCTGAAAATCCGTACGTCACGTCACGGTGATAACCTGAACCACGGGCAAACCCAGAATTTTTTCCAAGACGGACGTCCAATGTTGTTGAATAATTAAACAGCTAGAAAAAATTGTTCATGCCAGTGTATTTAATAACATAATATCTACGCGTAGATCAGCCTTTAAGATTAGTTTACGTTATTCAAACGAGTATTTATTTGACCAACAAAATAACTGAAAACCATAGACAATTTTACGACGATTTTTATTTTTTTTTAATATTTCAAAATTCGAATGTCAACACTAAAAAATTTGGATTTTTCATCTTATGTCATGAAAGTAATAGAAATATGTGATCGCTGATCAATATTTTGCCTAGTGTTTTATTTTTTTATTTTTTAGTGAAATCCACAAATAAATGTATTTTTCGAACAAAGTTAGTATTATTATTTTGTATCAATGCTATACAAATTATATTGAAAAAATGTTCAAAAACGTCATACTAATAACTATCAAACAAAAATATAGGGCAAGTCAGATTTATTTGACAAATGCAATAATTTTGTTTCTATTCATCAATTTTTATTATAATTATATATATTTTTTTTTTTTTGAAATTGATATTTGAGCTATGTGTAGCAACACAATTGCATTTAAATATTTTTTATTTTTATTTAATTGTATCATTTGACAAAAAAATTCAAAAAAGCTATTTAGAGAAACGGATTTTTAGAAAAATGTTGGTGCTTACATCTCTAATAAAGGTTTATCTGTTAATTTTTCTAAGTTTGTGAACAAGTCAACAATAATATTGTGTTACATATAATGTTATTATTGTAAACCACAATTGATTTAACAGCTTACCAAAATTTAATTTATTCAAAGATTTTTGATATAGCCCGTAGCTATTATCCTGTTATAATTGATTATAATTGATATTTAATATGGATATATTTGATATTGATATTTCAATATGGAACGATTAATCGAATTCACTTGAACTTGATAGAACGTACAAAAATTCCGACTATTAAATTTGCATTTGCTAAAAATTAAAAAGTTCATGATAAATTGATGGCCAAACATTAATATGATATTTCAATACCATAATTTTTCAAATTATTTTGTTTACGAAACCGTTTATTGATTTTTTTTTTAAATGATAAAATTAAATTCATACTTTGAAAAAACAGCATACTATAGCATTTATGTAAAAAAAGCTGGTAGGTAAGATGATGGTGGTACAAGTTCGTCCTTCGTCCCTTCGGTCCTCGGACAAGATATTGGTGATGAATGTATTAAGTTTTAAAGAAATTATGACTCATTTCTTTAGTATAAAACGATTCTGAGCAAAGCTTCAGTGTAATATAATATATTATTATTTAAATACTGTTTACATATTTTACGGTTATTTGCATAATTTTTGGTGAGTTTTTTTGTAATTAAACCCTCATAAAATATTCAATTAGATATAACTCATTTAAACTTCAATTGTTATAACAATTATAACTCATTAGAAATAAACTTAAAAGAAATCAGACAATATCGTAAAAAATCGTATAATAATTTATTAAAGTGTGTATAAAAAAAAACCCTGAGTCACGATTCTTGAATTTTTGTTAGGATAATTAGGTAGGTATATGAGTAAGGTCATATTAAATTTTCAGAACTTTTTGTCAAATATTTAAAATGATATTACATAAAAACTTTTAAACAATTTGGTAAATTAAAAGTTCTATATTTAAGTAAAAAGTGCTATAATTGTTCTGAAAATGTTGTCCAATATTAAAAAGTATGTATTTGATATTGGATGAAATTTTCAAGTTTCTAGCTTCAATACTTTTCGATTTATGACTAAATACCTAAAATCTGAACAGTGAAAATCTCGTTTACGGTGGATTTTTACCGATTTTACCGTTTTTACTCAGTTTTTCGATCGTTATTCTTGAATACTGGAAAAAATATGGAGATTTTGGAAAAATGACCTCTCTAAAGTACCATCTCAGTTCAATTTCGAATCTAAAAAGTTGCTGGACAAAACTTTTGTACAAGGATTTCCATACGAAAAAGTGTTTACAAAAAAAATAAATAAATAAATAAATAAAAAAATAATAAACATCATTGTAAAACCATAAGATCCTTCGCTTCACTCAGAATCTAAAAAAAAAAAACGTCGAAAATCGTCAATAGAAAAACGTTATAACATATTTTGTTTAATAAACCTGACTCACCGTGTACCTATATCGATAAAATATAAAACGTGAAACAACGAACAATGAACGGTTTGAATTATAACAATCTAGTCTAGTTCTTATCATTCGACGGAGTAAGAAGAGTGGTCCATACTTCGAAACAGCCCCCACGCGCACCCTCGTCAGAGGGCCTCCGAACCCGACCGCCGTGGCCCGACTACGTTGTCGGTTTTTCTTGTCGTACGTAAAAAGAAAACATATCACGACGAAGACAGCGACGCCATCACGACATTATTTCCAACACGCGCGTGATCCGTACAGTAGGCAGGCGGGTATAGGTAGGTACGCTCTGTTTGTTATTGTCATTGTTGTCCGACGCGCGATAACGCGTGTTTAATATAACACAACAAAGACATTTTATAACACAAACCTACGCCCGCGGTGACGGTTCGTCGCGTCTCGGGCCGTTTTTTGTTTACACGCGCGCGGGAAAGCCACCGCCGCCTCCAATTGGACGCGCACGTGCCGCCGGCTTGTGGGTTTTTCTTCGTTGCGCGCGGCCGTCGGTCGGGTGTCGTCACGGCGTAGTCGTCTCGCACGTCTTTTATTGTTGTACGTCCGTCGTAAGTGATCTCGGCGATTCCCCCTACCCTCTTCCACCACAACTATGCTCCTCCACAGAGATGTACAATTTCATGTTTTCATAGACCTGTTGAAACTTTTCAGAAACTTTTCATATTTTCATGAGACTTTTCAAAAAAATTAAACTTTTGATTTAACACTTTTATACACCTTTAATTTGTTTTAAAAAATTATTTAAGTCTATAACCAACTTAAATATTAACTGTTCTCAGCATAGATTAAGAAATTATTATTTAACAGTCTCAACAGTTCACAATATTAAATAGTTATGTAACACTATAAAATATATAAATAACCTTTGTAAGCATATTGTGTAGGTATGTAACTAATTAACAGGTCAATAAAAAAACAAAGTAACATTTAAACCAAAAAACTTTTTCAACAAATTAAATCATAGATATTAAAACTTTTGTTCTATTACCTAACTATTGGTGTATACTGTATACGTACGATTATGAAATTAAATTTTTGATATTGAAAAGTTTCAATTCTTTTCATTTCAATAGCCTTGAAACTTTTCAAATTTCATGAAAATTTTCACTTGAAAAGTTCAGAAACTTTTCAGCCTCACATCTCTGCTCCTCCATCGACCGAGCAGCTACGACGACGCAAAGATGTATTTCTGACGACGACGACGACGACGGAGTCCATTCAGGTATCGAACTCAGGTATACTTCAAAGGGGCAATATTTTCAGATTTTTATAGCAACGATTTAATATTTTAGCAAATGAATATATCCAAAATACGAGATATTTTCAACGATTTAAAATGTTATTTACATAGCCCGAATGAGATCAAATTTTGTTTTGAAATTTTCACAAAGTCTGTATAAGAATTAAGTTGGTATTCGGTGAAAGTCCCAAGTGTTGGGCACAATTATTTTTGGATTTATCGTTAGATATGTTAAATGTAAAATAAAAACGCTATAATATCAGAAAATAATAATCTTAAAAGTATAATAATTTAAAGTACTACCTAGAAAAAAAAACGACGCGTAATAGGTGTAACGGCGTGGTGTGTACCACAGTGAGGAGTGTCGTGTTAGTCATACCGTCGCCGCGCGTATAAACACGATAGAAATAATAATAATAATAATAATAGAAACAAGAAAAAAAAAACCAAAGAAAATTAGACGGACCCAGCGTATGCGCGTGTGTACACACGGACTCGATCGCGCGCGCACGCACGTACAACAGTCCGGGGTGCTCCTGCTTCATCGGCGGAGGCGGACGTGCTCGCGTTCCGGGCCACCGGCGGCTGCTGCTGTCGCTGCTCATTACAATAATAACACAACGTCGACTCCGTGTAACAATATAATATTATTATTATTATTATCATCATTGTTATTATTTTTACTATTATTTTCTCGATCTTTTCCGATCCGATCGCGTGTACACGGTATAATGTGCCGCGCGCCTCCGTGCACACGTGTAATATGCCGTGAAGTCCGACGGTGCAAGGTCACGACGACGACGTCGAGCGCGCGGCCCTCGTCGCTACTTAAATAATACCTGTGTGTCTTGTGTGATGATAATAACAACGATAGTAATAATACGTAAACGTGGCCCGCGTTCGAGTGTGACTGCAAGGTGAGTACGTCGACGGCACGATTTATCCTCGTGCCCAGCGGTTCCCAAAAAGTCCCTGTTGATCCCTGCCGGCCGCCAAAAAAAATATTTGTCTAATTGAAAGCATGAGGCAGAGACTGATAGTTATTTCTGTTCGTGGTCAGTGGTAGACTCAGAAATCGTTCATGCGAGAGGGGCATAATCAAATCGTAATTTAATAGTACACAACATTGACTACTAATATGTACAGCACATGTACCCTATTACACCCCTCTGCATCCATCAATGTTTGTTGTATTGTCTATCCTGGGAATATTTCTAACAAATTTTTACTCGTGCCCTTGTCCTTTATCGCAATAAAACGCAAATACAATGAGAATTCAAATAGTTACAAGACTAGTCGAAATAATAATAAGTAAGGCTCGAATTTATATGTATTTATGAAACCAAAGTATGTATTTATGCTATCAAAATATTTACATAAATATGTGCTAAAAAACTCAAAATATTTATTTCACTAATATTAAATTTCATATATTAATTATCTTGATTACAATTTATAATACGCATTTTAAAATTTTCAAATTCAAAATATTTCGATTTGGTCGTAAAACTGCCTTATACCGACTAAATGATCTTTCGACTTCCACTGATGTTATTGGACAGTATTGCATTTTGACTGTGTCTGAAGGAGTAAGTTCTTCATTCAAAGAAACTTCAGAAGTACGACTAGTAAGAACATTTTGATAGCTTTCATTTTTGCAAAACAAAATTTTATGGTATTTATAATTTCGCCAATTTTTCATTGTATTTTTTGGAAAAAATGGCATTATTGATAAATATGTAAAAACATGTACTTATGGCAAAATATGTAAAAATATGTGACATAAAATATAGTCCATTTATCACTTACCTAAATTAATTTATCAAGTCACAGTAAAAATATGTATTTACATATAAATCCGAGCCCTAATAATAAGTTATACTGCTTTATAACAATAACAAAATACACAGTCCGATTAATACTTTTTTTTTAACTATTACTTAAATATATATCTTAATTTATACATAATATGTGTAAATGTATGCACTATGGATTCGTTTTATACAGCGCCTCCATCCATTTTTGATATTACTGGCTACGCCACTGTAATGATATAATTCAATATATTTATATTAAACTAACCGAATAAGGGTAACAGTGAAAAGCTTACCTGCACTGAAAGTGACCAAGAAAATTAAAATAAGTTATTCAAGTCAAAAGTTAGTAAATTATCTGTTTTCTCGCACGATATATATATTTATGTATTAAAACGCGATCGGTTTTCTCACGTTTGTTACCGATAGGGCGTGATAGAACACATTGAAGTTTACGCGTTTTTCAGTGTGTCGTTTATTACATAAATTTTCGTTAGGTTAGGTAACTGAACAACGCACTATAGTGGTCTGAGGGTTTAAGTTTAGTCACTATTACGTACAAGTTGTGAATCATCAGTCATTTCCATTACAATAATTATAAAGACTGTTTGTATTATGTTTATTATAATAATTATTGAATTGTTTTTATATTATTTAGTTATTTAACGTATGTACTTACATAATATAATATAATACTTTATCCATAGCATCCATTTGCATCACTAGCTACGTACGCGTCACATAATTTAATTTGCTATAAAACTCCAAATATTATTGATTTCACTTCCTATTCATTTCTTTTAATAGAAATAAATTTCGATGTTTCATATCGTCAAGTGCTCTGTGAGTCGTGACAAATATTATTTTTATTTTTATTATTATTCTCATTGTTATGGTTTTTTCTAACACTTTAAATAATCATTAAGGAAAACGTATGTCTCAATCGAGTCAATTTTTATTTATTCCTACCTAATTGATTCATGTAAAATTTAAGTAGAATGTGTGTATCTGTAAATTAATTTTAAGTGTAAAATATGTACACATATTTAATAAAATAGTTCATCTGGTAAAATTTTGATCACCAAACGATCTTAGTTTCATTTCTGGTTTCGTTACTCAATCACTTCGTTCAAAAGTTCTGGCTCCAATTCCTATTTGATTAAAAGTTGCTTATAGCTATTTAAAGATATGGAATTCGGTTACGATTCTCAATATTTCAAGGGTTTTCGGGTTCTAGAACTAATTATTCTCGCTTCAATTTCAGTCCCTGGTACACAAAGAGTCTTCGGTCTTACTCCAATTTTGTCTAAGTCAGAAGACCGTGTCTTCTTGCCAATATTGGGAACTGCTGTTATAGTAATTTGGCGCGGTAGTGTCAAAGCAATACAAGATGAGTGGCAATGAAAGAACGTTTAAATTTAAAAACTGTCCTTGATATTCTTTATTCTTATAACAAACAAAAAATATATTTACGTACATCGTTATTTTAATTAAAATAACAATGCGTTTACAAACGAAAAAAAACATGTTACGCTTCTTATTATTAATCTTAATACACTTAGTTTAGTAAAAAAGATAAATAAATAAAAACAATTTTAAATGAAAACCAATCTTATATACGATGGTTAATTGTAAACTTAAAAATACTCTGTAAAAAATTAAGATAAAATACAAATTAAAAGTAAATGTTTATAAATAAACTATTGAAATCGTCCAATTTGTTATTTTTAGTGCTTGTTGTATTTGAAGTTGGGTCAATATAAATGCCCCCTTCAGTCAAGCCCCAAGCCTTTGTACACATAATATATAAACAAATCTGTTTAATTTACTTTTTAATTATATTTACTTATTGTTTTTGAAATATTACAGATTGTGAAAATGTATGTTTAAGTTATTTAAATAAAAAAAAGTATTTGTTGTACGTATCGGTATTGATAACTATAAAAAAAAGAATAATACATTTTAAAATTGCAACTTTTTTCAAAACATTTTCTCATTTTGACCAAATATTTCTAAAAAAAAAAAATGGATTATATCGTTAAACCGATTATCTGTCGATAAACTTCAACAATTCTGATTGAAACGCGTATATATTTAATTTTTTTTTTTTTCGATTATTTCGTGTGCCTTAATTGTTTTCCACAACATGCGAGATCGATCGAAACGAAATCTCTTGGTATTACGTCGGGACATTTTTGTCCGTCGTATCTATCCATCATTCGGATAGCGTTCAATAATTCCATTAACCAATCCGGCGAGAAAAATTATTCAAGGTCTCATGTACAAATATTGACGCACTGCAGAGGGGACGGACTGGTTCGTTTAAATCGTCATTAATCTCGTATGCGATTCGACCCTTCGGCATCGCATAGGTATTGCTCTCTCGCACTCGATGCAATTTCAGTTTAATCTCAATTCCGTGCCGACGAGTAAGTGCTCGGAGGCCCTTTATACGGCGACGAGTTTCGGTGAACAAATATATATTTTGTCATGCGTGATGTTTACGTATTTACTGTTGTAGGTATGAAGAACCAAATTTGGCAAATGTTTTAGTTGAAACGAATAGGGTTCCGGGTAAACATTTAACAATGGATAAGTGTACTCGTGCACTTGCATCGTGGTTATAGTCTTTTTTAGGTGTCCTTTTAATAGTTAAACTTCCATTTGAACTAAACTCATGATTTATTATAATTAAAATCATTTATCACGTGATTTTTCAAACAAGAAAACCGTTCCTATACAATCCTGCAATCGTCAGTAAATTAGCAGTGTTGTTACATGAAAATCGTACGTGAACGATACATTTTACTGGTTTTCCGCTCAATTTTAGATTCTTAGTGAAGCGAAGGATCTTATGGGTTATACAATGGTGTTTGTTTTTTTCTCGAGACACTTTTTTCTCAACTTAACTTTGTCCAAAAGTTTCATCTAACAGCTGTATACATCAAAAATTCCATGTAGCCTGGTATTTTGAGAGTTTATTAAGTTCTCATCTATATAGTTTTTCCATGTGAGCGGAAAAACAGCCTAAAATGGACCGTGGAATTCGGTATTTTCATTGAATCGACTGCAGTAATTTCGTCGTTACTCCAAAAACTATGTTACTAGAAACTTGAAACTTTCACTATATACTATTAACGTATCAATACATGTTTTTAAAAAGTTTCAAAAGAACTTGACAACGTTTTGGCTAAAATTAGAACTTTAAAAATACCTTCATTTAAATACAATACAATTTTTTTGATGAAATTGGTCGATCCAAACATAATACAGTGAGTTCCGCTTAATGTGATCACTTTGGTGCAGGTAATTTTGATTCTATTAACCGGTTGATTCTATAAAACATTTACAACTTTTTTTTTCATAATTCAATCTTTTAATACAATTACATTTTTATTTAAATTAACATACATATTTAATAATTTATAAGACATAAAATTATTTATTAAAATTAAAATTAAATAAATACATTTAAAACAAATTAAAGAAGCTATCTATTTTCGATTGTACTTGACAGTCTACCAATTTCATTTCCATATTATATAAATGTATAAATTATTCAGTTTGAAATACCATAAAAACGATAAGATTGTTCATAAAAGTAATTCAATTATCCGGTACCTAGTGATTCTAATAAAAGGTCAATTTAACATTAGTAACATACAATTTGGTTTGGGATTTTCATTTTTGATTCTAATAAACGGTTGATTCTATAAACCAGTGATCACATTAAGCAGAACCCACTGTATAACTTTGCATACAGATAGAACAAGATGTTTTGAATAAAAAAAATGTCTTCTTTATGAAACATAAAAACTTAAGTTAATTAAAAAAAAAAAAAATCTAATGGAAATTATACGAAAATTGTTGAAGTAAATAAATGGTATATTTTTTAATATTTGATGAAAACTTCTGAAAATGTATTATGACCTTGCCCATATAGTCTTACTTCACTAGTCCGTTCTTTATTAGAATACGCTCCATTAATTTGGGACCACTACAATGTGGGACATAATGATCAACTTGAAAACGTGCAAAATAAAGTTCTCAGATTTATATGTCATAAATATAATATTCAAAGAACTCTTCGCTCTCGTTACGATAACATTTTAAAATTGTTAAACTTAAAATCTTTAAATGTACGTAGACACTTATCATTCAACACCTTTCTCACCAAATTGCTGAATTACGAGATTGATGATTCATTTTTATTAAGTCAACGAAATTTCAAAATCAACAACCACTACACTCGCAACAAACATTTATTTTATATTCCTCATTCATCTAAAAATTATACCTCATACGACCCCATACATATTTTAATGTCTTCGGGAAATAGTAAATTATTTTAATAAACATTGAATATATTTGTATTATTATTATTATTATTATTATTATTATTATCATAATCGTTATCATCATGATTACTATTATTCTATATATTAATCTATTTATCTTTTATTATGCTATATCTTATTATTTTAAATTATGTTATATTATTGTTATCTATACAAATATCTTGTGAATTGGACTTCTGTACGTATTAAAGAATTAAAAAATGAATAAATAAATAAATAAATATACTCCACTGACGATACAAAAAAAATGTCAAAAACCATGACAAAGGGTATTTTTCTATAAGCGTTTAAGTGAATTATTTTACGAGTATTACGTAATAAACTGTTTTACGTCTATTTTCAACATTAACAATTTATTTGAATAAATTCAAACGGTATATTCAAATTCTGAAGCTTTGCTCAGAATCATTTAACTAAAGAAACGATCTATATTATCATTTCTTTCAAATTATTTACACTCGTCCCCATTAACTCGTCCGAAGAGCGAAGAATACCCCATGGGAGAAAGTACGTACTTTTTTTCCTTGTTTTTTTTTGTGCTTGAAAAACAATTTTTGAAAAATTGATTAGTGACCTGTTTTAAGTTCTAACTACATGAACAGTTTAGTTTATAGAAAAAAAAGTAAAACCAAATTATTGTAAAGGTAATGCATTTGAATTTTTTTTTTTTAAATTACTTAACACTCATTTATATGTATCTATATTTATGAAAAGTTATTTTTAATCACTAAATTAATAATTATCTTTAATGGGGTTGATTTTAATGAAATATGATTTTTGAAAGAGAAAGACTCAATTGAAACATTGAAGTGAAAAGTTACAATAAAATAAATTGTAACACTAATACTTAAATGTGATTAACTTCTGATTATAATTATTAGATAATTATATTATTACTAATTATTATGAACACGTGATTTATTCCTTATTTTCAATTTAACTTTGTTCTTAATAATATATATATATATATATATATATATATATATATATATATATATATATATATATATATATATTCAATATTGGAAATATTGGAAGAACAATTTATAATAGTTCTTCCAACACATTTTAATGTTTATTATTCTTAAAGTATTTCAAACAGTGATTGAACGCTATTTTTGTAATGGTGAATTTTTCCATCTCTGTACACATACTAAATTCAAGTAAATAATAATAAATAAAAAAGTTGACGACAGCAAATGATCAATACATCTTTGACCGTAATTTCATAAAAAGCGTCATTATTGTAATCACTAATCTTCGATGAAATCGACTCATAGTTAATTGAATATCAATTTTATAATTTTATTCATCAGTTGTCACACTCACACATACAAAGTGCATTGTTTTGTCACTATTCACAATTTGCCACTGTGTTACAATGATGACGTCGCCTTATCATACGCTTCATAGAAATAATGTATTTGAATAAGTGAACAGTATTCTTAATTAAACTAATTGAAAACCGGCTCATTAGTGGCATTATAATAGTTAGGAAAATATATCATGAAAGCATACATATTTGTAGAACACATATTGATTTTAAATTTAGTTTAATAGGAGAAAACAATATCGAGCAACTAAATTTACAATAAACAATTTATATATATATGAACACATTAATTTACGCTTGAATAATCAAACGAGACAATTTTCCATTTTTCCAAAGATCTCTGTACTCAATAATAATAATATAACAACTCTTGGTGTCAATAAAATTGTGAAAGTAGAACATTGGCCCTCAATTGGAAATTAATCTATACCTATAGATTTACCGTGATTCATTGTACATCCAGTTTCAAACTGAATCGATTTTTATTAGTATGATTGGTATGCATACGAGTGTGTGTGTGTGTGTGTGTGTGTGTGTGTGTGTGTGTGTGTGTGTGTGTGTGTGTGTGTGTGTGTACATACAAATTATAATATGTAAGTACGTACGCTCACGCAAACGGTGTATAATAATAACAACAACTTCTATGCGATCATTTCCACTTTAGATCCAAGGTGAATGCCGTGATCACGTATGCCACGGTATTTACGAATAGAAGCCCATATGGCACGTGCTTCGTATTTCGAGTTCAATCATCGTCGTCGAGCGCTGAGAGGCCACAGAATCCAACACGGTGCATCTGTTCACATTAATTATGATAATTTCAATTTTTGTACCACCTGAACACGCTGTGTCCCGGGGATATACGATCTCGGTTGATAACTACCACCTTTGGAATATAATTTTTCCTTTCTTCGACTAATTGCTGACATACCGTATTTTTTCATTTACTTGTCTGGGATAATTTTAACTTGTATTTTTTCTATGTACTATTAGGTACGGAAGCGTGCGGAGAGGCTTAAGGCATTTTTTTACATTATGAATGTGAAGACATTTAATTCTGTAGTCGTGTAATTTCAGTCATAACTTCTCATTAGAACACTAAATAAGTTTTTCGAAATGTTAGAATATGCGTATATATCTGCAGAAATATTTTAATAATGATAATAAATAATATAATAGGTTAATGAAAAAAATTCATAGAGTAAACTTTTTCTTTTAGCTTTTTCCAGTCGTTTTCCGAATATGAAATTATAAGGCAAGTCACGGTACCTATTGATAAATTGAATAATAATTTATTTGAAATCAACTCTTAAAATTGTTTTAAGCCAGATACTCGTAAAAAAATGTATCAAATAATAGAACTCAGTTTTCATAAAAATTAGTATTTGAAATAATTATTATCATCGATGAAGTAATGAAAAATATTTAACACTCCCATGAATAACATTATCATATATGTATGATAACTAAGTACCGAAAATTACATTTTATCGTTTTTTCTTCTATTTATGTGATGAAAAACAATTGTAAGCTCTACTTATATCATCAATATGGAATGAGTCATCGAAATCTGGCATCTGAAAAAACAGAAAAACTAAAAAGTATTTTACGGGTAAACAAGCAACGAAACTTTTTCACACAATATCCTAACGTCTATTAGTTAAGTTTAAACTCATAATTGAGAATAATATTGTTGAAATCACGATTGTTGTAAAATGATTTGCATTTGGTCTAAATTATGTACTTAATCAAACTCTTTTTATATTTTTCCGCGTTCCATAACATATTTCAAAAAAAAGAAAAAAATATTAAACATTTTTACTTTGATGGTTGGATTTAACTCTTAAATTATGACGGTTTCAAGATTACTGTTTTGTCCTACGCGGCAATCATACAAATTATGGTTTTATAAGTCTATTGGAAAAGTGAAATGTATTATTATCCCATAAGCAGGGTTAAAACTTTTTATTTTTTTAATGTTTTGTTTTTATCATAGTTAAAGCATATTTACAGACATGGATTTTTATTTTAAGGACATTTTTTTATTTAGAAGAATTCAACGGTTTGGATGTAGTTATTGAGATAATGGATCATACGAGTAGAGTGAGACTGTGAGCGTTAAGGATATGCTTAGGATCCGAGGAGAAGTAGCCCAGTGAAAAAAGATATAAAAACGGAGCGGTCTCCTTAGGAGGAAAGGAAACAGTTGTAAATGATATGGTCAAAATCGCAGACAATTCCATCGTGGTTTTGGGGAATAAAAGGGAAGAGTTTAGTTGAAGTTTAAAGGAGTGATAGGGAGATAAGCTATGCTTTATTCTAAAGCGGAAAACCCCATTTGTAGGGTCTTTACCCACTTTATTTTAAATAATAACATTATTGACAAATGTTTTACCCTATTTATTTTTATACGTTTCATTATTCGCATCATATGTACAAGTGTTATCTATAGTTTGAGATCACGCTCAATTATTATCAGTAACAATAATATTGTTTATTTGTACTGCGATTTTCTTGGTATTCAAATCGTTTTTAATAATTATTGGATTTATTGAAAACCAAAACTAAGCGTATTTTACTGTTTTTTTTTTTTTTTTTTTTTTTTTTTTTTAACAATGTATTTAGATAAGTTTTGGTTACGTTGAACAAGAATTAAGACGATTTCATGAGTGAATATTTTCAGTTCTAAATGTTTGAATTCCCATTGTTTTTGGACGGGTTGAACAGTGAAACTGCTACAATCTAACCTCGGGTGTATAATTACATTGTTTCCGTCCGGCTTTTAGAGTGTTTTCTCGTCACAAATTTTCATGCATGGACAAAAGGATTAGAAACATTCTGTATAAGAAAAGTATGTTTAAGTATACCTGAGAAGCCTACTTTAAATTCCCATGTTCTTTTATATTTATTCATCTTTTGTAGCACTTTTCATCGCCGTAACTCGTTGTTCCCACCTACTACGACATGTACCTTTGAGTCCTATTGTCACCGAGTCTCTTACTCGGTTACGTTTAATTATAATCATTGTAATGTGTACATTTTATGAATATTGAAGTGGTTGCTGCTCGAGAGTAGTACAATAATTTCACTTTGATTACGAATCACAATAAACTCAAATCTAGACTTTTTGCAATAAAAAAAAAAAAATCATGGCTTAAAACATGGTTATTTAAAAAGTTGATTTTAACACGTTCACGGTCAGATACTACTGTAGCAGTAGTTCAAATTTTGATATAATATGGGTCACTACTGCTAAAGAAACAATTTAAAAAACGCACCAAATTGATCGTTACTGCTCGTGCAGTAATATTTTCAATGGTATCAAATGAAACTAGAGGCTTGACTGACCCATAATGGTCACTCACGTGCCTGAGCATAGATAAATATAGTGGTATATATGTTTTTTTATTATGTACTTATTGAAGAATATTTTATGTGAATATGTATAATTTTCAATTCGCCATCACGTAAGTTAAAAGACTGTCCTTTACTTGTTAATGTAATTGTATGTAAATAAAAATAAAAATTATTAAAATTAACTTCTCTTGAGAAGTTATTATAATAGGTCTGAAAATCGAAATAGGTAATTTTGTGTTTTCTTTATGTTTCAAGACCTCGACAATCGTTTACAAGTATTTTTAGAGTGATGTCTGTGAGTGTGTGTGTGTGTGTGTGTGTGTGTGTGTGTGTGTGTGTGTGTGTGTGTGTGTGTGTGTGTGTGTACGTATGTATGTATGTATGTAGACATATTTTGGCTTTCGATTCTAATGACCATATCAATCAATACGCCACGTCATGACTTAGATCTGAAAGGAGTCTGGAAAAAATCGGTCCAGTGGTTTGTTTTTTATCTGTAAAAAACTGACTTTTTTATGCACGCAATATAAATTTCATATATAATTTCAAGTCTCGAAGGGTAGTAAGGGGTTTTCGAGGGTGCTGATTTCGAATCTTTTTTCAGTTTTTCAAAATTCAAGATGGCGGGCCCAATATGACGTCATTTTTTTTGTAAAAATTCTTTAAATTCGATAGAATTTCGTTCTGAGAGGGGTTTCAGGTACATGATTATAAATAATGTTTATTTTTTTTATTTTTTTATTTTTATTTTTTTTATTTTTGACTCCAATTGACAGTTATTACAATTGAAATATTTTTGTAATTCTATTATTATTAATAATTGTCGATGAATATTTATCGATAGTGAATAAATTAATTAATTAAACTCTACTATCCCTCTTACAGTAATAGAATAATTCTTCTCAAGAGAAGTTGCTTGTACGGTACTTGCTGCCGAACCGATTTTTTTAACGTTATTATTAAAACACTCTTAGCCTTTTCTCGACTTTGTATAACCAACGTGTGCTTCAAATTTTTACAATATATTTACCCTCTGTCTTGATAATATTTTTATTTTATTCCCGTGTTTCTCTTTCCATATAATACCGAACGATTTATATTTATACTTTATTCAGTTTGACGCAACTCGTTCATTAATTTGGCATTATAATATCATACTTGGTAACTTTCAATATCCTATGGGCTGATATTATACTACCTATAATACACAATATACACGTAAACAAAGGTGTATACAATATTATAATATAAAACTGGATTTGAATTTTACGAGACAGTGAGTTGTCAGTTCTTAAATTGCTTTAAAATGTATTACAAGTTCTTGTATATTACATGTTTGTTTACTCTTATTGCATTTTATGCTATACCTTTATTATTTTTTTTTTTAAAGGACGTAGGTTAAAATTTAAAAATAAAGGAACGTGCGTAAACTCCATTAGTTGTTAGTTATTATTTTAATATCACGATGTATATTTTTTTGGATTTTTGCTCACATGCAGTGGAATTGAACTGGATAATTTTTTGTTTCGTACGACGCCTGTTGAAAGCCATTGCTCGCTCACCTATAACGTAGTGTTTTTTTTTATGTATATATAAAAACGCAGATATAATTGATATCTTCTAAGTTTTATTCGAAATTTTCTTCAAGAATCGATGTATTATTTCGCATGTTACCACTCTAAATGTTAGATTTAAAAATGATTTACATTTAAATCACAACTAGAATAATTATACGTTTAATTAACCTCAGTAATACGTTTCATGTCTCAGTTCATTTAGTTAAAAAATGAATGTAATTGTAATAAAAATATAATAAATGTCTTTTCAATATAGTACATTTCAAACTAGATACAATTGTATGCAATAAACATAATAAACTCATTACGAGTAAATATAGAAATAGTCAAAAGTTATATCCTGATATAATATTCTGTTAGAACTTTGAATACCAGTATATAATTCCAATCTAATATTGTAAATGAAATAATTCGATCGAAGCTTTAAACCAAAAGTTGTACGGCATGCCATTGAAAAACATAATAAATAAACATTTAAATGTGTGTTCTCAACTCGGCAACCATTCTGATTTTGTCACCGAATATCAGTGGTTTTACAGTAAATTTTTGGATCACAATACATTTTTGACGTTTCTTAAAATGTGCATGAGTAAATTGAAAAAAATGCATTGCAACTCTTACGGTATTTTAACGTCCTTATAAGTATAATAATACGTATTATTGGGTAAAATGTACAAAAACATCAAATAATTTTCAATACACGTTTACGTTGAAGTTGAAATGTTATATTGTTCGTCGAGTTGAATGATACTTACGGAACACTCGTAGTGCAACCAAATGGTATTTTCCGTGCGTACAAAACTTACATAATAATTATGAAACCAATGGATTATTTGCTCTGTGCTCGACTAAAACGCAGCTATACCGCACATAAATATTACGGTACACGTTTTATGGGTAGTTTTATGTAGGTACTAAATCATAAAACGAACGAATAAAACTCCAGTAATTTATTCGAAATACACAGTTCGAGTCGTTATCAAAAAAAAAAAAAAAAAAAAAAAAATGGTAATACGAGTAATACACGCTATTACAGTATGAACTGATCAGTTGTAGTCCGCTGAGACGCGAAACCCGACGTAATAAAATGTTTACACGGTTTATTGTTGCACGGAAAACTCGCAATTATTTTCTATTAAATGCCGGGCGTGTATAAGAGCCCCACTCTATAAGACCGGCGACTGTTCGGTAGTAGTAAAACATATATTATTTAAAGATATATTCCAAAAAAATATACCGCCTAAATTGTATGTATTTTTTTTTTATTCCCAGTCGGAATGATGAATTCCAAAAAACTTAAGCCTAGATGCACCATTGGCCAACAAACTCTGTTAATACGAAACCGTATCAATGTAATATATACTACGAAAGAAGGTCTATCGATCGAGCAATATTGGCGGATGATAGCAAAATATTTTCATCTAAACCCGGTTGTCAGTTGTATAATATGTATTTAATATTATTGAATCGAGTGTTCGAAATTCGTCGAACCTTTTGTATAATATACGTATACGTACAAACAGGGACTAAAATTGTGTGCACTACGACACACTTTGTGTAGTACAAAATGCCGAGTGTGTAATACGAAATTAAAAAGTGTGTAATGAAAAGTGGTATTATTAGTACAATGAAAGAATCACCACTTGTTGGAGGTTAGGAAAATACTATTATAAACACTACAGATGTATCATATATTTGATGAAACAACAATTAACTCAAGCCTCATACATTTTTAAATTTCTGAATATAATATATTGATATTGTATAGCTTTATTAAATGTATACAAACGATAATAAAAAAAAGACTGACTGTTAGATTAGGTACTTACATACTATATTATTCACAGTTTGTAAATTAAACATTATCCATAATTTATGTATCATAATGAATGAATCATAGGTAGTGTTTTCAAGTTTGATTACATTTTATTGTAATGTAGTCTGTATTTTGTAGGTAAAAAATAAAAAATAAAAAATAAAAATTTACTACCTTATGCTTATGTGTATAGATTAAAAAAACTCTTTTGGGGGGTGTGGGGGGCGTAGCCCCCCACAGTAACGCCAAGTTTAATATACAGTGTGTAATACAAAAAAATATATATTTTAGCCTCTGCGTACAAACAAATATTAGCTAGACAAATTAGTTCAATATCAGTTGGCTTTGACATCACGTCGACTGGTTGATTAAATTTAATATTTGTTGCACGGTTACCAAAGTCATCCGTTCAATGTTTCTGAGCTTAAAAACAAGAAAGTAGCAATTTATCAACAAGAATCATTCTATGAGTGGTACAGATCTGTTTGAAAATCGCAGTGTTTGAATTTTCTCGTGTGTCGATGTGAAATATACGTGTGAAAAGTATTCGAATAACATTACCAGAATAAAATATATGTTTTAGTATTCGAATTCCGTGTATTTGAAAATATTCGAAATAATTTATCGATTCAGTCAACATAAATTTCAATAGTACATAAAATTATACTTGAAATTTACGCTCAGTTTAACTCCGTGAATAATTTATAAATATATATATTTTTTTTTTCACCAAAATATTTATACAATCTGCATTTTATTAATGCGATAAGTACGATTGATGAGAAAACATTAACGTGGATTTTTTTTACTACGAAGAAATGATATCACTACTTAAATTAAATGCAATATTTAAAATTATAATTTTTACACTCCTTTGATACTTCAATCGTATCGAGGGACGTAAATAATTTTTGGATAATCCTACATAAAAAACAACAATTACCCATCACTTTCAAGTGTTTGTTTTTTGTGTACGTCAAAACATATTCCAATAACACGAACAACGAACAGAACCGTTCAATTTGGTGTGTTCATTAGTACATAAATTATTTTACTTCGATATACGCCATGAATCAATACACCATGAAATATTAAATTAAAAAAATCTTTTGGCGACTGTCCAATACTAGAACTCAAATACACCGTTGTCAAAAACCATTCGTTAATAATAGAAGCAATGTACAGAATACATGATTCACAGTATACGCATTACGATAGATCGATAGTCAGCTGGCTAAGGTAAAATATTTAGATACAAGACGTATAACATCAATCATTTGATAAACGTTCAACTGGAATCGTGGTTTTGAGGAAAAAAGAAATTATGTTAATAGTAGACAGTACTTTATTCGTCTTATCCTCGATTGTAAAATATCCAGTTCACATAAACTTTGAATATTCAAAAAAATCATAAGACCAGCTCGGTCTTACAAAATCGTAATTTAGGACGTCCTACTGAAATGTTAAATTTCAGGCCAATTCAGAAATGTCAAGCAATCACATTAATTCTAATGTTATGTACACGACGAGTCGAACCACCTCGAATAGTGTTTAAATGATTAAGTGTTTACACCATAATAAAATCACACATTATGCTCAGCTTATAATATGTCTACCATCTGTGTTTCCCCGAAAAATCCGACACGCAACCTAATGCGTACATGTTATAGAGATCTATTCAACTCAATAAATAAGTGTTATCTATGACGGACACCTAGCCATGATATTCGTTTTGTTTGAACAATTACTAACACAATTAAATTTAAAATATATTATATATATATATATAAATAGCGAAAACGCTAAGCCCTTAATGACACCGGGCAAGGGCAACTACGCGAAAAACGCCATCGCATGTACAACGTATACATCTAATATAATACTCTACTGCACTAGTTCAAAAGTTGTTTTTATATTTCCGTGGAAAATCGATGCAATAGTAACGCGATTTCCCACGCACAACGAAAACGAAAATGGATTTTCACATGCAGCCTGCGCAGAGGTAGGTTGCGAGATCGTCGATTTGCGACGTGAGAATATTATAAATGTCATGTTCGTTTATTCGTTTGACAACAAAACGAAAATGTGAATAAGATAGGTCGAAATATTTCAGCGAAAACCGATAATAAATCCCATATAAAACAGTACGATACGATTCGCGTATTTAGTTACGCTATGATAAATAGATAAATTTCCTCGGGTAGTTGCAGATAAAATTTGACATGGAAATTCACTATCCGTTTCATGAAAACAAGAAAGGCATCGAACAGTTTTCCGGGATTCACAGTTAAATCTCCCGAGGGACACTCAATTTATATAAAATATTATGTCGTGTATAGTACAACGAGGGTAACCACAGGCATGCAAGCGCCGGGATCCACTTGAGCATCACATGTTGCCATATTTACCGTGTCCAGTATGTATGTATATCATCCGGAGTAAACCCACGATTTCTCCAGTTAATAATAATGTGTTCGGGACTACAAGTACCGATTATGATCGCATAGTATAACTCGAAAAATCATCGGCACTTCGTGCAGTGGAGTTACATATTATGTGTTCCGCCGCGATTTTGCACTCAGGCCGGCGGGAATTTTTTTCGTACCCGCACATCTTGCCGGCAATTATTCATATACGTCCCGGCAACAGTCAAAAATAACCCTTTTGCTGTTCTCGGATTTTCCTCGAATATTTGCGCGGCCGATACGAAGTTTCTCTGAAAACTATTTCGGGAACCAGGGCGTCGGCCGTGGTGCTGCGGAACGGCCTGCTACGTCGAATATAATTTCGACTGAATCGGCGATGCCGCGATGTATTGGAAACATCGATCACGTCGTCGGATCCATTTAAAAGCGGCTCAACCCGTATACGGGGCTTAATATCGTATGAACCGTAAACGCAGGCTGTGCGCCTACACCAGGGGTGGCGAATCTTTTCCGAGTCGAGTGTCAAAATTTTCAAACAAAGTTTTCTAAAACTGTTGGCGTGCCCCCCCCCCCCATACACACACACAAAGGAAGTTTAATGAAGTCAATATTTCTGTAGGTAATTTTACAAATTAAGTATGATATTCTTGAATCAGATGTCAATATTGAATAATCGCATTAAAAATGTAAATATGTAATTATATTTTAATGTGAACTTTTCTTCCTTTTTTTCATGTAAACAATTTTATACCAGCATATTTAAATTCCTAATTTTGGTAAACATGTAGTTTTTGCTTTGACTTGAAAAAATTCATTACACATTATAAACTTTCAAGTAAAAATGAAAAAAATAAAATAAAAGTAAGCGAATTGCATGTCTTCCGACATTTTGATGTCTACATTTTTCACTACTTTTCGATATACCTAGATGATGTATTTGTATTTGTGATATTAGTAAAGCATAAATGTCTAAAGGAATATAATTATAGTTAAAATCTATAAAAAATTGTTGAATTGTATTTATTTTAACTACGATTTTATAAATGGTATGATTCAAATTTTTATGTTTGTTAAAATTTCGATAAATTCAATTTTTTCCACGTGCCATTGAAATTTCGCAAGCGTGCCACTTTTGGCACAAGTGCCATAGGTTCGCCACGCCTGGCCTACACCTACAGACATATTATCATACACTGATCTTGCGGTGACGATCGATTCTTGTATACAAATAAACCCGTATGCGTATTCGCAATAGCAGCGTAAATACACCATTAAATAGGACGAGTCGGACGAAAACGGTTACCCGGGAATATTTTACGGTTTTCCCGCCGCTGCATACAGTGTGAAGTCTCATCTGCGTTATGAGAGCTGTGACGAAGTCGACGAACGTGAAGGGACGGAGAAGAGGACGTAGAAGAGGGATGACGGTGTGTTCTAGTACAAAGTAATTGCGACTCGGCTATTGCTGATCATATTTTTCAGGGTCTAGGACTTTTCGGCGCTGCCGGTTCGGCGCTGCCGTTTCGGCGATAGATATTTTCGGCGCTGCCGTTTCGGCGACGCCAATTCGGCGATAAAGAAAAATAAATGAATGCATGAATTTATTAAGATAAGAAAAATTTTAAAACAGTAAAATGAATAAGTAAATTATTAGATATTCCCTTATAGATGTGGGATGTCATTTTTATCATATTTATCGACAAATTTAAAAATACGTTTGTTGATATCTTTAAATTTTAGGTTGGTATAATAGGTATATAATATATATCTAATAGCAATAATATATTTTCTAAACGTATATTCCAACAATAAAATTCACAGATAATATTACTAATCTGAAAAGTACTAAACTACAAGTTTTAATACTGATAAGTGTAAAACAGTATGTACTTAGTGTTTTGTCGTTTGACTCGTGTGACGTGTAGTGAAAATGGCATCGATTGAATCTAAACGAAATCGTGAAATTTTAAAACATGACGGTTATAATATGTACGTTTTTGATAAATTTAGTGCAAATAGTCAAGTGAAATTTTGGAGATGTCGAAGAAAAGATATTCGTACAGTAAGAGTGCATACTAGTATAGATAACTTAGATATTATAAAACTTCCAACCAGAGAACACACGCACGATTCTGAAGCTGTGGAAATCGAAGTTGATATTGTTGTGACAAAAATGAAAAGGCGAGCTACTGAAACGACGGAGACAACTTCTACAATAATTAACGAATGTGTTAACGGTCTGGCACAATCAGCAAAAGTGAGTATTCAATTTTTATTCATTTTTAATTTTCAACTACGAAATAATTAGGCACCCAATTTATATTGAATATTAACAATTCATGATTCTGACGAATTTTTTTTAATATTTTTTAAACGTTGCCAATATGTTTTTTTAGTCAATATAATTTTTCAAATATTTTCAAATGCCTATTACACATGAATTAAAAACGTTCACCATATCGAACGTACACAATATTATTATACAACACGTAGACGCATCTGCAAACCGCCACCATCAACAATCTCTGTCGTCGTGGGCCCCATGGAAGTTGAGACGTTTCCATTTCGTACATTCACTCTCACAGCAGTGGAACGTATTATTACAGTGATGTTAGAACATAGGTGTCGGAAGAAGCAGTAACTTGTAGTAGCAGTAGTCGAAAATGTAGTAGTAGTCGAAGTTGTAGTAGTAGTAGTCGAAAATGTAGTAGTAGTCGACCTCGCCACGCCGTGGGAACAACCGTGACAAATCAACCAAAGTTTTATTGTTTTTCTCCCGCGACGAAATGCGGCGACGCGCGCAACATTGCAACAGCCGGCAAAGACCATTATTATCCCCGAGCAGTACACCACACGGGCTCGGCCGTTATAATGATCTATACGTGCGTGTACACGTAGAATGATAATACGTACGCACTGCACCGTGTGTGTGTGTGTGTGTGTGTGTGTGTGTTTTTTTCACCCCAACGAAAGAGCGAAACCAGCCCTCGGCGGCGGCAACGATGAAGTGACGCCAGGCGCCGCCGGGAACTTTGCAAAAGCACGCGGTGGTTATCTGAGACTCGCACACACGCGTGCTGTCGGATTGCGTACACACGGAGGAGTGTATATTTTATACACGACGCGCGCACACACTCGGTTTCGCACAGCTTTTTCCGCCGAAAACGAAAATCCACCACAGATGTATTCTCGCACACACAGCAAAGATATATATATGTGTGTGTGTGTGTGTGTGTGTGTGTACAGTACTCACATGGGAAAGACGATGTATGTGCGTACACGAACACCGGAAACGCCAGATAATGGACAACGATTAATATCCTCGGGTCTTGTGCACCCTTCGTTCGTGAATGTGTATACAGGAACGGGGGTGAAATGATAGTTTCTCTCTATTTTTATTTTTTTTTTCATTCTTGGCCGCTCGGAGAGTGAGTCGGTTAGACCGGACGTCCGGGGGGATCCGACACGTCCGAAAAATATTCGCACTCCCCGGTGGCGGCGACCCGCGACGCTCGCACAAATCTCCGCTGTCGCCAAGACACGACGCCGGATTTTTTTTTTTCTGCGGTGAATAATAATGTCACAACGACGCGTGACACACACACACACACGCGCATCCGCACGTAGACACATAAATGGCACCAGCAGAGTGTGTTAAACATTTACACTTACACACGCACACACATATCACATCACATTGCATTATTACTACTATATAATAGTGTGCACATGGAAAATGGAACAACATTTCCACGGTGGAATTAAAAATTATACTACCTCCGGGATCTACCGGAAGCGTTTCACTAAAACTGCACTGCTGCAAATACCACAGCAACAATATTTGTTGTTCGCGGGTCACTTAAAAAAAGGTGACGGTCCAAATACTATGTATATAATATAGTTAAAATGTATTTATTTACTATGTATAAGTGTTTAAGAAAAAAAAACAAGATTATTTAAATGCATAATCTAGTGCAGGGGTGGCGAACATTTTCTGAGTCGTGTGTCAAAATTTTCCAAACAAAGGGGGTAGCGGGTTAAGGGGGGTCTGGCGGCCCCCACCGAATCTGATAAAATCGTTTAAAAAATCTTGAAGAGGGTCGAAAAACAAGCAGTATAAGCTTTTTACCGTCATTATAACCCCAAATGAAAACACAGTAATGGCGAAAAATATGATTTTTTGTAATTTTTATTTTTTTCAACCACTTTAATTTATTTTTAAATGGTTTAAACGCAATTAAAAATTTGTTTTGGATGTGTGGAAGTCCCCTGAATTTTTTCAGATTTTTTGGTCAAGTAAAAACATGTGAATTTTAGGTTTAAATGCGAAAAAATCGTGAAAAACGCGTCATTTTCAAGATTTAACCCTCTTATTTTTAGGGTTGTTTTCATTTTCCCGAAGGGTGCTGTATAGTATAGATAGCGTCAATCGTTCTCTTTCGAATGCAGGCGATTGGACTCAATTTGATCAATTCTGGTGAGCGGGGCGTTTTTTTGAAAAAAACTCGAATTTTCAACTTTCGGTAAATTACGGCGCGTACTTGGTATAATGCGTCTTTGCTATAAAAAAATACATCTCTATAGGGGTTTTTGAGGTCACTGATCACGAATTTGATGTCAAAAAAATTTTTTGACAGCAAATTCACCCATAAATATTTATTAACACAGGTTTGATAATGTAAAAATATTAATGAAAGATTTTTTTAATTTCTCTCTATTAACTGTTTTTTAGTTTTTATTCCACAAAGAGTTAATTAATAATATTAATAGTACCTAATATTAATAGTAGTAATAATATTAACATTAATTTTATAAAAATTTAAGTGGTATAGAAGAATACGTATGCGATTGTGCGAATGGCCTCAGAACTGTCGGTTGTTGTGCACATGTGGCCACTATCATTTACTTCTTAGGGCATGCGAGATATTTGTCACGAATTATTCGTCCAGCACAGATTCTCACAAATCTTTTTTCTGTTCAAAGCGTTGAACCCAGTGGCGTAGCAAGGGTATGGCGAACTGTGCCTGCGCCAGGGGCGCGAATTCCGAAGGGGCGCAAAATCATGCTTGAAAAGTAATGTTTTTTTTCTACCTTCAAAACGACATTTTATTGTTGTTAATTTGTTATCAATGCGTGCATCACGTTATACTTAAAGGTATAGAATTTGGTATTCTACAAAATAATTTAATATTATTATTATAATCATTATTTATAAAACTTTCGACAATCAACCTTATCGTTATCGCCTAACAGACGATATAACGTTACGACTGTTATGCGATTTCATCCATAGAACACAATGATTTGCCAGGAAAATTCATAAGACGACATTATAGATGAATTTGCGAGCCATTAAAGCAAGAAAAGAAAATGTTTAATGTTTAAAATTTATACATTGTAATAATAATTAAGAACAGATTAGCATATAAGGAAGTTAAAACTGTATTGTATTATGAAAAAATAAAAAAAATAAAATTTTAATTGGGAAAAAAGCGCTTTTTTCTCAGTTTGCCAGGGGCACTGGAGAGACTTTCTATGCCACTGTATAAGATTGACAAATATTGAAAATGTATCATTAAATGGAAGTTCGTATCATTATAAGTTCCAACAAATCCAGTGTAAGGTGTGGTAGTGATACCGAGTATCAAAAGTAGAATAAAATATGGCAATATGCATTCAATATGAAGCAAGATTTAGAAAAACAAAATACAGAAATGGATCATGCAATCCGCAATGGACGTCGAAATCCCGTATTGGTACGCACATGGGATCTGGGTAAGGACAAACTTTCGGCTCCAAATCAAAATCCACGGCGGAAGATGAAATACCGTTTAAAAAACGGCGAAGAAATCGACACCGGTTCTGCCTCCGTCGATAAATAAGAACCAATTTAAATACGAATAAATTCTATATAATACTAAACAAATATCTTTTATTGCGACGATTTGTAATGCGGATCATCGTCGAGATCCACAAAAACTGTAACGAACGGTGGCCTCCTCCTCCTCCACCACCTCTATTTCCACCTCCACCACCACCTCTCGTTTCGCGGGATCGTAGGACGTCCGGTCGTCGTCGTCGTCGTAGTCGTCTTCGCGAGCTCTGATGGCGCAGCTATCATGCGTGCGGGCGCGAGAATGAACCGCAGCGTCCGATCGACCGACGGCGCGGGCAAACGACGGATTCACCACTGAATCTCGGTGGACACGTACGTGACACTGACAAAACAAAAAGAATGAAGGAGTTACAAAACCCGTAGCAGTCGTGTAAAACAATTAATCGTCCGACGATTGGTCGTAGACAAAATCCGAATATGAGATTATGTGAAGCACGCCCGACGAGTACACGGTGGCGTTCTCGGGATTTTTTATTGGGGGGGGGAGGAGATATGAAAACGTAATGCGAACATTGAGTCGTGGGGCGTTGAACTCATGTCGTTCATAAACACATGACCATGATTGTCGTGATTGTCGTGTAAACGCAGACGATTGTCAGTTTGTAAAAAATATCACAGTCTAATGGCAGAACCATTGAGAATTATACGTCGTTAAGGAGACAAACGATAACGATCCGCGTAATATTACTATTAATCGATTAAAATGCATTGTCAAATCTAAGTTTTGTTCATTTTGTTTTCATTTTGTTCTCATTTATGTTCTCAAATCTAACCTAACCGATGCGACGGGCGCTTCTTTTCGGTTTCGGGAGCTGGGTTTGACCCGGCACCAGCTCCCTGACGTAATTACACCACCGATCGTGATAAAGTTTCTTTTTGTAAACAAGATCGACGAGCGTGTACATACCTAGGGCGTCGGTTTTCCTCGCGTATTTCACGGTCGCTCCGGAGGGTACCTACCCCAGCTTGTGTGACAAGCGTGCCGACGGACTCCTCCTCCTCCTCCTCCACCTCCACCACCACCGCCACCGCTTCCAACGACGGGTATACGACTCGCGTTCACACGGTCCACGGCGTCGTCGCTACCGACCGACTAACGCGGCGTGACTTGCCGGGCGCTACGATCCATGCCTGCGCAAAGAGCAGCGCGGGTGCGCAAGGTCAAGCGAGCGAACTGTGCATAGACGCACAGGGCCACGCGGGCGCACTGTGCGTCGGTGCACAGGGCCACACGGGCGCACTGTTCGCGGGTGCACATGGCCAGGTGGGCGCACAATGCGTGCCGACGGACTCCTCCTCCTCCTCCACCTCCACCGCCACCACCACCACCTTCAACGACGGGTACACGACTCGCGTTCACACGGTCCACGGCGTCGTCGCTAAGGGACGACGAGAAGGGACTCGACCCAGGCACTCGAAGCGCGCGCTGCCCCGTCGATCACGGAGGCGGGGCGGACCGACCGAGCCTCCTTGCGGCGTGACTTGCCGGGCCCTACCATGCCGGCGCAAAGGGCTGCGCGGGTGCCCAAGGCCAAGCGAGCGAACTGTGCGTAGGCGCACACGGCCATGCGGGCGCACTGTGCGTAGGCGCACAGGGCCACGCGGACGCACTGTGCGTTGGTGCACAGGGCCACGGCGTCGTCGCTAAGGGACGACGAGAAGGGACTCGACCCAGCCACTCGAAGCGCGCGCTGCCCCGTCGATGACGGAGGCGGAGCGGGCCGACCGAGCCTCCTTCTCGCAGCCGCGTCACGTGCGTGCTCCGCGGCCATTTGCGGCGCAATGAACCGACGTGCCGTGACGGGCCAACGCGGCGTGACTTGCCGGGCCCTGCGAGTAATGCCGGCGCAAAGGGCTGCGCGGGTGCGCAAGGCCAAGCGAGCGAACTGTGCGTAGGCGCACAGGGCCACGCGGGCGCACTGTGTGTCGGTGCACAGGGCCACACGGGCACACTGTTCGCGGGTGCACAGGGCCAGGCGGGCGCAAATTGCGTGGACACACTGGGCCACGAGGGTGAGATGTGCGCAGAGGCGTTGGGCCACAAGGGCGCACAATGCGAGGAAGCACTGGGCCACGCGGGCGCACTGTTCGCGGGTGTACAGGGCCAGGCGGACGCAAAATGCGTGGACGCACTGGGCCACGCGGGCGCACTGTTCGCGGGTGTACAGGGCCAGGCGGACGCAAAATGCGTGGACGCACTGGGCCACGCGGGCGCACTGTTCGCGGGTGCACAGGGCCAGGCGGGCACAAATTGCGTGGACGCACTGGGCCACGCGGGCGCACTGTTCGCGGAGGCGTTAGGCCACGAGGGCGCACTGTGCGCGGGCAGCTGTCCGAAACCCGCGAAGCCGTTCGACTCCTGGTTCGCGGGCGTTGTCCACCACGGCTGAGCTGGAGGCACGAAAGGGTGAGCTCCCGTCGGCTCTCCGGCGGTCGGCTCGTCCACGTCCATGGGGCACGGACCGCGGTCCTCCTTGAACCACTGGCGGCTCAACAGCGACGGCCTGACGACGATGTTGGCGGACGCGGGAGCGGCGGCTCCGAAAGCGGCGGCTATCGCCGACTTTCCGATCGAATTCCTGTGGACGAAACACGACCGGAACGGCCGTCGAAACGAGCGATTATTATCGTCGTTTCGTCAGTTATTGCTATCATAAATTAATTATTGTCCGTTCGGAACGTCTCGTTTACTCACTCGAATCGATTGCACGACGCGTCCACGTTGTTGGCATTGCGGTAGGCTGTGAAAAAAAAAATGTCCGACCTGAAGTTTTTTTGAGCACTCGGTGGCCGACGACGGGTTTTCGGGCGGGAAAACAAACTTGTCGGGTGTGTGTGTGTGTGTGTGTGTACTTACTGAAAAACGACATATTATTCTCCGTGAAAATATTGATTCGTGGAAATATTCGTTCCGTACGGCTCAAACGGTTCACAGCGATTAATGAAATACGAATACAAGAAGTCGCGTTCGAAATCGTTATGAATTCGAAATCGCCTTCCTTGGTTACCAAAAACAAAATGTGACGAAAATCAAACGAACCAGTACAATATTCGATCGGAATCGTTTTACAATCAACATTATTACGTTCATATTTGCGGGCACGCCTTCCGACTCGTAAAATTACGTTTTGCCGTGAAGAGTCCTTATTATTTATCAAATGCGTATCACCAAACGTATGATATTGATAACTCGAAAACTGTCGAGGAAAAACCGACGAGATGAGAGCTCATAATAAATCCTCAAAGTACCATCTACCATCGAGTTTCCGATCTACAGAGTTGCCGGATGAAATTTTCGGACAAAGTCGAGTCGAGCAAGTCGACTACCACGGCCGTTCTGCGTCTCGCGTTTCTTTTGCCACCCGAGCAACGACGTCGTGCGGAATCGCTTACGTCGCACTCACCAATTTTCGTGTGTGTTCGGCCATTTGCTGCATATACGGTACGGTTCGCGTTGTTTTGCGTACCTCCGTGCGTGCCTCCGTTCGGTCGTGTGAGACTATTTGGTGTTACTCCGTTGTGCGCGGCCGTTTGGTACGTATACGACACGGCACCCGTGGTTGTGAAGTGCGCGTGAAGTGCGCGCTTTCTACGCGGGTGCCTTTTGTCTCCACGCCACGCCGCCGCCGTTCGAGGCGTTTTGCCGGTCGTCGGTTCGGGTGCTGTGTTGGTCGTCGCAGTGATGGTTTTGTGCGTTATAATCATTAGTTAAATATTGTATTTTGCCCATACGACATTTCTTTTTTTTTTTTTATACGTATATTATTTTGATTTATTATTATTAATAGTTTTCACCCCTCCCCCCTTCTTTGGACGCCCGTCCAAGTATTGTATTCTAATTATTATTTAACAGTACGACGGTACTGTTACGGACCGTCATTAGTTGTATAATATTGTTCTTATTTATATATACAGTAGAAGCCGCTTATTATAGAAACACTTTGGGACCAACGTGAAATGTGTCAATTAACCGACTGTTTCTAATTAGCGATTGGTTTGATTTGTACTATGAAAAAAAAAAATGAAAAATACGTGAAAAATATATGTATTTATATACATTTAACTATATATACATATATATATATATATATATATATATATATATATATATATATATATATATATATATATATATATATATATATATATATATATATATATACAGAGCCGTGCCGAGGGGGGCCTAGGGGGCATATGCCAAAAATTTTTTTTTATAATATTTTAAACTTTACATAAATAAAATATATGAGAAAGATTATTGTTTTACAATAATTTTGGACCATTACAAATTTTTTCTGAACAAATTTCTGACTATGTTCGAGTAATAATAATTATTAGTCAACCGTAACGTTTTAGTTTTATTCTTGTATTGCCTATTTGGCTTTATAATAAATTATCGTATTCTTTATCTCAAAATCGACTGCACGTCGAGCACGCGGAGTGCGATAAGCGATAGTAAATAAAAATCAGATACAAATTATTGCATTTTGGTATTAAATAATATTATTTTTTCAATAAAGTCCAGGAAAATTAAGTTTTAAACTTGTAAATATAATATGTAGGTATATATAATATAATTTGTGATATGTATCATTTTTAATTATGTAATTAATACGGTATAAATTAATAAATTATACCTAACTATTTTGTTTAATAATTACTATTACAATTAGCTTTAGTTTTTTGTCAAATCAATGTTTGAAATACGTTGTAAAAAAAAAATTCAATTTAATACGATGAAATGCAATACGATTAATGATAAATAAAATAGGGGGCGAATATTTTTAATTTTGCCCTGGGCGCCAAATCTTAACGGCACGGCTCTGGTTGAACCTGTTATTGAAGAAGATAGTGACGAGGATTAAAACTGTAAATTTGTTAACTTAGCTCTGTAAAAAAGTATTATGCTATTTTATATTACTGTATGCCCATTACGTAAGCTTGAATAAAATAAGATTTATACCAGAAAATTTAGTTT
This sequence comes from Therioaphis trifolii, assembly GCA_027580255.1. NCBI lineage: Eukaryota > Metazoa > Arthropoda > Insecta > Hemiptera > Aphididae > Therioaphis > Therioaphis trifolii. The sequence goes on from CM050404.1 coordinate 46,361,908, forward strand.
CATTGATTATATTAGTTGAAGACGATATTAATATTGTTTAAATGAAGTGATTCAATGATATTTTTTACATTATCAAACCTGTGTTAATAAATATTTATGGGTGAATTCGTTGTCAAAAAATTTTTTGACATCAAATTCGTGATCAGTGACCTCAAAAACCCCTATAGAGATGTATTTTTTATAGCAAAGACGCATTTTACCAAGTACGCGCCGTAATTTACCGAAAGTTGAAAATTCGAGTTTTTTTCAAAAAATCGCCCCGCTCACCAGAATTGATCAAATTGAGTCCAATTGCTTGCATTCGAAAGAGAACGATTGCCGCTATCTATACTATACAGCACCCTTCGGGAAAATGAAAACAACCATAAAAAAAAGAGGATTAAATCTTGAAAATGACGCGTTTTTCACGATTTTTTCGCATTTAAACCTGAAATTCACATGTTTTTACTTGACCAAAAAATCTGAAAAAATTCAGGGGACTTCCACACATCCAAAACAAATTTTTAATTGCGTTTAAACCATTTAAAAATAAATTAAAGTGGTTGAAAAAAATAAAAATTACAAAAAATCATATTTTTCGCCATTATTGTGTTTTCATTTAGGGTTATAATGACGGTAAAAAGCTTATACTGCTTGTTTTTCGACCCTCTTCAAGATTTTATTAACGAATTTTTTTCAGATTCTGTGGGGACCCCCCCCCCCCCCCACACACACACACACACACACACACACACACACACACACACACATACACACACACATAAACAAAGGAAATTTAATGAAGTCAATATTTGTGTAGGTTATTTTACAAATTATAAATGATATTCTTGAATCAGATGTCAATATTGAATAATCGTATTAAAAATGCAAATATGTAATATTATATTTTAATGTGAACTTTTGTTCCTTTTTTTCATGTTAACGATTTTATAACAGCATATCCAAATTTCTAATTTTGGTAAAACATCTAGATTTTGCTTTAATTTGAAAAAATTTACTACTCATTATAAACTTTCAAGAAAAAATGAAAAAATAAAATAAAAGTAAGCGAATTGCATGACTTCCGACATTTCGATGTCACCACTTTTCATATAGACGATTTATTTGTATTTGTGATTTTAGTAAAGCATAAATGTCTAAAGGAATATCATTATAATTAAATCTGAAAAAATTGTTCAATAGTATTTATTTTAACTACGATTTCATAAATTGTATGATTCAAATTTTTGTTTTTATTAAAATTTCGATAAATTCAATTTTTTCCACGTGCCATTGAAATTGCGCCAACGTGCCACTTTTGGCACGCGTGCCATTGGTTCGCCACCCCTGATCTAGTGTTTAAGTCCCTTATCGCCATGGCATCACAATATCGATAATTTCACGTCAGGAGCAAGAGTAAATAACGATAATAATGACGATAAATATTTCATAGACTCCTGCTCGGTTGCAATCGCCGTTAATGATAATTATTAACGAGCGGTTATTATATTTTAATATGTTAAGCAGCTTTCGTCCAATATTTTGTTTTTAATTATCTCAAAGCATAACATGGGTGAATACACTGCATATTGTACATTTACTTTTCACACGTTTCTTTAAAAACGTACTATTTCAATGGTGTTTTGTTAGAATATTTTCTATGACTTTTTTCACTAGGAAAGCCCACCAACAATGATCTTTATATAAACACGTATTATACGATACCTTTTCAGTTCATACCTTCGGGGTCGGTGGTTTGAAGTTATTGGATTAAACTTCATTCCAACCGATTATTGAAAACTTCAATACGTCTATTGTACTATAAATATATTGTTATTTATCTCCAACAATATCCCAAGTCACACTCTTCCAATATGATATGTTCAACTCAGATTAACAAAAATTTTCAATCAAAATACGTCGGAAATAAATAATGTATTTCCTAAATAAATACTTTATTTAATCAATAATATATATATATATTGATAATAGAAATAGTAAAAACCACTTTTAACCACATAACGATAACGGTGCATTCCATTATGTTGCGTACATTTTGCCCCAAGCAATATTATAAATTTTTTTTACTATAATTGAGAAAAAAAGCTGATTTTTATCAAAAATGTATGTGTCCATGCTTATACTTACATTAATTTACTGTAGGGTGCGACAGAACAATAAAAACCTTTATTCACATACTATTTGTCGGAGAAAAAGTTTTTGAACCCCAACAATTATAAACTTATCACTGGTTCTAAACTCAATGAAAAAACAACACAGAAATATTTCTTACTATTTCAAGATATTAAAATAGCCAGAGATATTTTTTTACTGTCAAATCCTAAAAAAAAAAAATAATAAACTGATGTTTTTGAAATTAGGTTTGCGAAAAATCTTAGCTTTTTGTTTTTAGTAAGAAGCTTTTGTCGATTGACATTGTAAACGCTTGGTGCGTTTACTGCCCCAGGACGCTAAAACGACGAATCTCTTTAAATAAAAAAATAAAAATAGATAGGTATACGGGGTGCATGTATGCAGTGTATTATACTTTATATATATAATATTAAATATGTGCGTTCATGCGTGTATGCGAACGTGTGTTCGAACAATACTGTATTATTGTTTTTTTTTTTCATTTCCAATAATCGTACGTGTGCGTTTTCACTGAAAGTCTATAAAACCTTTGGGATCACTTGGAATTCGAAACACGACGGACGTCCGTCCATAAAAACCGGGCGGTTTATCGTCGCATCGGTTAAATGTTTTTTAGCAATGGCAAATGACATTCAGTACGATCACTAATTCGAAGATACGTCCAAACATACTCTTCCCTCCCCATCCCCTCATGTCAACACCCTACGCGTATCACCCGGCGTACAAGCTTTATGCTCGCTCACCCGCGGTGCACTGCAGGCACCACGTACATAAACATAATATATATTTTTATGTGCACGTCGAAATTGATCCATCATAAAAGTACATAAAATTGCGTTCATCTCCGGTCGGCCTCCTGGAGAAGGGTGCAAAACCATTGTCATGCACTACGAATATATATATATTTGTGTGGGTGTATGTGTGTGTGTGTGTGTAATGTGTATGCGCGCGGGTGAGTTCCCGCTCATAATAACGTTCGAATGCTGTTTATGGCGTGCGGGGATGCTGCAATAACTGCAGGGCCAGGACGTTGCCAGATAGATGGTCTAAAGAAGTGGATACAACATCGACATGGAGTAGAATTGCGGAATTGTGGGGGTGAATTAAGCCACATTATATTATTATGCTTTTTCCCCGCCGTCCCTTTAAATAAAAATATCGCATTTTACCACTGACAATTGTAATAATAGTTGGCAAGGGATATTTTAATAGTCGTCCAATTATAGAGTTATAATAAAATATATGAAAATGACAATTTTTTATACGTATATATGCTCTGAAGCACCAAATATGCGATTTATTCAATTCGTATAAGAACCTCTTTTTATATTATTCGTTAGTTAATGTAATTTTATATTAATACTTTAAAAAATGTATGCAGAAAAATAAACATTTTTTTTTAATGAATCGTTTCATAAGGTTTTTTTTATTTTGTCTCTTATTATGAAATTTTGAAGATGGAAATATCGTAAACGATCCTTACATTGATCAAAATCGCATGTATTCGATATTTTGTAATAGTAGTTTTGCGGATTTTTAACTATTTTCCCATGTACGAGTATAAACTATCAAATATTCGACTAAAACTGTAAAATAATAAATAAGGTTTTCGAGAAATTCACTTTCGTTGTTTAGTCGTAACTAAAAAATGAATCCCTTCTGCAATAATTTAGATATTTTCATAAGAGTTCATTTTTCTTTTATATTATGATAAATTTCATAACTTGTAAATTAAAATGTATTATACATTGGCTATATCATATTCTGTTATCTATTTTCTAAGTTTCGTAGCGCTTAATTATTACTTTAAAAAAAACCAAAAATGGTTGTAAAATTAATGAATCATTTTAGTTCGAAATCATACTTTCACTAACTTCTCAAAAATGATTGAAACGAATAATAATTGTAGTGTCGGAAAATACTGTCAACAAGAATACAAAATGCTGTTATATTTATTAAATAAAATAAATTATATTTTTCATAGAGCATCATAATATTTTCAATCTTCATAACTTAACAAGAGTTCAAATTTGATTATTATGAGTAGTGTACCTTAAAATATGTGGCTTTATAACAATTATTAAATAATGATAATGATAACTGCGCGTTCTTACGTACAATTTTTTATTTTTTTTGAGGAAACATATTTTTAATTGAAAAAATATAATGTACGTGTATAATTTAATTTGCATATAATGAATTTATATTGTAGGTATACAAATATGAATTAAAATAATTTATACATACACGCTTTGTATAATCTAAGATGGCTTTAAATTTAGTTTTAAAAATAGAAAAGTGAATCTTACGCGTACTTGCACTGGTACGATAATGCATCATAATTATTAATAACCCACGAATAGTGTACACAGTACATAAAAATTTCATCAAATTTTCATATAGCTGCTTGGAATAAATGAAATAATGTTGACTATATCTACTTATTCATTGAATTTTTATCAAAAATAATGAATTTATTCATATATTCGATTTCGCATCTTGTTATTTATGGCAAAACTGTGTTTTTAAATCGTACATAAATATTTAATAGGAAATAAAATAGTATATTTATTAATTAAGAAATAATTTTTTGGCTGTCGAATATCAAACCCTTTTCTTTCCACCAAGTGGCAAGTACGTAATACTTAATACCGGTAACCGTATCTTTTCAATAAAAGATTCTATTATTTATAATAGTATAATACAAAATGTATTTTTGAAACACTGTATTGAGATCATTTTAATTGTAATAGAAAACGTTGACACACTTTCAGTGATGCTTAAAAGGCCAAGTACGTGACAATAGAAAATAATAGCCAAACTGGAATGTATACAATAAAAAAGTTGAAATTCGCTGTTAAAGAAATCTAATTGAAGTTGAAATAATTTTAAGTTTTTACGACATAACAGGTAAGGGCGTAGTATCAAAACATAATTAACGGGAAAAGCAATATACTAACAAAGTAAAGTTAATATTAAAAACCAAAAGACACAAAAAAAAAACAATACCTTAACAATTCATAAATATTGTATACTAAGTGTGAGTTCATTAAATTAGTAGTCATAAATTTTAATTGAATTTTCCTCATTTTTACTTTGTAGATTTAACATTCGAAGAAGATTAAGAAGAAACCAATAAAAGTTATATAGTTAAAAACTAGATTAATATGAATAATTACATCAATCAACTATCAAGTAACAGATATCAGAGTATCAGAAGAAATCTAATTGAAGTTGAAATAATTTTAAGTTTTTACGACATAACAGGTAAGGTTGTAGAATCAAAACATAACTAACGGAAATATACTAACAAAGTAAAAATAATATTAAAAACTAAACTAAAAGACACAAAAAAAAAACAATACCTTAATAATTCATAAATATTTTATACTAAGTGTGAGTTCATTAAATTAGTAGTCATAAATTTTAATTGAATTTTCCTCATTTTTACTTTGTAGATTTAACATTCGAAGAAAATTAAGAAGAAACCAATTAAAGTTATATAGTTAAAAACTAGATTAATATGAATAATTACATGAATCAACTATCAAGTATCAGACGATAAAACCATAACACTTCACATAACCCTGTCCGGAAGTCACGTTAACTATATAATATGACTATTTCGGGGTTGGCAGACGCTTGCCATCAAGAACCATTAAGACTTTTTAAGGAGTGTTCTTGTTCTTGTTCATCCAGGAACTGAAAATATTTAACACACACGCACACACACACACACACACACACACACACACACACACACACACACACACACACACACACACACACACATTATATATATATAACACCCCATATCTGTTGAAGTGGACATATGTAAGATATCTTACGCAATAGAAATTGTATTTAAATACTAAACGCTCAAATATATCAATATTCAATGTACGTATGTGTGAAAAAAGTCGGTCATATAGTGGTAGTTTATAATCTTCCTTAGTGCAGTTGGTCCATGTACAATACAACAGTTAAAAATGCTTTTAATTTTAAAGAATCGATACATAATTTATTTTTAAAACGGTTCTGATCAAAGCTTTACTACAGTATAATAATATGCCATTTATACATTTTATCGTTTTTAACTAAATTATCGGTTGGTTTTTTGTATTTAAAACAATTATAAAATGTTGAATTCTGAAATCGGTAGATAAAAAAGTATGGATTCTATTTTGTATTTATTTCGTTTTTATTGTTTCAATATAAATTTCTGTTTATAATGATATAGATGCATTTGTTTACAGATTCATCGTAAACATTTTTTATTTAGTTTAAACAAAAAATATGATAATAATTCTGAAGAAGTTAATAATATATAAATATTATATATATTAGTTATGAGCAATATCTGAGAATTAGCAGTTCAAATCGTTTGTATTCACGATGCAATGTATTAATACAATAGTATTTTCATTGAATCACAAAATAAACAAAATATTTATCAATAATGTTTTATTAAATAAATATGGTTTAAATAATTCAAATAATTGTAATGACGCTATAGAAATAAAATGAATTGAATGAACCTACTATATATATATATATATATATATATATATATATATATATATATATATATGAATGAATATATTATGAACATTTTTTCTACGGAAAATTGTTGTTATCAATCGATGTACAAATCGGAACACAAAAAGAGTGAGTGTATACAATAAGTCAATATGTGATCTTATTTGATAATGTTGTACCTACATGTATCAATAATAAATGTTTGACACTCTGATTAATAATAATAATAATAATAATTATTATTATAAAAAGTTATACAAGTAAAGGACCCTCTATAAAAGATGTTCTCAATACGAAATACAATTCCATTCCAATTACTGTCTGATTCTACTACCGGTGATAAGACTCGACTTACAAGTTGGTCGACCGAAATTATATAACCTAACCGAAATTATACATTGATTGTCTACATTGATTGTCCCGACTCCCGGATCATACGGAAACGAACAAGAGACGATATCAATCGTGACTGTCAAATAAAATTCTGATGAATTCGTTGCTCTGTTGTAATAAGGACGTGACAGTATTCTGGAAAGGCCTATAAACTGGATATCGGCCTAGTAGTAGACGTCAAAAAAGACGTAGCGTTTTTGATGTTAAATAAGTGAATGGGTTTTCTTTTCTTTTTTTTTTTTTAAATTTTTTTTCGTAATTTTCGTGTTATGAATTGAAACACACCAGTTAGAAACACTAGCAATTACCTCGTAGAAATAAATGGTCAGAATATTCTAAACTGTAGCGATGAAATATCGTTGCTTTTGAAAGAAAATGCAGACATCGTGATGGATAGCGCACTTTGGTCACTGTATTAAAAGTGAAGAAAAAAATACCTACTACGGAATGGAAAAAATATAGGTATTGTGGAGAGGTAGGCATAGCGGTTGAAAAGCAAAAACGCGTCGACTCCCAAACAGTGGATAATGCTCCTGCCCAAATAGAGTTATGGTCGGACAAATAGAAATGTTCTTTTTTGAAAAAAAAACAATGCAATAATATAGTACTGCTACCAAGAAAGTAATTGGGTACCTATTCATTATAAGAAATTAAACTATATTCACAACTCACAGTATACAATAGACTTGATTAATGTTTTATATCGTTTGTTTCGGGTTAGATATTTACCGTACCTATTATATGTACTTAAAAAATATTCAAAAATGTACCGATGGTTCTGAGTTACACCAGAATCGTTAACAACCGAATCAATTTGTATTCGTTTGGCCGTCAACGAGATGGTATTATCACGCCACAACACTGTGTACATACAATGAACTCGACGTCAAATGAATACTTCATCAAACTTTAGTTCATATCAAAAATTTAAACTGATAACCATTCGTATTAATGTATGATAATAGTAGAACTATGTAAATTAAAAAATAATGACAAGGTCAATGGTGAATTTGCTCTACGATATCTATCCAGTTCAACAATATTATTCAGTACTTACTCTTATCATTAACAACTCGACACACTTTGACACACCTAATGATTACATATTTTTCAACTATTTCATCGGTTTTTTTTATTTGATTCTGAGTTAAAGGTTATGGTGATTCAAAGATGTATATTTTCTTCCTTTTTTTTTTCTCCGGAGACGCTTTTTTCTCACCTTAAATTTGTCCATAATTTACATCCAGCAGCTTTATTGATCGGAAATCACACGTAAAAGAGTGGTTGAATTTGTCAAATAAATCTAGTTCACCCTATATAATAATATACGTCTAATTGAATTGTATGGTTTTCAATAATAATTTACCACTAAAATTACTGCCCAGACAATGTTCTCCTTTCGATAAAACAAAGTACTATTGATTATAAGTTTAAAGAAAGTGAGTAGATATAAAGGCATCTCTTACTCCGACAAACTGCATATTTTCATGATCTAAATGATAGACAGTTTATGAGTAATGAATTATTATTGACGTCAGTAGAAATTTCCGTTACTTTAACAACTGTACTTCTTAACTGCCACGTTCGTATCATGATACGTTCAATGTAATATCTTCTAATTTGCACGAATTGAAATCATGTTGAAAAAGTATATTTCAATTTATTATTGTACAAAATAAGTTAAAACCCTCTAAATACCATTTAGTCATATTTCATAAAGGCACATGGTAAAAATTGTGTTCGTTTTTAAAATATTTTTGAGATTTATATGACAAAAGTTCTTCTAATTTTAATCTTTGAAGTTTATGATTAAGTATACTAATTAGATTATAAATTTTCCTTTTCTTTTTCATGTACCAATAGTGTTTGTATCATAGAAATAAGGAAGCTAAGTTATTATTCGATATTATATTAAATTTGTGTTTCAAAAAACACCCATTGATTTTCTATAAATACCATTTTGTTTTTTATTACTCTCAAGACAATCCAAATAAAACAATATTTGTATAATCATTATGTAATAGACGAGTGATTTTCAAACTGGGTGCCGTGGCACACTGGTATTTTGAATTTTTTTTTTTTTTACATAAATGAACGATTAAATTGAATTATGATATACGAAAACATGCATTCTTATATTATGGTATAACATCATTTCATCGTACGGCGAGGATTTAAAATGTTCATTGAATAACAATACTCGAACATTCCACTAGATGGAATTCTTTCTATTAGGTACCGAATAATTCTGACAAAAATTATAGATATATGAGATTTAATAGATGATGCAATATCATATTTCTCATTCCCCAATCACAAAAATACATTTCAAAAAACATGTTCTACTTTTTCGGAAATCAAAAATTACTTTTTTCGAAATAGACAGCCGAAGGCCTCGTTATCTCTTTTTGTAAACTATATGAATATAAGAATAAAATAGTGAATACAAATTAAAATCCAAAATATCCAGATGTTAATCTATCTAGAACTAGCATAGTATTATTATTTACTGACTACAATACTACAAAAAACAAAAAAAAAACCTGATAATATAATATTATATCATAGGTAATATTATCTTACTTATTCGTATTTATATGAATATATATATATATATATATATATATATATATTTATATGAATATATAATTTATATGAGAATTATAAATGAATGAAATACATAATATTATATAATATATTATATACTTAAACGTATAAATAAATAATTTTTAAAAACCAAAAAGTCCGCACGTCACCCCAATGGGTATTATTCACTCCTCGGATAAGTTAATGGGGATAGGTGTATCGAATTTTAAGGAAATCATAGATTATTTATTTAGTTAAACGATTCTGAGCAAAGTTTAAGAATAATAATACATCGTTTGGATGGAACAATTTCTTTTAATAAATATTTTGAGTTGAAAATTCATGTAATACAGTTTATCATGTAAAACTCGTAAAAAATTTACTTCAACACTTATAAAAAAATTGGTGTCACGATTTTTGAAATTTTTTCAGTATCGTTAATGAATTATATGAGTAAGGTCATATTAAATTGTCAAAAGTTTTTTTCAAATATTACAAGTATACCATTCGTAAGTTTCACATTTTTCGTCTAATTATCGGTAGGTTTTGTTAAAAACTATCTTAAGTTTTTCTGCTTGACAGAGAACACAATTTTTTTTCTAAAAGAGATTCTTCTTGTTCTATCAGTAAAAAAAGTTTTTGTCAAGTATCTAAAACTTTATTAGGGATAAACTAATTAAAGTTGCAGCTCAATTTTTTTTATATAATATGTAGTAATAAGTCAATAATATTTGGTTAAAATTTCAAGTTCGTAGAAACGTAACTTTTGTAGTAATGATGAAATTACTAAAGTCGATTTAATGGAAGTGTCGTTCACGGTGATTCGCTGTTTTTGCTTCATTTTCGGCTGTTTTTGTTATCGCCTTAAAAAACTATAGAAACAATAGCTTAATAAACTCTCAAATAGTACCATCAACATAACATTTCCAATCTATAGAGTTGCTGGATGAACATTTTGGGCAAAGTTAAGATGAGCAAAAAATATCTCCAGATAAAAAAAAAAAAAGGAAAAGAAATAAATACACATCATTATAATATAACCATTCGCTTCACTCAAAATCTAAAATGAACTATACGATTCTTAATTCATTATATTAAGTAGTAATAATTAATTAAATATTATTTTGAGTATAAATATATACTATAATAAATGACAAGAATATAATATAATATACATATATATATATATATATATATATATATATACATATGAATAAATACATAAAAATTGCCAAATGCTAATACTATTTACACTGCATTTGACCATTTAATGCATACTTTCGAATTTGTATCTTGGTACACTTTTTTTCTTTTTTTTTTTTTTAAATGAAAAGAATTCAATAATACATAATTATGAATTGTTTTGAATATATTTCAAAAAATGTAACTAAATTATCATACATTCTTTTGTGTTTATTCCGTACATATTTATAAATTGTAAATGCAGCTTCTGTCATGTTTAGAGCAATCATAAGAAAACAATCCATATTTATTTAAATCAAAACTATTAACTAACTCCAATGGTATATCAATTCTAGAGAAAAGCTTTTATAGACAATTAAGTTTATATGAATTGATGATAAATAATGAGTGTGAAACGTTGAAAATTGAATTTGATGCGTTCGGGGTTTTTTCGATTTTTTTTTTTTTTTTTTTAGGATAAAACTTTTTTTCATCTATCATATTCAGAATAATGTATATTATACAGTTAACTTTTATTCAACATACTTTGTGTGTTTTTTTTTTTTATTATTGACTATATATTATACATAATATGTATTATATGTATATAAATATATTATATTTATAATGTTGAGCGCTTGTTTCTGATTAAAACCTACATTATGATTTATGTTCATATTTTACTAGATGATAAACTATTTTTTGTTAAATATCTCACGCATTAAACCCCAATAAGAATCAACCTACTCGTAACATTTAAAAATATTAAATAGTCGCAAAAGAACACTATTTCAAATTATGGGTTTAAAAGCATCAACGCAAGATAATACGCTTAAATCCAATCATTGTTTGGCTTATCGCAAAACTGATTAAAATTTTGACGTAGGTTCGACGATTCAGCCTTTGTTTTTTTCTTTCATGAATTTTCGACGAATCCTAAAACAATTGGCCGATTAGCTCAACGTTTCGTAGACAACAACAATTTGGTTTCGACAAAGAAACGGTAAAAACATATAGACAGCGATTGTTTAAATATTCAACTGTGTTCGCTGTAAAACAAACGATGATTTTTTAAATATTCAACATGCTTTGTGACATGATAACGAGTTCAAAGATGTCGCATTCGTTGTTTGATAAAAACTCAAACGCCGAATGGTTGTTTATCCCGTGTATCACCATGTCGTTTGTGCTGAAAAAAAATGCTGTTACATGTCGAACGAGTTCGTGAGGCCTAACAAATAATTATTATAACACGGTACATCCGAAATGCCTTTGGTCCGCATAATTCGTGTAATTAAAATGGATATTCTTTTTTTTTGTTTTTTGTTATCTGAATTTTACAATATTTAATCACACACACACACACACACACACACACACACACACACACACACACACACACACACACACACACACACACACACACACACACACACACACACACACACACACACACACACATACAAAGTTCACGTGGTTCTGAAGTCGGAATCTGAAATTACTTTGCGTTATTAGTTATTAGTTATTACGATATGAGTAGTAGACAGGCGTGTCATAACTTGAATTCCCAAATAATTAAAACGATTAACTTATTGGTATAAAATATTTATGCCTTGGTGTTTTAATAATTTTAATGTAAAAATTTAATTAACCTTTAAGGTTCAATTTTAACCTTTTATAATTTTATTAAATTATCATAATATCAAACCTCCGTGATATTAACACTATGACTAGGTATCGTAAATAATTATCAGTACCTGTACTCGTATACACCAACGTTTTCGGACAGGTACAATGCGTATTCTAGTTAGCAAATCCATGTGTGCTAACATTATTAATTGTTAAACGTTAAAAAGTTTTTCTTTGTAATAAAGATGTTGAATTTTTTTCATAAAACATTACGGCTTACAGGTACGTCAAATCGAGAAAAAAAATAATAACTTAATATACATTTATTTTTTCGTGGAATTAAATTATTTTTAAGCTCTTAAAGATACCCAAAATAAATTAATGAATTATGTTCGAAGAAATAAAAATAAGAATGAGATTTTAATATTTCATTAAAAATAAAAACTCGTTTAATAGATGAGAATAACAATTATTTTTTTCATAAATATTAAATATTCATATTACACAATAAGTCAAATATAACGTTGATGCAAAAGTTACCCAACTTTAGAACGACGACTAATATGAACGTGTGTGTGTGTGTGTGTGTGTGTGTGTGTGTGTGTGTGTGTGTGTGTGTGTGTAAGTGAGAGTATGTATAGCCACACAAGCATTAAAGGCTTACGATGTCTTATTTACGGCCGTACTATTTAAATATTATAATCACATTTAAGCTAGTGAATACGAAATCAACGGGTAGCAAAAACAAAAGCATACAGAGTTTAATTAATCATGACCACTTATAAATATTTTGCGACAACGTTTGCCATAAAAAAAAATCACGTTTATAAAATATAATAATAACGATTTTCTCGTTAATTTTGTCACGCTATCACGAACAGTGATATCACACACACACACCCACACACACACCCACCCACACACACACACACACACACACACACACACACACACACACACACACACACACACACACACTCACTCACACACACACACACACACACACACACACACACACACACACACACACACACACACATACTCACTCACACAACTTAAAAATGTAAAAACCGATAAGATTTAACGTGACCTGTATAGTTTATATTATGACCACTCGTTTTTGGAAATTACAATATTTTTCCGCTATTAATTCTCCATTGCGGCAGCAGCCTTCACGCATGCAACATACCGTATCAATACAGGATGACTCAGCATTATTTGGCAATTTCAATTTAACCCTGAGTGTAATATCGATGTTTTTACATGCAAAATATAAAATAATAATAGAATCATTGGCGTATATAGAATTTAATTTCAAAGGAGTTTGGAAGCAAAATACATTTAATTTTGCTTTCTTTTGACTTCAAACTATTGGTATTCATTAACGAAAATACAGTTAGAGGGGAAGACTTGAACCTCACAAAATTCTCCTCTAAGTACGCTTCTGAATAGAACTACATTGGTATGTAAAAACCTTATTTTCATTCTATATTATTATCTAAATTGATATAATCTATTTGTCATAATATATCAAAGTATAAAGAAAAATTACTTTTTCGTTGAAAATATTGGTATTAATATTTTTGCTGTTGGAAGAAAAGTTTAAAAACTATGAGCGTTTATAGTTTAGTGGAGCGGAGAGGAGAAGCTGAGGCGTCCACCCGAGCTGATAAAAATGTACACGTTTTGTGGGGGAATGTAGTTTTTATTACAGTACGAAATATTCTTTATTAATATTTGTATCCAATGAAAAATCCAAGTTTGCAAAAGGGAGAGGGAAGAGCCCTTTTATTTATTTTTTTTTTTTTGAGAAAAAATCTAATCACCACAATCGAGATTTCTACGGTGTGTACGATGTGTCATGTAAAATATAATGTGCAATGCGCGCTACCGTCTTCGTTCCCTTTGTCGGCTCCGGTGACCGAAAAAGTTTACGCGCGCTTAAGAATTCCGCCCTGAAAAACATAAACGAAAGCACAGCTCAACTAGACATGAACCTCACCATTATAATATAATCATCGCGTATTTTTCCCGGTCCTGCTCGCAGTGACTGCTCGCCGGCACGGCAAATCGCAAGGACGCGAAAGGTCGTCGTCACGTGATATAAGCCAGTGACACACAAATCCTACACGCATATTGATTATTCAGCATGACATCGTGATATTCGTGATCTGTAATAATCGTTTTGATTTTCTCGTGTGTCCAAATGTTACATGTTTATACTCGCTGGGATCGAAATGCAGCTCTTAATCATCATTGAATTACATTGATTTACAAACAATTAGCGAGGAATCAATTTTGATTCACTCAAAAAATTTGAAAAAACTAAAAAAATCATAAAAACTAGATGATGATGGTAAACAGATTTACATCCGAATCGAAATATGTACCTACCAGTTTTTTTTAAACGACGTGATATCTCAAAAAGTCAGTAGACATTTTTAAAAGTGCATTCAAGTATGGAGAAGAAAATAACTTTTTAGGTAATATATAATTAGGAACATTAATTAAAGCGAAAAAACTTCAATGAGAGACTTGTGTCGAGTTGCCTTTGTTGTCCCTCCCTTTCATATTTTTGATTTTGACGAGTACTACACAAGCCGTTAGCAAAAGCTGCATTTTTTTTTTATACGTATATTATCCATATTTCTACAAGAGTAACCCACCTCATAGTGTTTGAAATATTATAAAAAACGTGTATGTACATTAATTAAATTTCTTCAATTATTTACTTTCACCAAGTAGATGGAAAATATTCTCTTCCATTCAAAGGCAGAAAAATGGTCTTTTGGTCCGCTTTATAGGATAAGATCAAGCTTTCTATAATGTTTACTATCATCAGATATTATTCTTTTGATTAGCTCGTAACAAATTAGTTTTTCTTTTTTAAATCTACCTTAAAAATAGGAAGTATCACCCAATGGGTGGTTTCTTCCCTCAAAAAAATTCATATGCAAATACCCTATGCAAATTTGCTTATTGTTCTAATTAAGAACAGATTGTAAATTTCTTGTAAAAATAAAAAAAAAAAATGAAAAATTCTACCTTAAATTTTCTAGAAATCACAAATACAAAACTTTAATTACTTGTAAAATTCGAATACATAAACACTTTCTTAGAGTTTCTCAATAGTGATTAACCAATAAATATTTATAATCATGAATTCATAAGTAATAATTTACACTGAAATATATTCGAATTCTCGACTGAGATCACTCAACCGGCAGAATACAATAATTGTTATTAACAGTATTCGGTCAAATGATCAGACGGGTGAATTGAGACCGTCCCGATTCAGTCGGCCGAGTAGGTACAATCAATCTTTATAGCTTCCCAATCAAAGCACTGCACTGACCGAGCTTCAGACAAAACGCATATTATTTTGCCAGATGACTATTGATCTATACGTGCATAAGTGTGAGTATGTGTGTGTGTGTGTGTGTGTTGCGTCATTTGGTCGACGAGAAAAGAATCGCGCCCAAACGTTGCTCGTAAAATCCGCGAGTAATATAAACGGGCAATGTCGTATATACGTACAAATTATTCACGAGGGCTGTATAAAAAACGCATATAGAAAACGATTAATCGTAATTTTATAAGCGCCCGGGACTACGGAAGTGTATATTCTTCTTTTATTCTGCGGCGTTATACTACGAGTGTGCACATTATACTGTTTTTTTTTTTCATTTTATTTTAGCAGACGATCGGAACACATTCGACGGTTACCTCCCTCTCGGATCCAAGCGAACGTTTTACCGTCATGTGTTCTTATTTTAAATCTATATGGCATTACCGCCATAAATGTCGGCATATAAACGAGCGTCTAATCAGGTACAGAACGCGAATTTACTCAAATAATACGCTCGCGCACTCGCATATTACGCGTTAACATTATCGTTAAAAGCGCAAAACAACGTTTACCACGATTGCTCACTTGTTATTTAAATTAATACGAACAATCACGCTGGTTACAATCAAGTCTGAAAACAAATTTTAAGTTTTATTTTTATTTTTTAAATTTAATTTTTTTATTAATTTATTAATTTACTTGAGATTTTTATTGCAAACCTCAGCTTCGGTGTTGTATTGTGAGATATTTATCGTATTTAAGTATTAGATACGATACTATTTTTATCTGACTCAATAGATTTTGGAAATAAAATTTAACTAATCGACTATATTGAGATTTGAAGCGTGAATATTCAGAAAATCGTGTTTTTATTAAGTCTTAGAACGAATTGAATTTCATTATTTTTTCTTTTTTCAATAGCCAACTTCTAAAATACCATGTTTGTATAAATAATATTATATTATGATGAAAACTTTGTTTTCTCTGTTCGTAGTATTTATTATGTTATAATTCAACGTAAGTAACATTATGCTAAAACATGATGAAAACTATTACGACATTTTAAAATATTTTTATGAAAATACTGAGTAGCTATTCTTATGAAAATGATTGAAAAATCGTAAAGAAAATTTTATGAGAGTACAAAAAATTTTAACACGTTAAAATATAAAATGAAAAAACATTTCATTTGTTGAAAAATCGACTAGAAATGATATTCCTCCTTCCTTTTCGGTAAATGAAACTCAAGTTCAACTACTGTTGATATATTAAAAATTGATATTGACGTTTCATATAATTCATAAATCATATTATAATGTTCCAAAAGAAAAATAAATTATAATTTTACATACAATTCAAAATAAACATTTTTTTTTTTAAACCATAAGAAAAATTCTAAAACGTTGTTTTCAATATTTGTAGACGAAAAAAAGTCTAAGCTACAAACGTAATTTTTCAAGAAACTTTTTATATACACATCAACACGAAAAATTCAATTTCGTCTTCTGTTAAATGAACTAAAAATAATAATGATTAATGGGTGATGAAATTTCCATTTAATAATGATCCAAATATCTCCATTCTACACTACATTTAGCTCTCCAAGTAGAAGAAATCGTTAACAATAACTTAAAAATTTGAATTTGATTTACACAGTCGATTCCCACATTCACGATTTGTAGAGCGTATCGAGAAGTTCACTTAAACCGTAGTTACGATTTATAAACTTATGATATGAGCTCACGAGTTCTGTGAGTAAATTACGCACTATAGCGAAAAACAATCGCACGTGTAAAACGCTCCTGGCGGGCGGGCGCCTAGAAGTTTGCACACGCCGCCGTTGTCGTCTGCATCGTCGTCTGGCGGCGATTCCTCTCGAATTTCTCGGGAATCCGATTTGAATCGTCACCGTCGTCGGTTACACAACGTTGAAATATCGTGTGCGGCCCAAGTCCGGATATTGTCGTGTACACGCTGCGCGTCGACTGCAGTCGCCGGTCGTGGCCTCTCTCCCCGCACGCGTCGTTAAAACGCGATGAGACGGAGACGAAGGGAAAAAAATCCAAAAACGCCGTCAGCTAAGCCTTTTGGAAAATATTCGGCACCGCCCCGAAGCGTCGAAGTGTATTTATTTTTCATATCTGTCGGCACGTCACGTCGTCGCCCGGCCCCGCACACAACGCTCACGCGGCACGATCCCGGGGATCCCGTCCTGCGGCGCGGGCGCGGGGATTAGATGATTTTACAACAGTAGTTTTCCCTCCGGGTAAATCCGTTGTTTATTTATGACCGGTTGTCGTGGTGCGGTGGTGTGTGCACGCGAGTGTGTGTGTGTGTGTGTGTGTGTGTGTGTGTGTGTGTGTGTGTGTATGTGTGTATTTTTGTAATGTGTATACGTCTATGGAGGATCCGACCGAGCGAGGGGACCGCGAAATAGTACCTCCACAGTAGCAGCGGTGCCGGGGGTGGCAGCAGCAGTCCAAGTTAATTGTGACTGAGTCACCCTTGTCGTCGGACAAAATGAAATATGGCGTTTTCCCAAACATTATAAAAAGTCCATACACACACACACACACACACATACATATATGAACATTCGAACGATTCGAACGATGAGGAAATATCCCACCTACTTATATATCATCTTTTTTTAAGTACTTTCTCGATACGACCGCAAGACTTTTGAGTTCCGATGGCAATAAAAACATCGTCAACCTTTTATTGCCCCCGGGACGTTGCATATCGTTCGAGTGTGCGTTAAGGCGGGGTACGGCGTGGAAGTTCGGTCGGAGGTGCGGAGCGAGTGTATATCACGAGAACCCTCTGTGTACACACACACACACACACACACACACACACACACACACACACACACACACACACACACACACACACACACACACACACACACACACACACACACACACCCGCGAGCGTCCGCTGCGTGGCATTCGGCTCAGTAGCGTCTGAATGGGTTCATATATATATATTTTAACATTGGGAAATGGTAATGGAAGGATTTTCCTTGTCACCCACAGAATTATTGAGGGCGTGCGTACGTATTATGTACACACACATATACATAAAAGTGTATATTACACAGTGAGCATCTTTGTTTGACTTAGAAGCGGTTACACTTACACGTATCATAATAATAATGTAAATACCACGTTTGAAATAAATGCTTTTTCGTGTACCTTGTCAAAATCGAACGTCTTATGGAATTGCACAACATTGATATCGTATGATTGATTTCAAAATTAATCGCAAAAATCATCTGTGCGTTTCGTCGTTGACGTGAAACTAATTAACCGACACACTTGAACTCGACTAGAATATAGAATATCATACATGTTAAAACGATATGAGTTTTATCCTATCACTGTGCAAGCGTTACCGACAAATACTTAATTCATGAACGTATCTACTATAATTATTATTTCATATTAAACATTTTAATGCAAGAACACCAAATTGTATATTATCTATTATATTTTGTGATATTATCAAAGACGTATTTTCAATATTTTTCAAGAAGGTGCTTTTGAAAATGATAATGTTCATAATGTAAAACTTAATTTTATTTTGAAACAAACAATCATGTGATAATACATTTCATATTAGTTCATGCAGAGGCGTGCTCGAGGGGGGGATCATGGGGTTTGACACCCCCATGGTAATATATATATATATATATATATATATATATATATATGTATATATATATATATATATATATATATATATATATTATATCTGTGTAATCGGAACGCGTTAGTAAAAATATTATGTACACTACCTGTGTCAACGGCCACACCGGAACGAACATTTTCATGTCTTAAAAGATCGAAGAATTATCTACGTAGCACGATCCCAGAAGTAAACATTTAAAAATTTAAACAAGTAGTTAATTATAATATTTTTTTATGTTTACATTTACAAAATATTTTTTCTAGACTACACTTAATGGATTGACAAGTTCACAAGTTCCAATAACAGCTGAAGAAGTCCTTGATGAATTGGCCAAAAAGCCTAGACAATTTGACTTTGTTCTTTTAAAATATGTTATGTTATTGTCTGTGTGACTGTGTGTAATGTGTATTATCTATAATAAATATATGATATTATGTATAATACCGAAATTTTATATTATTAAATAGATCTATTAAAAAATATTAAGTGACCCCCCCCCCCCATAGAAAAATCCTGAGCACGCCTCTGAGTTCATGATTAAAAATTGTTTATAGTTTGATACATTATGAATTCAACATCCACGGTTAATACCGTAATCCTATTTAAATTGCAGTAATAGACGTGTGAAAAAAAGTAACTATAGCAATATATTTGTTATACACAGCATTATTTAGGCTTTAATAACGTATATCGTGAAAAAAAATAAAATTATCTGTAAAACTCCTAACAAATGATAATATGTGATTTTTTTTTTTTGTTCTGGGGGAAGATAGCTTAGACCCGGGACTCCCACACCTTCTCGTAAATACGCCGCCACTGAATGTAATTACAACATTAATGGTAGCTATTTTGAAAATAAGACATAATATCCTTGGTTCGCTTACGACTTCATGGGATAAAAGTTGGAACGTATTAATTCGTAGTCTGGATTTTTCTTTCAGAGTATTGTAAACGCACGGGCTGGGGAATACAAAGACTTAATTTTAAAATAATCTTATTTGTACTATCTACGCGTATGCCCGTCTTCAACTTTTGTTCAATAGGTACTCCACAAGTACCTATACAGACTACAGATAAAACTCATCTCGATCGAAGTCAACGATATAATATTATATTTGAAAATAATTAATTACGGAACTTACAAAAATACGTTCGAGACGAGTTTCTTTTTATCATCAATAGTACTCCGGCTTGTGGTACAAATGATTCTCAGTGGTCGGGAATAAAAATCATATATTCGCTGAATATGACAATATTGTATTCTGTTCTCTTTCTCCCCCCCCCACGTCTCTTGTCTCATTTATACTCCGGTAAATATAGTGAACTGTACGTCACACAGGACATACCCGTGTGCCATTGTGCGTCTCATTATTTTGATCTGTTGGTTCGTTTTAAATCAGTTTCGTCGTATTTTTTCTTTTTTTTTTTTCAACAACCGTGTACACACATACACGCACACATTTGTAAAAAATCAAACATAGACGACTGCGTAAATACAATCCGTTCTTATCGCACACGAACAATAATCTTCTCTTCCCCCCCCCCTGCCCCCCGTGACAGTATAGTTGTTCACGACAATACGCGTATATACGTATAAACAATTTTTAAAGAATTGTAAAAAAAAAAAGTGAGTTCACTTCAGATGACAATTGAAACGCTCGTGACAGTTTCGATCGTATCGTACGCCACAATTGATGGTTTAATAATAATACAATTTGATATACGTAAGTAAAGACCAGACGTTAAACTCGTAAATACGTATATTTTTATTTTCAAATGTTATTTCAACCGTTTGTTATTATCTCTTAAAATATAAATATACGCTTCTGTAAAACGTAACAATATACGATTATTATGGTTCTCGTATTATGGTTCTTCGGCGTATGAATACGACGAAATTAATTATATATACTTTCAGCCGTTATACCTACCTAAAAATATTATACCAACGTTATTGTATTCGTTCGAATAATATACCGAATGTTACATAAATACAAATGATGGGTGCGGTAAAATGTTTCTACTTCTATTATATACATATAAATTATATATTTATATATATATTAATTGAAATTTCAGAACGTTTTTTTTTCTCCGTCGAAAAACAATTAAACGCGATGTAACAATATCATCATAGTGTGTACTTCTGTTTTTAATTTCCAACACAAATTAAACGTAAGTGGTAAATAATAATTATACCCGTGTTCTTGCGTAGAAACTACAGCTGCCGACCCGACGCGCAACAACACCGAGAAAATAGATTTATTTGCCCACCCTTGTTGTCGGCTCCGAGTAAACGGTGGGCACACGAGACGTGCGTTTTAAATGGATTTTTGATTTTTAATCTTTTTTTTATTTTATTAGATATTGGACGTACAGGAGTGTTCGTTCGGCATTTTCTAATTTAACTCGAATCCGTACCAATAGTCGGGATACATTATATTATTATTACATAATAATATACGTGTATGTTATATACGTGTACGTAAAACGTCGTTAATAGTTAATGTTATTCGACGTGCTTCGTTATTGTATGCGTCGTCGGCCGATGCTACCGTCCGATCTGGGCGTTACTCCGGTCCTTCAAAACTCATTTCAAAATAAAAAATAAAAAATAAAAAAGTAATAATAATAACAACTTCGGCCGGGCATGATAATTATACAGCCGGTGGTGTAATGATAAAACATGCGTGAAGATAGACATACACCGGACGAGACGGGCAGTATATATTATATTTATATATATGTATATTATAATAGACACCGCGCGTCATTGGAATTTAATGTAATGAACTCACTCGTATACGTGTGCGTGCGTGTGCGTGCGTGTGTGTGCGTGTGTGTGTGTGTGTGTGTGTGTGTGTGTGTGTGTGTGTGTGTGTGTGTGTGTGTGTGTGTGTGTGTGTGCGTGCATCGGACCGGGCGTTTCACGGAGGAAAATCTTAAGGACGTTGCCACCGACACCATCACCAATGCGTCGTCGTCGTCGTCGTTTTCTACCGCGCCCGTTACCACGTTCGGTAACATTTTTTACACCGTATTGTAACTATTGTTTCTATTGCTCCACGCACATTCTACAAAAAAATATTTTTGCGGCTTCGTACGACTTTCTCCATCCGAAATTCGATTTTTGAACTTTCCACCATGCGATTGACACGCCACGACGAGACGATTTTAAGATGTAAAAAAATCAATCGTGTGTAACGCGTACGTTGCGACTACTGTGTGTTGACAAACTTATTTGTTTGTCTTGAGCGCGAACGAACACGATGCAGCGCCATCATTTCGAATAGAAACGCGTACAATTTTAAAAGGAGCCTTGGCTGTCGACCGTATCCATTTGTCAAATTATTACACGATAACGGCTGCGAAGGATACATCATATTATATAACAGTTATTCAAAGATCAGTTTTGCCGTCAACAACACTTTTAGTATCGATGTTTTTTAACTCTGTCTTATGAATCAAAATATAGTATTTGAGTTACTGTAATAAGCTATTTTTTTTTTATTTACTTTTTTTACTACTCCTCGACAAATAATTCTGAATTAACCTTGGATCCATGAGAGCAAAAAGAAATGTGGAAATACCGCATTTGTGTTTAATACGGAAGAAACGCGTGCACTGACCAAGTGGAAGAATGAAATAACTGGTCACGTGTTATTTTTTCTTTTTCGTGAAAAACATTTCTGTGTTCCCACGACTAAAACGAAATCCAAAATCAAAAGAATTTGTTTGATAGACATTGAATCGATCATTTACTTTACGTGCTTATAGCATCCTGCAGGAGACACGTCAACCGTTCAGTGCACTGTATCATTATAAGGTATTAAAATTAATTCATGTATTTATTTTTTTTTTTATTTATTCTAGGGCATTACCGAAGATTTCATACCCTTAAAACGACATCATAAAATTATAACTATACAACAAATGATATACTAACTTTTATGTTTACTACTACTAATTTTTATGAAACATATTCATTGATTTTCATTGTGCATTTATGACTTTGAAATAAAATTAATTTCATTAGTCTTATTTAATATATTTGATAGCAATAAAACCTGATGATAAATAACGGATGCAAGGTTTTTAGGTCATGATGTGGAAATATTAATATTCAATATTGACTACATGCTTTTGATTTTTCGATTGCTTTTAACGGTAAAAAATGACACCAAAATCCACTTTTTCGTCTAGAAAATATTGTTAGAACTAGTTTGACGGTCATTTTATATTTTTGACAATGGAAAATTATTAAGAATTAATCTTTTTTGATAATGTGCATGAATTAATTGAGTTTAGTTCTCATAATATCGAATGCCATTTTAAAATGCCCTCCAACATTTCCCATGGCGATCGTTCAGAGAAACTCCTGGTTGGTATATACGATATTATTGTTCAGTCTCGTCTACTACAATATATTTTTTTAGAACCAACACGGTATTTGTTTTCAAACGAAACCGATTGTTTTTTCATCAAATTCCTTCTGTTTGTCCGAATATATCAGCTTTAACCGATTAAGTTTCAATCAGCACGTATTATTTATAACACAACACGTACAGTAATTTTCGATGAAATTCGAAAAAGAATCATACTTTAACGAATCCCGAGACCTAACAACCGATAACCAATAGGTTTTGCCAAAAAATAATAATGTGTTATAAATGTATTATAAACATAATATAATAATAATGTAACGTTATGGCTCATAGGAACAGCGTAAATTATATCACAATATGACGTACAGATACAATTTAAATTTTAAACACTTCGAATGCTCGATAAAAAACCCGATAAAATCAATTAAAACCTTTTTCTTAGTATGCTCGAATATAGTTTTTTTTTAATGTTTGAATTACTTTTTTATAAAAACAAATTAATTTCAAGCGCCGTCATATAGATTCGCAGAAGAACAAAATTGTAATTGGTTTGACGTTTTAACATCACTGAGTCACCGTCAAGACTAAAAAGTTAATTAAGAAAAAGTGTGATACTTGACAATCATAAAACAAGACGTCTCTTGGGACGTTTTGTCAAACACGTGGTGCGTTGCCATCATGCACTTGAGTTTGCTGAAATGTATGTTTAAATTATTTTCGTCGGACAAAACGTACGGAGAAATATTATAATTATCGCAGTATTTTTTTATCACTTCTCGTGAACCGTATTGTTTTTCATTAATTTTTTTTTTCGGTTGTTGTGCTATTTAAAAAGAAAATATTGTACCGGTTGTTGTTCATACTTCACGGATTTTTCGAAATGATGAAATATATATAAGAGTTTAGGCCACCATATTCGATTCTATGAACACAAGGGGTGTAAACCGCAAAAGAAACGATCTAGTTGTTGGATATTTAATTTGAAAAAAAAAACGATGTTTTTTCGCTCGAGGCGAATGAAAATTGGTGAAAAACACCACCCTCTTTTTTTCGGTCCAACGAATTCGTCATTATTTATTTATTTTCGGACGAAATACCAAGGTATATCAAAAGTCACGTTGGGCTCAATATTCTAGTTTTATTTAAGCGCACTGCACGACTTTCACCCCAATTTGTATTCGTTTCCGACTAAAAATAAATCACACGAAGCCTTTATAGGTAGCTCGAGGACACAAACGAAATCGGTAATCTTTTGCTGGCAGGGGCTGGGGGCCCGGGAAGGGGTTGGTTATAGGTACTAGGCGGACTGACATTCGATAGAATTCGTTTTTCTCTTCGCTCTTAAATGGTTGAATCAATACAATTTAGAGTTTTACTGTTTCGACGAAAGCAATATTTGCCTTTGTACTTTTTATTATTATTATTATTATTATTATTAATATTACCGAGTACAAAGTGATATTCAAATTCGAAAATGCCAGAGGGTGAAAATCTGCTTTTGGCACTTGTTACGCTAGCCAGCTGGCTTCGGAGATTGAACGAGGTCCCAATTTTATTTTGTTTACTGACTTTGATCAAGATTGCAAACAGTTATCGATTCAATATCCTACATTTTGATAACGTTAAATCCATTCGGCACAATAACAATACTCAAACGTGAGTAGAATGAACAAACTCTCTTATATTGGTGTAGATTTCTTACACCGTCGACAGCAAATTTCAAAAATAAAATAATCAAGGAACTCCCTAAGTGAAAATGTTTAGAAAAAGAAACAATACGATTTCAAATCGAAATGCATAATGCTGTGTATGCGTAAAATCTAAATGCGTTAACTTACGATTTAATGCACAAGTTTAGTAAATGAAAAATTAAAGATATAACTAATTTTACTACATTATTAATACTATACATTTGGATAGCTATTGTAAATGTGTTATACTGACATAATTTATCCTACTGAAACAATATGTCTAATTGGCAAGAAATTTAATGGCGTTTTCAATAATACTCTATTGAATTCTTCAGACGATTGCGAAAAACAACTAAAAACTTGAACATTAATGGCACAGTAAAAAGAAATCATATTTAATCGATATATCCGAGAGAACAATAAAAATATAGGGACAGTACTTTAAAATAATAATTTATAATTTATATATTCAGAGATAATAGACTGAGGTGATCATATAGTAAGGAGTGAGAGTGAGGACAAGGAAACTGGCCTTTGTTATAAGCTTTACTATGAGTAAATTAAGAGTGAGGCATAAAAATATCTGATTAGATGTAGTTGAGAAATATCAATGAATATTATGGAAACGTATGAGTGGAAAGTGTGCATAATCGAGTAAAGTAAACGTAAAGAATTGTGTTAGTCGACTCCCGAAAAGCTGGAATAGGCATTAACATCAGTGATACTCTATCATTTGTGAATAATGAAACCAAATTTGAGTTTAATACAAATTGACAATTACAATTTTTTGTATGCATTTACATTTTTGTCGAAAATATCATATTCAAAGCAAATATTTGTTCAAATTAATTTTCCATCACAAATCATTATCTTTTGTCCAATTATAGTTCAAATTTTTTTGCTCTTAAAATCTTTCAAACTCAGCTTTTCTTAGTACCGTTCTTCGAACATAATAATTCTTTCCACACTTTTAATAATGCTGAAATAAGTATGATTAATATTCTAAAGACATTTTCAATAAAAAACACTTTGTGAAACTAGTGATTGACATACACAATCTACAAATGAATATTTTTATCCATAAAATGATTTAATTATTTACTAAATTATAATTAATTAAACAAATTAATTATTATTTTCACCATGAATTAAATTAAATGAAATTGATTCACACGTAGTGGGTTATGCTGAATATTTTGTCTTGATAAGGTACACATAGATAAGATCTGGGTATTAATGTGTTTTTTAGAGTTTTTTAACTACAAATTTATTTTTTTATTTAAATTAACTTTGTGTGGAAACTATAAAAATTAAACACAATTTTTCCATCTTAAAAATATTTTATACAAATTGATTTCTACTAATTATAAATCATTATACAATGTGAACAATATTTATTTATCACCTATTAATAAATAATTTAGTTACTATTTAATTGCACATGAAATATGTGTATTTTATAAGAAAGGTTTATTCATAGCACCTTAACTTATAAGTAATTTTATTACACCATATTCAGAACCATAGCATAATTATTATGAGTTGCCCAATTAAAATGTTATTAAAAGAAAAAGGTTGGAAAATATAATGATAATTAATTGATAGTAGCAACAAACATTTTTACCGTCCGAAAGACCAAAGAGGAGCGTGGAGTGAAAGGATAGACATTTATGGTCCAACACTAAAACACATCAGGGTGTACACCAGGTATGATACTCAAAGATAATAGGTACAACATGATAATTGCTGGTATTAAAAATAATAATAATAATAAAAATAACTGCCGGTGTTAGAACGAGAGAAGTACGTAATACGGACCGGCCATATAACACTGTATACTTGTAAATCAAAACGCGGTTATTTTTTATTCGTCAAACGTTTCATACCCACAAATTATACGCTCATTCCACGTGGTTTTTTATACTAATAACGAACAACGCAGAATAGGTATTAAATAATTCCAAGTGGCAATAGATCACGGTGTGCTTGGATTAACTTTAATGCATGATTACACATTACAGTCATATGGGAGATAATGTTAGCGTGAAAGTAGTATTGGTAAAAAAACAATAACATCATATACATTACTATACTTAGATTTATTATACATTTGAACAGTACCGATAAGTGAATAATACGACTTGTGCACCAAACAGCTACATTATCATTTCGATCACGAGACAATGTGAATTCAACAACGTGTATTCGTAAAAACTATGTAACTTTTCTGCACCTTTTTTCGTTCATACACAGTAAACAATAATTGTATAATATCAAACTAACATTCAAGTGAGTTGTAAATTCAATTATGATAAAATGTAATAATTGGTGTTGTTACACCTGAACCCTAAGTGGACAGTAAAATTGTAATTAATTGGCATTGGTCATAGTATCGAAGTGCTAAAATACTATAACCAGGCCCGGATTATACATATTTGGGGCCCTGGGGCCAGACATTTTAGAGGGCCCCAAGAATATTTTTTTTCATAAAAACAATATTTTTTTTTCGTAATAACAGTTTTTTTTTTTTCTAAAACAATATATTTTTTTTTAATACAACACAAATAAAACTTTATAAATATAAAAATAGAACATTATTTTTATTAAAAAACATTATTTCTCACTTTTAAGGATGCAAAGTTTTTGATATTATGACCAAAGTCAAGTGACTGGAGAATGTCATTTTCTGATGATAGTATCAAAAGAGCATTTAAGTTATCTTGAGTAGAGGCGTAGTTCTGTAATTATTTTTTATGCGTGACAGTTTTGAAAATGCCCTTTCTGCTGAACAGCTGCTACTTAGTAGAGTTAAATAGATTTTTAATGCTATATGTAAATTAGGAAACACACCAGCCCATGATTTATTATTAAATCACTTCCACAAATTCGGTATTCCATTATTTATATCAATTTTGTGCTCTTCAATAGGCGATCTACCTAAGATCAAATACTCATGCAATTGATTAATTCATTTTCAAAAGAATTATCGACATCACGTTTATGAAAATCCATACATTTTTTAATACTTTACTGGATTTTTTCGTCTCTGTTGGTACTATCAATTGAGAATTATCAATTGGATAAATTAGTTTTGATATAAAGTAAAATTTATCGGAAACAAATTTATACGCCTGAATTATTTTTTCTAATTCAATACAAAATTTATCAATTATCACGTAATGTGTGTTCACTCGAAAATGTTCAGTGCCATTCAATAAAACACCTCTTTTAATTCGTTTGTCTTCATCTTGGTATCTTGCACTTAAATCATTACTAAGCTCAATGATTTTACATTCATCCTATTACTGTTATGTCTCTTGACATTTCATGTTATGTCTCATCAAATGTATCTTTAACTAGATATATAATATTTTAAAGATTTCAATAAATTTAATGCTTTAATGGATCACATATACTACTTTGTAATTCCACAAAGTTTTTTTTATCTTTCTAATATATCGTACCAAAATAATATTAAATATGCCGTTTCTTTTTTCTTAATTTTTTTAGCAAACTTCTGGCATCCCTTTTAGATTCGCTATTTTTGAAAAACGTTAATACCCCCTGGTTCTTAACATACTTCGTAGTTAGTATATTATTAATATCATTCGTATACCTTTCTATTTTTGTATAATATTATAAAATAGTCTTCTGCTGTTAAGACAGCTCTAGCGAGCAACATTAATTATCAATTTTCACATTAAAATAACAAAATCTATTTATAGAATAAAATAACTATGTCTATTCTATAAAATATAAAATACTATCATAACATGAAATAAGAGACATCAAAATCATGAATGACAAAAGTCAAAGTTTGGTACTTTTTTTTGGTAGTTAGATTATACAGGTGACAAATAAAATTAATACAAAAAAATATATAAAACTGCATTTTTTAAAGTTATTTTACGAATTGAGCGGAATACAAGATTACATTTTTTTATATGTGGGCCCCAAATGCTCGTAGGCCCGGGGGTCATGGTCCTCTTTGCCCCCCTTAATCAGGGCCTAACTTTAACTCATCCATTATAAAATGTTTACATATTTTTATAATTATAAAAATGACTAATAATTGATATCAAAACATAAAATATTTAGTCAATAAAATATTAATAATTATTATATTAAACTTGTAACCGAAAAAAATAATATTTGAATAATCTGAAATAAATAAATAAGATTTTTCGTGTATTCTTCGTTATTGATCACAGTTAAAAACAACAGCGGTCAGATATTAAATTAAAACAGATATTGATCACATAAAAAGATAGAATCAAACAAACCTGCGCGTTCCTATACAGTATCCAACTTTGTAAAACATAACAACTTACACATAGAGCTGCAGTTAATTTATTCATTTTTCGATTTATAAGTTAATGTTCAAAACGTGTTATTTATCGATTATTAGCATTCAAAAATTAATCGCATACATTATTTATGATCGCAATGACGCGAAACCCGACTGTTGTCGGAATAAAGCTAGATTTAACTAGTAATTCGTTTACCTAATGCTAGAGGATTGAACAACCCATATTCAGCTGGAGCTAATAATACATTGGTTTGTTTGTTTAAAGCTTTGAAAAATATGTTACCAGCCATCGGATTTGCAAATTATTTTAGTAAAAGCTGAATGGATCGATTTCGAAATAACAATAAACATGAAATATTATTACCCAGCACCGCCACCCAATTTGGTATCTCATTCGTTCATCGTGTTATTTCCGTCCATTAGTAAACATAATGGAAATGTCATCAATCATATATATTCTGGAAAATAATTATGATACTATAGGTACCACATTCTAATTGAATTATATATATATATATATATATATATATATATATATATATATATATATATATATATATATATAATATAGAAAATGGGTTTTATCGGTTTTGTAAATCAGTCGAGTTAACGAAAAAAAAATATTATTGTGGCTCGTTTTATTTTATTAACAATTTTTTTAACGAGATTTTGCACATCCAGCATCCTCAAATGCACAATTATATATATACACATATATATATACACAGGGTGTAACAGGTCTATTTGACACACGCAATAATTTTTTTTCCATTCATTTTTTAACTTTTTTTTCAAATAAATACTGAGCCCTTGAGCTACACTACTGTCGATTTCAAATTTTTTTTTTGTACTTAGGAAACTCAAATTTGAAAATTAAAAATTTAATTTTACCATTTAAAAAAAATCAGAATAGCCATTTTGTAGACCGAATTTCTAGATAAATTAAGGTATTAAAATATCTTCTTAAAGTTTGGTCATTTATTTCTTATGAGTTTTTAAACTTTTTGAAAATGTGAATTAAATCACTAAAATAATTGTACCGTTAATATTGTACGGGTCTATCAAGAAGTCGGTGATTTCATTAACTTTTCCATGAGAGCTTACACTTGATTAAAAATATTCCAGCCATATTATGGCTTGGACTTGGACAAAAATCTTGAAATAAAAATTAAATTTCGATCAGCCATTTAATTAATAGTGTTATACAATAATATGTGTTATAATATTATGTGATATACAGTGAAATTCTTAACTTTTTCACAAACTTTAAAAATCATAGAAAATAAATGGATCAACCTTTATTAGAATTTTAAACACTAATATTTTTTTTTTTTTAATCAGGTTTACAAATTGGTTATTTTGAATTTTTTTCTTTAAACGGTAAAATTAAATTTTAAATTTTCAAATTTGAGTTTCGAAAGAAAAAAAAAATTAGAAGACAATATTGTTGTAGCGCAAAGCCTTAGTATTTATTAAAAAAAAAAAAAATTTTAAAAATAAGTAGAAAAAAGTTATTGCATTTGTCATGTAGACTTGTTCCATCCTGTATATATTTATTTATTATTTTTTTAATTTAATTCGTAATCGGTGTTTAATGGAAGCATACCTAATACATTATGTATACGTATTCAAACCCACATAATATAATATTAATCGATTCGATGTTGACGAAATCGTTGCGGAAACCGCGTGAATTTGATTCCCGACTCATGCCGGAACGTCAATTTTCTAAACAAAATTCAAAATTAAAACGAGCATTACATCGTTTTCATCTTTTAGATATGGATATACGAGTGTGGGTCGTGTTTGTTCAATTCTTACACAAATAAATGCTAATGTGTATTGCGGTAATTGCACTCTTTGACTGGTCTCGGACGCGCAAACAAAAGCATCAACGGTCCTAGTGTAACCGGTAGCTCGCCTTGTTTGCGTTATTGGAACGCCCCGGGGAAGACTCCTAAAGCAACTCTTCTCGACAAAGGGGTGGTAGGAGAAGATTGGAAACACGGATCACAAACGGGAGGAACGCAGATTTTTGAGCCCTCAGACCATTATCGTAATTGCCAACGCGGGAGAGCACGATCTCCGTGCAAATTGATTCGGAGAAATTATTCAGGAGGTATATTCAAAATATAATAATACGCACCCTCCCTAGCATTCGACGAGTATGATAATTGTTTATTTATGTAAACAAAAGCATCAAAATGCAATATTCATACGCGACAAAACCGCTAATGTAACGACCCTATGATAATTACTCGAGCAAGTTTGTATGTGATTTTGACAATGACATCGGTAACTCAACAACTAAAATTTCAATATTGTAGACACCGTCATAGTTATGATCATTTTGGTTTCTGGGCACCGCAGTCGTATTATACCTTCTTCAACAAAAGCGAGTTGATTCCGATGTCGTGTCACCGTGCTACGAACGACATATACCAACATATTTTATTATTTGTATGTTATTATTCGTATTTGTCGAGACTCTGCGCTTACCGTACTTGTGTACGTCGATTAACCCGAATGAAAAAACAAAAAAAAAATAATAATAAATGCGCTGACGATAAGATCAAATTAATTGTAAACATTGAAAAGTATGATTTTTGATAGTTTTCGAGAGGATTTTGTAAGTGTATACGTACCTATGTTGTGTTGTTCACTGTAATATGATGGAAAATATTCACGAGTAATCAACGAAAACGATTTATATACGACTCGGATTATTGACGTAAGCACATCTAAAATCACATTTATAACAAAGTATACGGTCAACGAGCTCTGAAATATTATACTCAGCTGCGTTTCAAAATCAAGTCACTGGCCGATTGTAGTAGTCTATTCAGAGCCGGATTAAAGAGGGGGCAGAGGGGGCATCGGCCCCCGGGTGCAAGATATTAAAGGCGGAAAGTTTTGAAATAATGTAGGTACCATTTAAAGCAGAGGTCCTCACTAGGATTTCCGAGTAGTTCATATAAAATTTTCCTCAGGGCCGCAAGTACAAACTGAACACTTTAGTCAGGGCCTAAACCTAAACGGTATCGGTTAATTACAAAATTTATTTTTCCTATTGTTATAATACACTGCGAAGTGGCGTTGAATAACTTACAAACAATATGATTATAACGTAAGTTTATTACATTAAAAAAAATTAACTTTTTTGCATATAAAATAGTAGGGAAATGTCTTTTACTTAATTTCATGAATAGGCCTACTTGAATTTGTTAATTCGTCGAAGTCGAAAGGCGAAATCTTTCACAACTCTCTAATATGGCATCTATGTTAGCAGGTTGGGAAGAAACTGAAATTCTCAAAATGTTGTCAACGTTTTCACTTGTTAACCTGGATCCTGTACTTGTTTTTTATGTACTTCAGCTTACTGAATGTAGATTCGCAGACATACGTATATTAACATTTAATAAATACCGAATTATAGTTAAACAATTTTATTAAATTTATATTTATTTTATAAAAAAATAGTTCTTAATTTTAGGTAGGTTTGCCCCAGGGCGGAAAATATCTTAATCCGGCCCTGAGTCTATTGGTATAGTTTCGTCAGTAACACGTGATTGTACATCGTTCACCCGAGATATTGAGCCGTTATCATTTATTCTTGTTCGTGTTTTAGATAAACAAATAGGAACCGCTGTTTAAGCCCGTAAAATTGTATACGTGAGCAAAAATCGAGGAAAACGGATGTGCGCGGAAAAGAATGGATTACTTTTCTCCCTTTTCGCCGTTATCCATCAAACCCTATTATTGGACGGTTCTCCTCGTTTCCTCTCGTACATTTTCTCACGACTTAACCAATGAAGACAAATTACTTTTTCAATGTGTCTAACGACCGGCAAAATGTTAAACTCTATTGTTGAAGATAATAATGATTAAGTTTTACACGAAGCTGCAGCAATCACTGTCAATAATATTATAATAATTGTATTACACGAGCGTGGTGCACAACCATCGAGTTATTATCCGGAAGTCTTAGTTCCTTTTTTTTTTTGTTTTCGTAAGCTCTAAGAATTAGTATAGGGCGTAGATGTACATTAAAATTTATATTAACCTTGGCATAATTTAAATTTATTTCTCAATAAAAATTATTAATTTATCCAGGGAAGGCAGTAAGATTAATTGAGCGTCTATACTAAAGTTTTTCAGTAGGTAACACTACAAGTTGAAAAAAATGTCGTCATAGTTATTACTACGCGGTTTCAATGTTTTATAATGAATCTCGTCACTCTAGTATGCGTTTTCTATAATTACAAACAACTTCTGTTCCGTATCACTCATACATTTTGTCATTCTGTCATCGTCTTACACGTTTTTACGTCGTAAGTTTCGTCATGAGTTTTATACAACTCAAAGATTCTGTGAGGCAGTTGTCCACAGTCAGATGTTTGAATCATCGTCGTAAATTATACCCTAGTGCGATATGCTCTGTGGAACACGCGTCGAGTTCTCGGCTTCGACCATAATAATTAAATGCAGACCCGTACTAACTGCTCTTATGGGGCGGTTGTTGTAGCCTAAAAGGGCGCCTTAAAAACATTGTTATTATTGCAAAAAAAAAAACTATTTTATTAATATTAAATATTTAATATTGTGTATGATTGGTGGACAATATTTAATAAATATTTTTTAAATAATGTGAATCAAATATATAATTTTGGTTCATTTAATGTTTATATTATCTCGGAGAAATATTTAAAAATGTATTCTCAATCAATTACTAATGTTTTATAAATGTATATATTTTTAAATATTTAAAAAATAATCACTTTTTTTCATTTTCTGTAAACACTTTTTCGTATAGAAATAATGTTTCAAACTTTTCATCCAGCCAATCTATAGATCAGAAATTTGCTCTCGATGGTACTTTAGAGAGGTCATTTTTTTCTCCATTCAACATTTTTTTCAGAAAATTTTTCTGCACACAGGAGAAAAAAAAATTCGATCGGAAAATTCTGATAATTTAATATGACTTTACTGACGATAATATACCTATGGAACCGACCTTTTTTTCACAGTCAATCGTTTTTTCAGAAGACTGGAAAAACTACTGAAAATCGAGTAAAAACGGCGAAATTTTAAATATTGAACCAAAACTTCTGAAAATTTTATATGTTTACACTTAGACTGATTTCTTTTAAGTTTATTTCTAATAAAGTTTGAAATATGGGCGCAATGTAATTCGTAATTTTCATGGGCGCGTTGTGCATCTTCCCGGTTGCCGGTGGGCCAATACGGGCCTGATTAAATGACACCGAGAGCTGCAGCAGCAGCAGCAGCAGTGACCATCATAATGTACCGTCGTCGTGGTCGCGTAATTGTATAGACATATTGTTGACACAGTCACAACTTGTCTGCGACAATGTTATATGGTGCGGTCACGTTATCGACGCGGGTTTGACGCTGGGAAATTACGAGATGAAGTTGTACACTGCAGACACTGCAGGGCTCGTGGCTAATCTCAGACGCCGAGTGATTTTCTCGTGACAGGGGTGGATGCAGGGAAGAGACAGTTGTCGATCGATGATTTATACGTCAGTATCGAAATTACGTCGACTCACGGGTTTCGTGGAACGTGGTCGTGATGATAATGTTATAATATTATGTCACGCGTATTCCACGCTTGGACCGCTGTCGCCGGAAACGGCATCATACGTATACCACGGTAATATACGTATATCAGAAGTCATAACGGTATGTGACGAGTTGTCCACTAAAGGCCGGAGTGCTTTCTTCTGTACATCTTATCATCGATTTAATTGTATAGGAAGAGAGTAATGGACGACGTATTAAATAATAAGGGTTGAATAGAAAAAGGTGGTTGATAAGTTAATCAGTATTAAAATTCATAATTTTTCAAACGTTTTTAAAAATATTTAAAAGTTTATCATGTTGCTTTTGTGAGTTAACAACATAATACTTTAGTTGTCGTATAGCTGTATTTGAGTTAAATGCTTGGAATAGTTAAATAACTTTTTATCAATAGAATTGAAATTATAAACAATAAAAACAGACGTCGTAGACCATGTAATTTGTCTATTTCATTTTTTTTTTCTCATTCTTGAGAAAGTAAATTAATTAATTGCATCTATTTGAAAAATGCACCACCGGTGAGATACAGATAAATAAATAACGTACAAATGATCGACTGCTACAGTGAAAAATGATATATATTATTCTTTATTCTGACTTCAACTTAAATATTATGAGTAAAACTAGTATATTATTTCAACGAACAAGATTAAATATCTTGTGAAAAACATGAACGGTATTTTCTCAGCTACACTGTAAAAAATTGATCCATATATACTCGTATATGTATTTTACCGTGACCATGTATATAAATAATAGCTATAAATGTATACAGCCAAAAGTTTCTAGTCAACCCAGCATTGCTAGGGACTTACGAAAAAATTATTAAGTCAGTGAAAACTGACTATAACAGGCGAGACTTCAGATTCTTCTGATTTTTAATTGTTTAATAATGTACATAATTGTGTATATAATGTAGGTATACCTTAATGTCTTATGTAAATAAAAATTATTATGTGATTTATATTGTATTCAAATTTGATATATTTATTTTGACGATCATTTTAACACTTTTGTAATTAATATTGTATATAAATTTGTTATTATTTTTTTGACGATCATTTAAAAATATTTGTTATTAATATTGTATATAAATATGTTATTTTAATTTTTTGACGATCATTTTAACATTTTTGTAATTAATATTGTATATAAATTTGTTATTATTTTTCTTGCGATCATTTACAAATATTTGTGATTAATATTGTATTTAAATTTGATATATTTATTTTGACGAACATTTAAAAATATTTGTGATTTCTATATGATAAATTGTCTTATGAAAAAACGTAAATAAAAATAGTTTTAATTTATGAATGACTGGCGTATACGTAATTTGTTTGTATAATATTTACATTTTACAATACCCTATTGTAGTTTTGATAATAATAAAATGCATATTGTAATTATCTTTACTTCATATAATGCACTGAGTATAAAATACAAAATAATATATCTTATATTTTGTATTATAGTATATTTAATATATTACAGTATGTAAGTAAACCGTTTGGTGACCGCGACGGACAAACAAAAAATACGCACAATGCATTTTAAATTATTTACACACATCGGCAGTCGATACTACTAGACCAGTGGTTTTCAAACCGGGTGCCGTGGTACACCGGTGTGCCGCGAGCATTCACTAGGTGTGCCGCGGTGTTTTGAACATTTTTTTTTTTTCATTTAAATGACCTATCGAATTGAATAATTATCATGACGTATGAAAATGGATGCGTCCAACCGTTGTGAATCTGCAATAATTAAGTGTATATTATTATATTGATAAATCGAATGTTTGCAGTAAGAAAGCGACTAAGATAAGTCATGTTAGATAATAATAATTGCACCCGTTAAAAATGTATCGGTTATGTAATTTTTTAGAACACAGTGAAACCTCCCTTAACGTATAACTCTGAATAGCGGAGACCTCCAATTATCGGACGTTTTTACGGGGACAGGAACATATGTATTATTCTCCTCTATTTTTCCCTCTGAATAGCGGACACCTCTAAATAACGGACAATATTTCGGCTACCGAGAGAGTCCTGTTTTCAGAGGTTTCACTGTATTAAAATTAGAGGTCGCAGTGTGTCGTGGAAATTTTGTGAAGGGCGAAGTGTGCCGTGGTCAAAAAAAGTTTGAAAACCACTGTACTAGCTCCCGTCCGAGACATCGCGTCAAGCGCTACCACGGAACAAAAGCCACGTCCATGTGCACAACTTGGCCGCCGAGTCATCATCTCATTTTGAATCGACTATAGGTTATTTTTAAATTTCAAATTATTTATTTTTATAGAGTATGTGATATAAGGAAAAAGTGTGAAGTATCTACGCACTGCGTGCTGACACATCGGTACGTGGACATATCTTGTGGCTATTGAATTCAGTCGACATACGAATTTCATTATGACATACGATCGTCGGCGATGCCAAGGAGGCCAGGGTTGGGGCATGGCCCGTCTTGGAAATCGTTGACACTTTGAATTTTTCAAACTCATAGTTCTAATATCCTTACAGTTTGAATTCGGATTTCAAGCCGAAATTCGAGTTTTGAAAATTCAAATAGTATCCAGTACTCATGTTGCGTGTACTTACGCGTTTCACCGAAGACTGCGAGTCGTCATACGGCGTGTCGGAAGATCGTGAATATGCACGCGGCTCGTTGACGTACGCACCCTCCGGGCGGCGGGCGGAGAACGTACGAGTGTCGTCGCGTTTACGGCTGACGTTCGGCTGTTGCCCGGCGACCGTATGACGGTTAGCTGCAGTCGTCTGAGGTGCGACCGGACTTCTTTTTGACCGTCGCCGTAGACATCACACAGTGTTTCAAAATTTAAACAGTCTGGCTAAAACTCCTAAACAGTGTAGTTATTATTTTTTTTTTTTCATTTGCACATTGTTCAAGAGCACATTTTGGACTACTGGATTTGATTTTTTTTTTTTTGTTGATTCATTAATTTTTTTGTTGGAAAATGAGTAAAAGTTGTTTTTCATCGTATTATGAAAAAGTCACCCTTTACCGGCTTTTTTGTAAAATTTCAATGTAAAGCTTTTGAAAAATAAGTGCGTTTAACATTATATCAATTATGATTTATGATGAATTTGCTAATTAATGATTAGACATGATAGTACTAGTGAAGTCAAATAATCGTATGTGATAATTTCACCAAGTAAAAAAAATATATATATATATATATATAATTATAGGCTATCTAAAATTACGATTTTTATGTTTTTATTAACGAGACGCCATTTGTCTTTTATCCTATACATAGTATAGGCCATAGGGTAATCTACATAATGAGAAACTTGCTTTATATGACGCGCATATTAATGCATTTTCAATAAAGAACTGTTTGCAAGTAAAGAAGAATTTAACTATATTATTTAAATAATTATAAACATATAACTCAAAAACATACTTAAAATTAAAAAAAAAATTTTTACTCCTCAAATAAGGGGAGGATTATAAAACGTATATAACATTTTTAAAGTTTTTCGATTTGTTTACCAGTATATTATTACGGAGTATCCATGTTTCCCTACGTTGTTATACATTTCAAATTCCTATATCTTTTTAATTATTGTTCATAGGACATAAATTAAAGTACCAATATTTTCATAAAAATAATTTCTTTTTAATATTAAATTATCGGTTAATAAAGTGGTGGCCATTTGTGAAAACTAAACAAATTTGGAGCTGTGTTTTAACCTCTGCGGGCAGTGAATAATTAACATAAGAAACTATTATAAAAATTACAAATCGATCACAATAATTCGCATGACTAGTCCAGTCATCAACTTCGCTATTTGCGTATATTAGCAAAATTTTTAGCACAATTAATCCGTTAAAATCATGGATTAGCAATTTCATGAATGTTAAATGCGTTAAGTTTTCGTTGTCACCTATAGAGTATTCTATTAAAAAACAAAAAATCAAAAATGATACATTATATTCCCTAAAATTTCAAATACAATTAATAAAACTATCTGTTTTTGTCGTTTTCGGAAAAAATTCATAGCCTCTTAACAAGTACGCCACTGGGTACTTTTCTTTGATTCTCTGTTTTTTTTTTTCAAAACGTGTTTTCGTGTCAGTTATTTAAATATTT
Organism: Therioaphis trifolii; assembly: GCA_027580255.1. Classification (NCBI taxonomy): domain Eukaryota; kingdom Metazoa; phylum Arthropoda; class Insecta; order Hemiptera; family Aphididae; genus Therioaphis; species Therioaphis trifolii. The sequence continues at coordinate 46,401,512 of CM050404.1, forward strand.
CAAAAATTAAAATTATAAATTCGTGTTGAATAATAACGCGAGTTTACAGCGTATCAATAACAAATTAAAATAAACAGCCCTAGCTAGAGGGATCGAATGAAGCTGGTTTGTATATGTCACAGTATAGCTGGGGTGTCCCTAGACAATTTTCAAAGGGGGGAACCCATTTTTTAAATCGATATATTATTATACCTACGTATTAATAATAATAATAATAATAATAATTATAATAATAAATAAATACAATTGTACAATGAAATATTATAATTATATTATACATATTATTAATACGTAATAATAATAATAAATTGGTACAGTTAAACAATAAAATCTATTTTTCATTTGTTTTTTGCAAACTGGTCAATTATATTATTTAAGTCTACATCTATATTTCTATGCACATGCATTAATACCAGTCCAGTCAATCTGGTTTGCCCCATTTGGCTCCTTAACCAAGATTTTAATCTAAAAATCATGAAATAAATAGCAAGCAATTAGGTGAAAGCAAACAACTAATGATGAATTAGTAGTTCTAATCTTTTCATGTATTATCTTTGTGGAGATTTAGTTTTTTCTACTTAGGTATAAAAATAAATTAAAATTTTCACCATTAAAATATTTTGGATATAATAATAATTGTATACATTCAAAATTATTATTGGGGGGGGGGGGAATCCGAACGCCCCTTCGCCCACACCACCCCCTCTGGGGACGCGCCTGCAGTATAGTCTTCTGTATCACAGTAAACGAATCTCTCAATCCTTCAACTAATTATTTTGTTGTATGAAATGAAAAAATAATATTATGTCTGAATAAATCGTAACATTCGATCATTTAATTATTACCTCGAACCAACCAAGTAGGTATGAGCTGTACACTTCAATGTATAAAAAAAAGTATAATTGATATGACAGTGCTTTTTTTTCACGTCAAAGCGCAGATTATTACCAAAAAATGCACTGCCCGTAATAAACGCACATGTCCTAACGTTGATATTAAACAAAATACCACTATTTGAACGTATGTTTTACTCGTGAAAATTCCGAATCGGAATGACTGGACTGGAGTAACGTATACACGTGTCACGTAAGTTGTACAATGTAATATTATATACGTATACGGTATACATAACCAAAAACAAATAACCGCGTCCGTGTAACGAAACGATAATATATCACTTTAAGGAGCACGAAACGAATTTCAAGGGTAACATGGGTGCCGGCGCGAATGCGGACAGGACGTATTATTACAATGAGTAGCACAAAAGCGAGGGACGGACCTCGGTTTTGGGTTTCATTAGACGTTACGTCGTTACCCAGACAAATATTTAATGAAAATTATTGTGATTAAGAGCAATATACACACGAACGACGTGGCGTTTAGCAGAGGGTATTTTAATTTGGATCGTTGAACGGAATACTGTTCGCTTTTTTCTCGCATGGTCATAAAAGACGATAAATTCGATATTTTTTCCGCCTTTTTTTTTTTTTTTTTTTTTATTTATTTATTTTTTTGTTTTCGTTTTGACCGAAATAATGTTGTCGAGCGTAAAGCTTAGTCGAATCGTGGATATAATTTATTAATACCCTCGCTTGATAAACGATAAAGTTTATATACTTTTCTTTTTTTTCTTTTTTTTTACATAACCAATGAAATATTGAAATATATTATTTCGATAATTTACAAGGATGGTTTCTTGTCGATATTCTTCCACTTACAAAGTGTACAATCCACGTTAGTTGCTTCTAAAATATCAGATATGACTATTAACTTATTAAGTCGAGAATAAGTAATGATTTTACGTGATTAAAATTCTTCACTGATTGACGTTAAAATGTCCAAATAAAATAATAAATTGTAGTGAAATTGGCACGTGAATAACAATTAGGTACCGAGTATTATATGAAATAATAATAATAATAATAATAATAATAATTGTTGATGAATAATTACTTTTTCAAAAATTAACTTTACTCGGAGGTTTATTAATTATAAAGCAACACCATGACTGTGTTGGTAATGATGGACAAGAAAATAAATCATAATATTATGTTTTTCACCCCGAACAATGTCAAAAAAACATGCGACTGAAAAACTATAATACATAATTAATTATCAGTTATTTACAGAGTCGATAGTTCTGTTTATAGAAAAAATTCGAAAATAAGTTTAGACGAGAAACCCGGTTGTTCAACGAAAAAACATTTGGTAACGTTACTTTTTGACTGGCACTCAATGATTATATGTTATCAAAATATTGTGCTTCATTTTTCTAAATCGAATGATAAATACGGCGATAATATGTATTAAAATACCTTCGTACTCAAAATCGAAATTATACATTACGTTTTTATATTTTTTCAACGGTATTATGACACTTGGGTATATCTAAGTCGCACGCCTATAATATAATTATTTTCATGTCGTTTATTATTTTTTTTTTTATCCGTAAATTATATTACGCGTTGTTTTTACGTGTACCGTCGGCGTGGTGGTGCAGAGGAGCGCGTGTCATTATAATAATACACGGAGTAATAAACGTCAGAACAGTGTACATAACACGCTGACGTCGGAAAAGCAATAACTCAAAATCGTTCGGAAACACCATTGCAGTGGTGATGCGAAAACATCAAGATTATCACGCATGCGTGTGATAATGATGTTTGTATTACGGCGGTGATCGATCCCCTACCCTTCCCGGCCGCCAAAATCAAACGTTCGATAATACATATGTTATTTACACTATAAGTAATTTTATATTATATTTCAAATTACTTCGTTTTTTTAGAAATAACTCGAGGATTGAGGAATGATAAATATGTGTGTAGATCAAAAGTTTCCAATCCTTGGGTGCCTAGAACTTGAATTGGAAAAACATAAAATATAAAGCAAACATACTATATATTTGATAAAATTTAAAAAAAAAACATTTAAGAAAAATTCCGTTAGATCAACGTAACCATAGGCGAAACTAGACATTTGTGTAAAGTCAGGCCAAAATACTTAAAAATGTCCCCCTCTCCGTTTCAAAAAAAAAAAAAAAAAATCGACGATTCAAATTTTGATGCTCATGACTGTTTTTTTTATATAAATATTTAATATATCTACACGTCTTTAATAAAAATAGTCACAATATCACAATGTATTGTAACTTAGGTATACGGGCAAAGAAAACTCATAATATAAATATTTGTTTCACAAAAACAATTGAGTCGTAATTTTTCAACTTTTAACCATCGTAAAAAATAATTTATCAAATTGAGATTTATGAAAAAACTTAGACCATAGATAAAAAAATTCGCCTAGTCAAAAATCTGAAAATGAACATTTTTTACTGGACGAATAAATTATTTAAAATTTAATAACAATTTGATTGAAAAAATCGCTATGTACCTACTGTGAAAATAATAATTCACGTTAAAATTCAAACAAATATTTTTAAAAAATTCAAAAAAAGTATGAAAAAATCTTAGCAGTTTTTGAGATTTTATCAACATTGTTAGAAAACTACCTATACGAATAGAATAATGTTTAAAAAACACACACTCACAAATTATTGTGAAACCAACACAAATTTGAACAAAATCTAATTTATAATAAACAAAATCAATATTTTGCGTTATAAACTAGAATTATCATTAATTTTAATTGTCTTGTCTGTATTTTAGTTTTCTTTTAAATGTAATTGTTTTTTCAAATATGTCCCTCATCTGTATCATTTCCAGGGTCTTGTATGCATTAGGTCAGGCCACGGTCTGACTGGCCTGACCCGTAGTTTCGCCTACGAACGTAACATATAATTAATAACATGCACAATTCTTTTATGAAATATAATATGTTTTTAGTATAATGTTTAGCTGTAGTAGTTTCTAGATAAAAAAAAAAACCGAAATTATAAAATATTTGTACAAATTCACGGTACACTACAATAAAGTAAATTCCGGATTTTTAAAAATGCTTTTGATTGCCGAAAGTTTAAAAATTTTGGGAACCTTTGGTATCAACAAATATTTTGAAAAGGAATTCATCGAAATCGATTAAATTTAGATGAAATGTTTTTCAAAAAATTGATCTCCAATCACCACATTTTCCTTAACTGTATAATTGTAAACTGGCATATTTAGGGTAGGTGTCTTATCATTGGGTGTCTACTATTTCTGTAACCGCAGTATACCGTACGGTCTAAAATAATGATTAATAATGTATAAACAAATTGAAATTTGAGCGTTATAGTTTTAAAACTTATCTATTATGTATAAACATGATCCGTATCAATACATTATTAACCACTTATAAGCAATTAATAAGTCCTAAATGCTAATTATAGAAAACATCGTTACAAGTTAGTTTGAAACTTTTGAGTAGATTGTGTGAGGAAAAACTTTTTTGACTAAAAAACATCATGATATACCTAATAATTATGGAGGAAATAGTCGATATGAGGGAGGTTATTAAAAAATCGCAGGGGGGGGGGCGAAGCCCCCAAATACACATTTAAATATTCATTGTTTATGTACAACACTTTACATTTTCAAAATCACCTCTCCCGCCCTCGTTTTTTGTCTTTAACCATGCAGGTATTTATACATAATCATTTTCACTCACAAGACATTTCGTACGTGAATCATCCAAGTAAATGCGGTGAACACTGATATAGGTAAAGATAATAAATTAAGGCTGAATAATAGTATGTGAAAAACGATAATTAAAAAATACACACGAAAAAACCGTGTACAGTTCAAAATATTATTCAGAATTATGCATTAACGTGGGTGACGGAACATCTTTATCGTTGATAGTATTTCATTGTTAAATATTTTGTCGTTTGCAGAAAAAAAAAACTTCTGAATAATGGTTTTACAATATTTCATGATGAAGTCGTGAATGCATTATTACATTATTATTATATGTTCTCAAAGAAATATGGCTTTTGTGTTTCAAGACATTGTGATCAACCCACAAACGTATTAAAAAAAAACGTCAACATCTATATTGAAATTCGAAAATATGTTGGACGAAAACAAACTTTTGAATAATACATATTTTTATTTTTTTGTTTTTAAATTTATCGGTTTCGGAATTATTCATAAAAGAATATAATGTGTTTTTTCTATTAATCACATTGCCACGCAACGCGTACAAAATAAATCGTTGTATAATTTCTAAGCATTTCATCCATGGAAAAGAAATGGATAAACTCGCCGCCGTCTCTTGGGATCGTTCCGATAAAAACAACAGCTGCTGTTTTTTCTCATTACAGCTGTTCATATCACATCACTTTATGTGCACGTTCGAACAACACACGTCATCTGTCATTTACTCGACGAGTGTCTGCGACGAAAGTTGAAATTCGTTTTAGAGGAACATACTAACTGGCCGTTAACCGTTTGCGAATCGACGTTTTTTTTTCTCGTTTATTTAAATAATTTACAATCTATACAACAATTAGTACAATAAGCAAATTCGATGGTTAAAAAATATTTAACGACAGGAGGTTAACGTTTATGGGCAGGCACTCAACAGTACCACCCGGCCGGGGGTAATCGACGTTTTACGGAATTCCGAGTTTCATCGACTCGGAGAATGTTCTATAATAATTACTGTCTAACAGACTAAAATATAATAATAACGTAGTGTTTTATTTGTTTCGCTAATAATTTACGACGGCATCGGTCATGTCCGTCGGGCATGATTTACGTGGGATTTTATTTTCGCGGGTTGAAAAAAAAAACAATTGTCCGTGTTGCTGCCGCAGTTACCTTTGTCATCGTGTATAATATTATACTGTTTCTAGGCAGAATTTATCGTCATCGTTTTACCGGAAAAATTTGTTGGGAATAGTACGGGGTCTCCCTCTCTCTCTCTCTCTCTTTCTCTGACGCAGCAGCAACATAATATACTCATAAAATAGTAATGCCGCTGAAATCGTGTAATAAATAATAACGATTGTTACGTAAAAACAAAAAGTGTGTTTTATTTTTTCTTCTCGTCTACTGTACGTATAATATAATATACATCCGTATTACTGCTGCAGCACCAGTCAGAGAGATACCTATATTATGGTATATGTACCTATATCTTGTATTATTATTATTATTATTATTATAGTTCCAGTTTATTTTTGTTTTTATTTTAGTTATATATTTTTGTTCTGCCTCTTCCATCTTCGAGACCGTACATAGACACATGAAGCGTACGTCTGGGTCATTTGCAGCCTGCAGCCTAAGCCAGTCCCCCCCACCTTGAACCTCCTCTACCGCCGCCGCCACGCCCGGCTATCTTACCTGTCTGCCTGCCTGCCTACTTGTTGATGCGCACATGGGGGCTATAATTTATTTTTAGATTAAAACCGAGAGATAATTATTACGAGACCCGGGCGCTGGAACGATTCCACCGACCCATCTCCACAAGTCGACGTCCATCTATATATACGTAATAGTATTCGACGAGCGCCTGCCTATAATGTACACCCCGACGAGGAGGACGTATTGTGGAGCACGCATTGTGTTTATAGTGAACGCGTTCGAAAAACGAACTATTAATTTACGGCGTGCAGCGGTGCAGGTATATCCACCGCGCGGTTACGGCCTCCGGAACGACGTTGCGTCGTACACTAAAACGCAGACGAAAATAATGAAATGAAAAAAAAAATAATAATAATAATACACGAGTATAAATAAATAAAAACTACGACGGGGGCGGAGGTAAAAACGTCGAAAATCCCGCGTGCCGCACGTTTCATGCGCTGTTGTGTACACCGGGCGATTTTGTGTTACAGAACACCCGCCGTCAAACGCTATCAATTAGAACGGCCGTAAACACGCCCGCTGCGCCGTTTTCGTGTGCACACCATAATGGGACACCCTTTATTTTGGGGGTGGGTTTTTTTTTTAACGGAATTCGCAATTATATCCGACACACAGCACATGCAGGGCCGCGCGCGTAGGGTCGGTCGAAATATTTCTGAACTGCATCGTCAATATACGAACGCGCCGGAATCATTCGACACGGGTCGCGTGCTCGTTAAAACTCAGCTAAACACACACTCGAATAATAGTTAATAATAATAATAATAATAATAAGTCATGTGAACATGCGGTCAAACGGGCGAGTTTTGACGTGACTTTGGGTGCTACGAGTAGAGCGATAATATATAGTCCAGGCTAATTTACATCCCGGCTCTGACCCGACGCATAAGCATAAAATAAGTCGACAGGCATATAGAAGCCCAAAAGACGAGGACGCCACTTGACATTTTTCCGTGGGATGTGAAATCGGAAAAACATACTTATAGTCAGTAGTGTGATTTGAGGGCAGGTAGATACTCGCTGTGTCTATTTATATTACGAGATGGCTGAACCTTATTTTGATAATTTTACAGTGATGTATCAATATGTTTTTGGGTTAGTAATTTTCGTTCTGAATCTTTATAGATTCATATGGTTTTATTCTTTTAATAGATTGTTTTTGGAAATGTTCTATGTTTTTCAAAACATAAAAAAAAAACTAACGAAAATTCGAATAAAAGTGGTAAAATATTTAAAATGAATCGTAAACTAGATATTTATTATATAGATTATATAAATTACGATTTGCTTAGTGTGCTTCAAAATTAAAAAATGCCTTTTGTAGAGTAAGTCTATTTTTTTTTCATGCAAAATATTATGTAACATTTAACTATCAATGATATCATATATCCATGTTTTAAATTAAAAAATTTGTTGATATAATAAAATAAAAAATTGTATGAATTTATTGGTTGTTCATATGTATTGATACGATAGTTATATTTTATCAATTATTAAGGAAACAGGAGTTGATTTTTTCCACACCTACATGCGTGAAAAATTCCTATGAACTCCAAAAACAAATATCTTATGAATACGTGCAATTTAAAATATAAATCACTCATATCTATACGAAAAATTTGTAAAAAGCAAAAAAAGACGAATCGAATGAATACCTACTATATAAAAATGTTGGTATGAAGATGCACGCCTTTGCATCCCACAAATGATGCGTCTCGCGAAACATTTTCGACAGAATTAAACTTGCTATTAGAGTGCAAACGTAAAGGTCATCGTTAACGATGCAGTTAAATATCCGAAACTCTAGGCAGGAAGCAAATACTCTATCTTACCACCGTCCCTCCGAGCTTCTGGAGGGGGGAAATTACACAATCCACGTAAAGAGAGGAAGTTACACGAATCAAAACTCTGCGTAAACATTTCAGTCCGTAAACGTATTAATAATAATAATGTCGTACGGATTCATTTCACGTGGTTACAGACATGTTCACGCGACTAGTTGTTTGTTTGTATGAGTGTTTTTTTTTTTCATTTAATAACGCCTTAATATTTCATTTTTCTCCTATAAATTCCCATGTAATAATATACAATAATTTCGAATATAAAATTTCGGAGTTCTGAGCTACTAAACGAAATCGACCTATGCGACCCAACAAGAATGATTTCAGACGATATAAATCAAATATTTTTATCCGACGTCGTGCACAATATTATCATTATAGTTCATACTTTATTATAATTTACTTATGTAGATTCAGTGAACCGTTAAAGAATCATTGGATGTTACGGAATTTAAAAGCTATTCGTTTTAACATCCGGCACACACAAATCAAATTGTTGGAAGAAACCGACGAAGCAAAAAAGTTTGTCGGCTAATTATTATTGAGAAAAATTAGTTATAAAATAATGTGAATAACATAAAGCTAAATATAACATGTTCTACTTACAATTCGTAACGCAATAATGTTTATTTGATTCTCTCCAACTTTAATATTTTTGGTTATATTTGTATTGTAATCGTACAATTCAAAATATTATAATACCTTTATGGATGTATTAAATATGGGTAATAATCTTCCGTCAACGAATTAAGTAAAAAAAAAAAACGTATCATTTAATTAAAACAAATCAATGTTTTTGTAATTACTTTGAATTCCAAAGAGTATATAAAAGAATATGTCTATCAATTTATACATAGAAATTATACATGTTTTTACCCAACCATTTGAGAACTAAATATTACCGATTAAATTATTTTTTTAAATTAATGAAACAGACATGCCAATAATCTCAAGTATTTTCAACGTGTTCGGGAAAACACTGAGTAAGTTTGAGGAAAAATGCCAAATAAAAATTTGACAAACGTTTATGCGCATTTAAATTTTAATGCAATTTATTTCAAGTCCCAAGACTCCAAACTAATTATTTTCAAATGTTGCATGGCTCAACCTGTAATTATAATTATCTTCAGTATAGACTTTACTAATGATTTCATATAAATTACTTACGCGTGTACTTCTAAATACAAATCACTCACACAAACACACACACACACACACACACACACACACACACACACACACACACACATACACACAGAGTTAATTTTTAATTGTGTAAATATGTAATATGTATATTAAATGTACTATAAAGTTACGATACTTCTTTAAGTTCCTTGAATGTGATGCATTTATGTTTTTTTTTCTGAAAATAAAATGTTTAATTAGTGTTTTTCAAAGAACTGACTCGTCTTTTCATACAAGTTTTATTCATTATTATTATGTAGAATAAAACTCGATGAACACGTGTACAGTAAATTTCTTCATTTTATTACACGACTGCCAGTCAATATTAATATAAAATAATATAATACATTAATAAAATATTAATGTAAAATATAAACTGTAGCACAAAGAAAGAAAAGAAAAATGTACTGCAGTCTCCAGATCAAATAAAGCAGATAGGGCTACATTTTTTATGGGCTTAATTATTACTTGTAAGTTGTAAATACCGAATAAATAATGATCAAACTGTTTATTACGATCGTATCCAATGAACATGATATAAATAATAAAATACATTATTTATAGTCAAAACGTGTTTTCTAAGTTATTGTTTAAGCCTTGTGTATATAATTTCAAATTGAATCAATTATCGATCTTCTAACAATCGTGTAGATCAGTAATGCCCAACCTTTTTTCTTCGGCCGGCCACTTTGATAAACAATTATTTTCAAGTGGGCCACAAAGTAAAAAAGTACAAAAATAATTTTACACATTAGACTTATTTTCGATGCCTTTTATTTCGTATTTAAATGATTATGGATTGAGGTACACTTCGTAGGTACACATTAGATTGATCAACTTTGAGGATATGAATATTTAAATTTCAACCAAATTTTTCATTTTAGTTAAGAAATACAAGCTCAAATTTTACATTAGAAAAAAGTGTAAGACATTTTTACATAGTTTTTAGTTTTAACATTATCATTATTATTGTACTTTTGAAATATTCATTTTAAAAAATTCATAAATTAATAGAAAAAATATTTTGTAATTATTTTACTTTTTTTTAAAATTGTTTTTTTTTAGAAAATTCGTAAAGGGGCCACATAGAATGCCTTCGCGGGCCACACGTGGCCCACGGGCCGCGGGTTGGGCACCAATGGTGTAGATGTATAGGCACTAAATAATTTATAATCATACATGAAACATCACATTAAATGTAGAATATTAATAGTTATTTATAAAATGACGATATATCGCACCTGAATCTGTTATGATAGTATATTAAATTCGCGGTGTCGTTCACTGTATTATTCCATTAGTTTGGCTTAATTTCGATACCTACTATGACTTTACAGGTTATAGATTACATATTGCTATGAAACAAATATGATAAATATTCTTTAATTACTTACGTACAAATATTTTAATGATCTGTTCTTTTAAAATTACTGTAAGATTATTATTTATGAGTTTTATAATTTTCTGCTCGATTTGTTATTTAATGAAATCCATCCGCTTCGTAAATACATTGTGATAAATTTTATATTTACAATATGCTAGATTTCTATTATCTATAATTTTACAGTCTTTTTTTTCACTACGAGTCAAATAATACAAATAATCAAACACCGTTGAATTTATGTGTGACAATTTACGGACAACCAAAATTATTATTTATATTTCAATTATTGGTACCTATTCGGTTTAATTATCCGATTTCTATTTCCCACAAACCGACTGTTCCATAGACAAACTTCAAAATAAAAACTAAAACACATTAAGTTAATCTATTACAGTAAAGCAGCAGTTCCCAACCTTTTTAGTTTCGAGGACCACTAATTTTGTAAAAAAATATTTGAGGCCCATCCATAGTATACCAATATACGTTTTCATAAAATTATAATATATATTATACACATGTATGTATATGGAATAAAAAATTATGAAAATTAAAAAAAAAACAATCGTTTGAAAAAAACGTAATTCAACTTTATCACAAGATAAACAATTTAATGTGATTTTTGACATTGCTTGTTCTTCACGAGAAAGTCAATCTTGATAAAATATCTGGATTAAAACTTGTTAGTTTTAGTCTTAAATCACTCTCAACATTCAGTTTATTCCCATATTTATTTTTTAAATAATTTAAAGTAGAAAAAGCACATTCTCATAGATAAGTCGTCGATAAGCCCATCAAGTTTCTGAGTGTAATTTTAGCGATTGCTGGCTGGTCTTTTCGAAAATTTAACCAGAATGGCACTAATTGTGTACTTTTAAAATACGGTTTTAAAGTCTAATCACATGACATTTCAATCAACGAATCTTCTTCATTAGCTGATATTTTCATTTAATTTATTTTAATTGATTTTCAAAAATAAGAACCAAAAAATATATTATCATATATCATTTTAAATATTTAATATTATACCAATGGCTCACGGCCCAGTACCATGCTGCTCGCGGCCCACAAGTGGGTTGGGAACCGCTGCAGTAAAGCATAAAAACATATTTTAATCATAAATTAATTTTTCATAAAGTAGTCATCTTAGTTAATTTGGATGGTATCTGTTCATCAATGAAAATAGATCATAACTTCACCGGAAAGATCTTTGACATAAATATTTTTAAATTATCGTCTGTGCATAGCAAATCAAATTGTGATGCATTGATAATATAATAGTAACACATAGATGTATTCATCAAGGTATACAATTAAATTTAGACATAAAAGTAAAGATAAAATTATCCGACAACGTTGTTGTATTGCGACAATACAGTAACAAATTCGTCCGGCATACGTAGTGTGACCAGACGTCCCGATTTAGGCGGGACAGTCTCGATTTTCAAGCAGGTGTCCCGCTAAATATTGTGATCAAGTCGGGACAGTGAAATGTACCGACTTTTAATCGATGTCCCGCTTTTGTCCCGAAAACCTAATTTAAAATAATTGTTCACTTTTTTTCATTAATGGTGTGTCTAGGCATACGAATGAAAGATCCGGTATTCCGGTGTTTAAACAGTATAAAAATAAACAACGAAATGGGGAAAAATAGTTTAATTACGACGACGGATAAATAACCATTTGGTCGTTCATTACATTTTTCAAATAAATAAGAGTAAAAAAATAATTGTTTTATAACGATAATTTAAGTTTTACAAAATCGTAACGCGCCATTTGCCCAGCAGCATCGCAGTCGTATTTTCAGTTACTAGCGAGTGTCTGGCACGAAACGATCACGGTTTTGGTCTGTCCGTGGGCGTGTTGATCGGTGATCACGACATGATTTCGGAGCGCACAGCTCGCGGTGTTTTTCTCGACGCTATAATATCGTCCATCCAGCATCTATCGTGTCCCCGCGAATCCGGACACATTTCGGACACATTAAAGTAGGTTATACCGTATCGAACGATGACGTAGATTCTCTACGGGGCAGCGGATTAATAATTCCGATCGCGGGTCTGGGTCCAGCCGCGGGAGAAACACTCGTGACGTCACCAAGCCAACTGCACGACGATCGATCATTGATAATTAGCCGATATTATAATTTATAAATCGATAACGGCCGGACGTCGTCTCTCATCTCGTTGTCGCGTCACCACGCCGCGCCGACCCCGGGTATCGTTCGAAATTGATTGATTTCATTTCCGTCGCACAGTAATATATTATTATTATTAAATATTACCTATCGGCACGTCAACGCCAAAAATCTAGTTATCGAGTCCGGTCGTTATAAAACGAACACGACTGCGCCGCTAATCAATTACCATATCGATGATTCCGGCACGGTGGCCCTTTTATAACACGCCAAGTTAAGACTTTATTGAATATAATATGATATGTCACGGGCACGGCTGGACAGTATCTTAGATACTAGTATTTAAGATACGTATCTTAGATACAATTGTATCTTGTATCTTGTATCGAGATACATAATTTGAATTTATCTTGTATCGGGTATTTAAATACTTTATTGACTTGTATCTAGTATCTTTTTATGATTAAGATACTAGATACATTCAAAAAATATGTTTCATATTATTTCATTTATATAACAATTTTCCTAATAACTCAATAAGTAATAATATGTTGGATGGTAATATATTTAGATTCATAGTCAACTTCTTATTAATATAAAGTAAAACTTAATACTGTTTTCGAACATTTAAATACTATTAATACTAATTAGGTTTTTAAAGATTTAGGTATAGAGTATTTAGATGAGTTTGTAATTTTATTAAAGCCAATTTCATGTGCTTTAGATTATTTGCAAGGCCAAATTAATTGTTACTATGGTGTATTATTGCCAACATTATTTTCACTCAAACACCGGCTTGAATCGTTAAAAGAAAAACAATTAAGGCATTTGTCTTCTATGATATCTCCATTAATATTATCCTTGTCTAATAGATTTGATTCTTTTTTAAATTTAACACCTGAAGCTAATCATGCTATTTTAGCTTCATGTTTTCACCCTACATTTAAATTACGTTGGCTCCCAGAAATAACAACTGATCGAGATAAAAAAAGAATTCAAAATTTATGCATTAATGAAACTGATTTTAGTGCAAAGCAAAGTAGTTCAGAAATTGAATCCCATTCAGGTATAGAGTCAAAGTCAAAGTCAGAAAAATAAATCACTTAGTTGTTTAGATAATTATCCAAAAATAAAAAAATTATTTATAAAATATAATACAAGCTTAACCTCTTCAGCAGCTGTTGAACGACTGTTTTCTTTTGCTGGGCTTATTCATTCTCCATGCAGATCTAGTATGTCACTAACTTACGGGCAGTGCACGAAAACCGAGTATTGTGAGCACTACTCGTGTGGCTGTGCCTACCGGATAAAGTAATAATATTATCATTGTAAAACGTTTATTGTGTACACGGACCGAATTATTCATATTATACTATATTTCTACTGCTGAGTGTTTTTTGATGTTGGCGTTACAGTTTTGAGTAAAAGTTACTCAAAGTGGACAAAATATGTAAAGGTGATCCGCAAAATATAATTTTGCGATTACATCTGTTTGCGATGTGGTGATACCATACACGTTATTTCGGAAATAAGAATTCGGTACACTCATTTCAAAAAATCAATTTACTGTATGTTTTAAACGGTTAGTAAATATTTCAGAAGCGTCGGCACGATTAAATCTTTGCGTGAAATACCTGATGCACAATTTTTTTCCAATGGTCAAGGTTTAAAAAAATATTCACATAGAATTAAATGTATACGTATAATTAAATAAACATCAATTGCGCGATATGATTTGTTTGTAATTTTAAATGCTAGATGAATTCAATTTCTATTTTTATTTTAATTAAATAGTAAAATTGTTTGAATATAATTTTAATAACTTACTTGATGTATGTATTCCTTTTTCTTTTCTTCTTTTTTTTTTTTTTTTATAAATACGTAGTATAATTTGGTTTTCTATATTCGAGAAGGACTGACTAACTACATTATATTGACATTAGTAACATCAGATTGCGATTAAAGTATAAGTATATTAACGTCGAGTAAGTGTTCGTATTAATAATTCATAGTTTATCCACAGTACACTGTCTAATGTATATATTTTATTTATTCAAGGTGAATAAAGTAAACAGTATACTGTTTATAAAGATAATATTTACTTAACCTAAATAACATGTACAGTGACACAATGTACAGTGTATAAAATGCCCATTTTTGGACACTGCCCTAAACAAATATATCTCAAACATCTTTGCCCCTAGCAGATAGGCAATTACACTGATGAACACGTTTAAGGTATTGCGTTCGTTAAACTTACGGTACCCACGAAACTGAAAACGTTTTCGACTCTCAGAAGCTAACCGTTATTTTTTTAGTACTCATTTTAACATATCTACTATCCATGTTTTTGGGCTAGATACACATTTGTTCATAAATTTCTAGAAACGTTAGGTTACCTAGCAACAATTCACTATTTATATTCATAATAATTATTTATATAATATCTATTTGCCCACACTCAAAATCATGAATATGATACAATGTTTTTCAGCGAAGCAGTGAAAATAGCATTACTTTTTCTTTTAGATTTTTAGTGAAGCGAAAGATCTATTAATTTTACAATGGTATGTGTTTTTTTTATAATTTTTTCCTGGAGGCACTTTTGAAGCAGTTAACATTGTCAAAAAAGTTTCGCCCGATAAGATTAGAATTGGGTGATGCTTTGAGGATTCATTAGAGTCTCTAATCTCAAAAGTTTCAAAAAATGTAAGGAAAAATCGCCGAGAAATTGAGTTAAATGTGCCGTAAACGAGGCTTTCACCTACTAAATGTTAGTTGTTTAGTCATAACTCATAACTTCTAAGGTACTGACAGTATTAGCACTAGGAACTTGAAAAGTTCACCATGTACTAATTACACTATTGTACAGGCTTGAAAAAAGTTTAAAAAAAGTTAATTCTGAGCTTAATATAGAGATTGATAAATAATTTATTTTCTAAAGTTTTTATCTAAAACAATACATTTTTAAACCTCGTTTTTACCTTTTAATTTATAGTAGGTTTTGAGATGTTTCATCAATAAACAAATGCTGTAGCAATACATTGACAATAAAATTATTTATAATTTTTATATACTTTTAATTGATCAATCACCAAGAGATGTGTTCAAAGTTGAATTTCTACTTTGAAGTTAATGTGTTTAGAAATATTCATACTAATATTATCTCGAGTCGATATCATAACATGATTGTATAATTTCCCTCCCTCTTTGGCTTATAAAATAGCTGAAAATACATTATTTCTTATTATTTTAATATACCATTAGGAATATGTTTTTCTAAAGCATTAGTTATTACGCTCAATACGTTTTATTTCTGAAGTGGTTTTCCTGGTTAGCAGATAAGAAAGATTTACTCACGAAGCCTAATCTTGATGATGTAGGGCTATATTATTAACATATCGTACACTATCTATAATAAAAAAAATTAAAAATCTTATACAACTTATTTAATACTGAACGACTAATTATTAACTAAAATAAATACCTGACTTGACGATATCCATGACCGTTAAGGACTTAAAAAACTCGCGTCTTCATCAAGAGCATTCTTTCTAAGCCAAACCCGATGCATAAACTCCAAATACATCACAGAAACTCAATTTCTTCTTTGTTCCGCACCCTATAACTGTGAACACGGAAAATCTTGAAATCGCTTCACGAAATCTTTTATCGCATACGGTCTAGTCTTGAAACGTTGCATCTTCAAGTTACATGTTCCCTGTGATGACTAGACGTGGGCAGTCGGTATGCACTATCTCTGGTGTAATCGTTTCTTATGTGCCCATTTTACTTCCCATGTTTGACGTGGTGCGAAGGAAACACAATATAAACCAAAACGCCACAGTCAAGCGGCTGGTCCTGTCGCCGTAGCTAGAAGCTGTAGGGAAAACTTATCTTTGAATAAACTAACGCAAAAACTGAAACTAGTGTCAAAAATATTAATTTTGGACTATTGATAAAAAAACATTATAATATTATGTCTATATCAGTCAATTATACAAATTCAACAACGGTACCTAACTTTTTATTATATTTATAAATCAATCTTTATTATGTCTGGCCGTTTAGTTTTTTCCAGTATCATAAAAAAAAAATCATTACTTTTATTTCTCCCGATAAATACTAGTTTTATTTTGAAAACAGTCATTTAAAAAGAAAAATTTACATTAATAAAGCTGAGAAGTTTTGCTTATTTTTAAAACAGGTCCTTGACATATATAGTTATTCAAAGACAGTTCTCCGAATAAAATAATTGTCATTTATATTAAATTATATTTTTGAGCACCTCTTCAGTATTTCAGTTAAAATAAAAAAGCGGCCGTTTTAGCCCCCTTACTACGCCATTGGTCGGGCCTTTATATTGGAACAGCCAGTCGAGCCACATTTTTGAAACGTCTCAGATAATCTGTTTTGTCAGCCGACACAGACTTGAAGCCATCACAATATGTTTTTTAAAATTTTTTATCAAATAATATTTTAAATTGTTGTCAATAAGACCTGACAGTGTGATATGACCTTACTCATACACTTTACTAACAGCACTAAAAAAACCTTAAATACCATTAGTCATGATTTTTCTTATATACTTAAGTTTGATTAGTGTTGATAGATCAACGGTTTTCGTATCAAATCCTAATTTTAAATGTTTAAAAGATATAATTGGCCAATTCAAATCATTATGAGACTTGACATAGAGATTAATAAATGTTTTGAATTTTATTGTAAAAAAAAAAAAATTATGTGCTTTTACTGTGTTTAGAATAACATTTTTCGGAAGATTTTGTTTAAAAAATAAAAATCTGCCGACAATTAGACTTAAGGCGGTAAAATGTATAAACAATATATATCGTACCGAAGCTTTGCTATAGACTACCTTCTCACTATGGTTATCTTATCGGTTTTTTATTATTTATTTGTTTTTTTTTTTCAAGGCAGATGGTGACTATTTGAATTGACCACAAGCGATTTTCGTTTACTGCACGTACAGGTCGAAATTATTAACCCACGCCAATCGGTCATTGCTGAACGATTACCGTGAAAAATACCATGAACTATCAGTTAACATACGCGAAATCTCGGCCGTTAGCTCCTTCAACTCGTTTCCGAAATTAAACGGGTCTGAATCCCATCGACACGGCGTGAAAAACGCAATCTCCTTCATTATTGGATGCAATTATTTTGATAACCCCGACAGTGCTGCAGCGATTCCTGAGCGTCTGTGGATAATCGCCCTTCAGTTAGCCTGCGACGTTTGCAGGGAAATTTATCGGTCTCCAGTGAAAGCCGGGCGCTAGGTTATCACTTATCTGATCGCCACAGTGTCCCAAATGGTCGCATCAAAAAGACATAACACAAGTGGTCGATAAAAATCACCTTCAGGCAAAAGCTTTTTTATTTGTTTTTTACATTCAGACAACAATGGTCGGAGATTTCCGTGCGGAGACTTCTAAAAGTCTCCTATAAATAATTGATAGTATAACACTTGAATTTTGTAACATGTGTCAATGATTTCGTATAGTTTTTTCAAAGTATACAACCTTAACTACTATTATAATGGACGTTATTTAAATCACACACATTTTATCAATAGTTGAGAAAACTGGTCATTAAAAAATAAAAATATAATTTCGTTTATTACCTACTTGCGTGGTACCCATCAGCTGTTATACAAAAAAAAAATATTCAGTCTTACTTTTTTGTATTGATCAATCAAACGTTTGCAATAAAAAGCTTTTTTTTTTTAACTGCTAAATTAAATATCTACTGATTAAATTGAATAAAATATCATCGAGTAGTTCATTGACTGTGATTGAGTTTTATAAACATAAAATTAAACCGACAGCACTCAAATTTTCATATCGTACGATGTGCACACATTTTAGTGTCAACATTTCAAACTACTGAATCACATGCTAAGATAAACTACGGTAATCGAGTCAAAACGATTTAAAAAAATTGTATTTATTTCAATCCCGTATCATACGTGAATGCTGTTGAAGAATGTTAAAATACAAAATATGCACGGGTTACGTCTGAGCTACAGAGGATTTCAAGTTTTCACGAACACTCAATAAAACCCTGTTAAACAATGACCTTGCTGGCTAAGAGTAAATTTTATGCTCTTAATAGTATATTTTTTAAATCTTTTTGTTTTATAACTTATGATGAAGTATAAAAAAAAACTCGTAATGTATAAGTTATTTTATTGACGAAGTAGGTGACTCAAGTTATTTGCATTAAGTGTCTGACATTCAATTTATCGAGAATGTCTTTAATTTAAAATTTGTAATGTATATTTATATTGTTCAAGCTATTGAACATAATTATTGAAATTGTTCTAATTTACATCTACTAACAAGAACGATTCGGATTAGTAAATGTAATAAAATAATTGCAAAAAACTATGGTTATATTAGGCATATAATAAATTATAATAATAGCATTTTAATACAATCAAGATGCATTTTCGCTTCAAAGTTGAACTCATATAAAGTAAATCAGAAAATATTGATGAAATATGAAAATATAAATATCATAAATGTGTTGTATTTTAATAGGCAAGGTTTTTCAAATGGCTAAAAGAAATTTTGACTTCATTTTAAATGAGCTAAAACTCTCTCATAGAAACAATAACTCGACTGTATTTTTTTTTTTTTTCAAAAAAAGAAAAGAAAAATTGAATACTGTTAGACTTTTAAGTGAAAAGTTCGTTACAATAAGAAAGTATGTATTAAGTTCCTAGCTTGCTGTTATACGTTACCTTTTCTAATAATAACATAAAATTTGAAAAAAAAAACAGACTAGGTTTTACATGAAAATGTTGTAAACAATGATTTATATAATATGCGCTATGCTCTTATAATATTTGTTGCTTCAACTTTTATTTTTATTTTTTCACTTCACAAAACACTTCATAATAAATCATTTATTATTTTCGGATTTGATTTGAAAAATATGCTTCGTTTTGTGTTTTTGGTGTGTATACCAACAATATCATTCATGATTAAAATGCTATTAGCTCATAAATGTGGACTAATCGAATAATAAATACATGAATTACGAGTGCATATTTTATTGGTAATTATAGTTACGGCTAGTTTCAATCTACGTCATTATCTTTAGGTAGTTTATAGTGGTGATTAACAAAAAGTACTACACGAGCATAAAATTATTATAATACTAGCGATCATGAATTTATTATTATTACTACCGCGATAAATCACGTAAATAATACGTCGCAGATATGTTTAATTTGTGAAACATTTTTTGTTCCATGCCGTTAATAGTCATCATAAATTCACGTTCGCGATGTCAAGACCACTGTTTAATTTAAATATGAGCTCGCAGCCACCGCGTTTGCTTATTGGTACACATTATTACCATTAATATTATAAATATATATCGTCTCGGGCGGCCAGAAATCAAGTTTCCGTGACGGCACAGCGATTGTGACGTTTTGCGCGGGTTTACGCCTCGAACAATTTCCAGCAGCTACTTGCTAGGTCACGGACCACCCACTTCCATGTGTCAAAATCTAATTAATTTTGTTTTTGTTTTTCTCTCCCGATACGTTATAAATAAGGAAGACCTCACGTAATTATTCAGTAGTCATGTGAACACACAAAAAAAAAACAAACAAACAAAAAATAATAAAAACTTACTTTAAACTATAATAAAAATAACGAGCAAATAATTTTACCTACGCGTAAGAACAGCCTCTTTCAGGGGAAGGGAACCTTTTCCAAATCAGTATGAGTCAAAGTTTTCCAAACAGGTTTTTTAAAACTGTTCAAGTTTTCAAAATTCAAAATTTCGAATTTCCAGCAACATGACTTTTATAGTATTGACTAAATAATTAAAATCAATTAAGTGAAAGTTTCGTTTATGGAAAATTTTACTGCTTTAACTTTTTTGACAATTTATCCTTTCACTGAAAAAAAAAAATTGAGTAAAGAGAAAAATTAACTCTCAAAGAATCATCTACATCTGATGATATAATATGATATGATCTATGGAGTGGCTGTAGAAGAAACTTTTGGACCAACTTTCCGTCCAAAAAGTGTCTCCAGAAAAAAAAATAAAATTATGAACAGTATTGTAATAGTTCTTTCGCTTGATTCAGAATTTAAAATTGTATAAAATCAAGTTTTCAAAAACAAGACATTTCTAATTAACTGAATGTGGTCAATTTTTTTAAAATTCAAAATAATTTGGTATGAAAGTTATTTCATTTTTTGTTAAATTTCAATATAGTTCAAGTTTTTAGTGACATTATTTTTTAAATTATAGCTAAAAATAATGGAAGTAAATTTCATTAAAATCATGTTTATTATTTTTCTTGAAAATTCTTTGATAGTTTTGCTCTCAATATTGATCAAACTTTTGATGATGATGAGAAATAATGAGTACAACAAAGATGAAATTCATTGCCTGCAGTTAAACTTAACTTTTTGTTTTTGACTTGTACTCACGGAATAAAAGACCTTTTAACCCTTCCTATTACCGAAAAATAGTTTCAGACAAAAAAAAAGATAATAAAATAAAATTTTAAAATCAATAGATATAATTTGCTACATTCAGACCTAAAATGAATAAATTACACCGTTTGGGTGATAAATTGTACAAAATATAGGTATATGTGTTTATATATTAGGAGAAACACACACACACATACACACACACACACACACACACACACACACATACACACACATACACATACAAATATATTTCCATTATACGCGTATGCATTAAAAACGGTGATAATTGTTATTACGCGATAAGCAATAATAATTGTTTGCGATTTAATTGTTTTACATTATGGACCGTGTTGTAGCCGACCCCCGCATTGAATCGCGGTACGAAAATAGTATCCATTAAAACGCATTTATTTTTTATTATCCTCGTTCTATCGTTTTTCCTGCGGCCATTCGTGTCGACAATGACGTCATTTTAAATCGAACCCTGCCGAAATATAATCGCCGGAAAAGCATATTACTTCGATAATATTTATTATTATTATTATTATTATTATTCCACTGTGACTATATGTATAACGGTTCTGATAATCATACAATTTTAAGGACCGTTTAAAATATTGAAACGCATAATATACTTTTTATGTTTGCCGGTCTTTCTTTCGGTTGACTAAGTTATTACATGATTTCAAATTAATACGAAACTTGTAAACGGAACACAAGTACACAACATATTATTACGGGAACAAAAGGAAAGCAAACGAGAAAAGTTTTTGGTTTTCAACTTTTATCAGTGCAAAAGAATATTAGAGAAAAAAAGAATTATTATTCGTCGCAATGATATCAACGCAAAACATAAATAGTAAATTATTACCACTCGCCATAATTTCCCGGCATTTATAAAATTTAATTGGTCACTTAACAAATGAACACGGACTTTTATTGTCTCGGGTTTTATTGCCAAAGTTCAAATCTCACCCAACTATTCATTACATAATATAAGCCCATCCACCAATGGTGTTGATAAATATCGAACTGTCGTGAATCATCGACGAATTAACTTAACTGAGATTTATATTTTATTTTTCTCATGGATAAATATCACCAGTTGAGTGGAGTTGAGCCGAGTTCGCGCGTATCAACAGAAAGACAAAAACAACAAATTTTATAAATTTTTCACATAGACCCTATGTATACCAGAATGATTAAAAGACCAAGACGGATTGACCATATTTGTATTTTGTAAACGCATTTAACCGGACTGCAGAAATCGTTTTCATAACAAGACTTTTAATAAAACGAAAGTAAACAAATAAATAAACGTTCCGATTAGAAAATACAGAATCGAACAGAAAGAAAATCAATTAAAGAAGTCACAATAGTAAGAATCCAAAGTTTCTCGACCCGTAACTTTATTTTTGTTTCATGTTTGTTTTGTTGTTTTTTCTCCTTCTTCCTCTTATGGTCTCTGGCTTTTAATTTGCATTCGTAGACCCTTAGTTATAACACCGGCATCATTTGGACGGTAACGGGGGCAAACTTTCGAGAGTTTTCAAGGGCTCGTTAACCTTTTCCGCTTGGCCATTCTCAAACAATAGTCGTTCAAAGTTTACAAGAGGGTTGGCCACCCGGGGCCAAAGAAATAAGGTGAACAGCCCATTAAAACTATAAGACATAATCATCACGCGGCAAAAAAAAATTTTAAAAACATAACATAACGAAACGTTTGATTGAAATACTAGATACGACATTATATTATATAGACGTGTAAATAGATTTTAAAAATAAATCTTGTTAATTTTTCACTTATTGTCGACATTTCGAACTTTCATTCGAGTTTTGATCATAGACAGGCACAATGACACGCAAGTAAATGCCGACGGTGTCATTTGGTGTCATGCGGGATATTTTATGACCCTGTGTTTTTATTATAATTTTATTTTTCTACCATACCTTGTTCGATTCATAAATCGTATTAACACCGAAAAATAACCAAACCACCAAATCAGTAATTAATATTTATTATTTATACAAGTCTTCTTATAATTATTAAAACAAATATGTACAATTTATACAAAATATTTACGAAAGTAAGTATGGTAATGCGTTAAAAAAGAATACTGAATACTAAGATTTTGGACATTAACCTGACCTGGTGGTAACACCCAATACGTGAATGAGTCATCTTTAGATACTAATGCAGAAAATTCCTTCACCATTTTCATTTCAATCTACGACGTGGCATATCAGGAAATGAGTTGGTTAATAGTTTAATCATTAGATTGTTTATATGCGATTAAGACTACAACAATATAATATTATATGTATATTATATATAATTTAATAATTTATAAGTTATAAATAATTAATCGGTATTTTTATGCTTAAATGTATTCTAAAATGTTAATTTTTCAAGTTCAAAGTATAAGTTACAATATATTTGACGATGTAAAGTTAAAATGGTATAATATGTACATTCATACTGTTTTTTAGATCAGACAAAAAAAGAAAGTTTTTTAATAATACAATCTTGCTGTAGCGAAATTTGAACTGTCTAAAATTTTAACATTCAATTTTAATACTGAAATTTCACTTCTAAGTCAATTATTCTTCCTCTTTAATGAATTATTTTTATATACGATCTGAATATTAAATTTAGGTATTAAATTCATCCAATTCCGTACGACACCATATAATATTGATTATGTTATAACAATCTAAAACAGCATTTTGCTGTAACATGATATTAGTTCGAGAGCTGTAGTAAAGAATTTCATAAATAAAAAAATTAAATAATTTCGATACATTGTTTAGTTATTTTTATAATTGTTCAAATACTGATATTAATTGTATAGCTGTTGTATTCAAATTGAAGATATTTATATTTTAAATATTTCTTTCTCTCTCTCTCTCTCTCTCTCTCTCTCTCTCTCTTTCTCTCCCTCTCTCTCTATATCTGTCTCTCTGTCTCTCTCTTTTTGTTTCTTTTTTTTTTTTTTAACCAACTCGTTCGGGAACACTTGAGCAATGTAGAAACAATTTTAATACACACGGCGATCGAGAAACCGTATAGTAAACTTTTAACGATTTGTATTCACTCGAGAACTTTTCTATATGTATACATTATGTGTACAACTGAGCGAGAGAAAAGCAAAAAAATTAATCGCGTACGCTCGAATGCAGCACATGCACATAACGATAAGAAGTTTAGAGTTGAAAAAATGTTCTAGATACATCGTGATTCATGAAGTTTACTAAATATCAAACATCATTTGTATTTATCTAACAGTACACGAGTATTTTCCTTTCAATTACGAAAACATTCGTGACATATAAATTTCATAAGTGCTCTTTCGTGTTCAATGCGTAAAGTGGAAACGGCAGAAAAAAGAAAAAAGAAAAGAACGATAAACTTTTCTTTAGAAAACATAATTACTTTTTTTTTTTTAACAAAAATCGAAATTAGAGGTTTCCGAAACAGAGTACAACCTCACCGATAGGTACGTTTGATCTCGAATAGAAATTATGATTTTACTGAAATTCGCTGGTGTAGATTGAAGATACACACCTACGTGTACACCGGCTAACGCAGCGAGCCGGATGAAAGTATATAGTTATTATCATCAGAAACAATCGAGACTCCGTTATACTGCGGTTAATCTAATACGGCGCACGTGGTTTTCGCAGCACGTGACAGTGACACGACTTGCATTATGACATTCTTTCACTTTTCGAATCTCTTGAAAGTGACATTTTCCATCGGTCAATCGCATACGTGTAACGTTTAAACACGATTTATCGACGGTTTGGTCATGACGAATGGTGTAGGACACGACCGAGCCAATTGTGCGTTGTGCGGACTAAGTGGATTCGAATAGCATCAACACAGTGAATATACTTCCACTTTGCGAATCACCGAAAAATTAATAAAACCCTGGGTCCGACTTCGCTTGTTTCCGTCTAATGGTATGCTAATAGTATTATTCTATCGGCAATTTAATCGCAGAAATAACAGATAAAAAAGACCGATTATTCCTTAGAGTATAATAACATTTGACTACTGCAAAGTACGATGTACCTGGTACACGTATAATTTTTGACAACCATCGGAAAATTAAAATGTTACACTTGATGTCGGTTTCATTTAAGATCTAAACCCCGTAGCCAAATGAAAACTGCACCGTTGTCGTAGGGCGAGTCAATTGAACAATTAAAAAATAATTATAAAATGAATTACATGATAATGATGCGCATTGATCATACGTGACATATAACACTTCCATTAAATAATATTAAACAACATTTTTCTCGTCGATTTCGCTTAATTTAATATCAATTCATGAAGTCTATGGAATAATATATACGCCCGAAAAGAACGCGTGATGTAAGTGAGTACATTTTTACAAATCGACCAACTGATACGATGTTTAAGCGATGCAAGATCTTGGTATAAATTTAAAAAATTGAAATATTTGTAATATTTATTTTATTTTCATTTATTTATTTATTTATTTACCATTCATCTTCCAACACTCTAATTTCTGAATTAAACTGGACGACTACCGAAAAAGCCGAAATCGGTTGTTAATAATATTATTCGGGTCGATGGGTTCTTTTCGCGAGTGAAAGTGTTGCACGTTGATTCAAGTATGGAAAATTAAAAATCAAATATCATACTAACCCAATGCACTTTTAATTTAACCGGCGAGTAAATCTTTGAAACGTTTTTCTTAACTCATTCTTCACGTCGATAATATAATCTACTGATTGAAATCAAAATAATAATTACGAACCATTTATTATTCTTAATGAAAGTTTTAGATAATATTCTACATAATATTCGAAACTATAACAAATACAAATGTATACGCAATATGACGTATACACAATCGCGGCGTGCACACCAAGTGTGTGTGTGTGTGTGTGTGTGTGTGTGTGTGTGTGTGTGTGTGTGTGTGTGTGTGTGTGTGTGTGTTTGTATGATATCAAATAAATAAATCGCATTAAAACGTATGAGTTCATTCATTAAATCGATGATGTAACTATTGTATTCTTATAAATACTCACGTGCCTCACCCGGCTGGTCGGTGCGAAAGGTTCGCCGAAATTAAATTAAACAATTTTAATTACGGCTTTGGAATATAGGAATCTTATTAAAAACCACTCGAGTTTAAAACAATAATAATATTGCGGTAGACGATGAGCCGTTCAAGACCGTGGTGTGTTCGCTTCGTGTTGTTTGAGCAAAGAAGTTCCGAAACGACGACGTGACAGCAGCGGTTTATTGCTGAAAACCGAGATATAGTCTAACACCATTAACAATAATAACAAAATAAGCCAAACGTGGGTCGTCCGTAAATCTAACGGTCAATCATATCGAAAACTTAAATGAACACTGGCTTATCAAGATACATAGGTACTGTGTGTTTTCTTTTAAAGGCGACACGAACATTCCTATCCAATGACCTAGGATTTACATCGGATTTTCGTGAAGGATTATGGAGTACTGAACACACATTTTTTGACAGTTTTCACATTTCAGCCCTTTTATAGTGCACATGTATAATACTATTTTTTTTTTTTTTTTAGGAGGGGGACATATGTTTAACTAACAGAAGAGACGAATTTCAAAAATCCTTAGTCGGAATTTTTCGCATGCATGTTTAAAGTTTGAATTTTTAAAAAAATCGTAAATTACTCGTAAATTACTAGTAAATTAGGAATATTTTTCAAAAAAATGATTTTTAAATTTAAAATTATTAATCAGATCAAAATTTTCTTCGGCTAATAGATTCGCTGCTACATAACTTTCTACCTATAATTCGAGTATCATGAGGTATCATAACCCCATAAATAAATTGTAAGTTATATATATATATGTAATGGCAATATGTTTTAGAAACTTTCGTCAAGTCTGTATAATTATCATGATGATATTTTTGAAGCTTCAAGTGTCTAATACAATTTTATTTGGATTTATGGCCAAATTTACAAAACAGATTTTATGAAAATCACGTATACAGCAAATTTTACCGTTTTATGTAATTTTTCTTTATGCTTGGAAAAACTATCAACAATAGAGAAAAATAACCTGTATAAAGTACTAACTAGAAAAAATTTTTGAACTATACAGATGCCGGACGAAACTTTTGAACTAGTGTTACTACCAGAAAACGTGATTACATACACAAAAAAAAACGCACATCATTACAAAACAAATACATTCATCGATTTACTCAGAATCTAAAAAAATAGAAGAATATCTTCTTAAAGGCCACGTCGTCCATTCAGTGTGTTTCGCGTTCCACTGTTTCACGTATAGCTGAAATATATATTTTAATGATTTTTTACCTCGGACTTATTTGAGAAACATTCAGAAACTCTATGGTAACTAAAATATGGTTACCTTTTAAACCAGAGGTGTCCAACTCGTGGCCCGCCGTTAGGTACCTTCAATTTTATCCCGTGTAATTATAAATAAAATTTAATATCTCGTAAAAACATTTCTGATCATTATTGCTCTCGTAAAATTATAAATAAAATCTATTGTTATTAAAATGTGTGTGGCGCATAACAACTCACATAATGTAGCCCAGTCTTCACAAAAGGTTGAACACGCCTGCTTCAAACTGTGGTGCTTTGTGATCAAGATGACGACTGACGATCTTTGACATAAAGATGGCATTATTACTTACAACTCCTACGGAACAATATGCCGTATTACACTATTTTAGCAATTAACTGCAAATGGTATGAAACTTGGAGGGATCGATGAAACCAACCGACATAAATAAAACGCAAATATCCCGGTGAGAATCACGGGAACCCCGTTCTGTTCTGATCAATCAACGATCTCTGGACTCCTTTAACTTCCAAAGTTGCCCAAGAGTCATATTGTATAATATAGGTACGCGAAATATTTACCTCGTCCGCTACAGAAATTTCCTTATCCGTGAAACACTCACGTAGGTACAAACAACACATTCCCTGTGGCACATCTTCAACAGATGGCTGATTTGTAGCACGATTTCCGGGTTAATATGTTTAAATTCGATCTGCTTGAGACTCGAAATACCATTGACGGATTGATGAATAGTTTCCCCGAACGATTCTAAACGCCGACCTGTATGCAGTCGAATTAATATGGTTAATTTACTCGCCAAAGTATACTCTTCATAGTATTCACTTTAATAACAAATATACGTTGCCAAATGGGAATTACAGTTTGACGAAGAAAAAATTGTTCGTCACCGATAAAACTATATATGATCGATGTAATTTTTCTCAATGTTATTTGATTGGAATTTAATTTTTTATCGGATTAAAATTACATCTGATCAAGTACACGCACTCCTGTACTTTAATCAGAAAAATTACTTTTAAAAGTATATAGTAGAAAGATGCAATACGTCAAACGTCAATAAAACTATACTTCGCAAGACTGTTGATAAAAAATATTTTCCCTACCTTGTGCGTGCCAAGAAGTTGAATTTCAGCAGCGGTTTTTAGACATTTGATAATGGCATAGGACATTTGAATTATACCAATGTGCAGTAAGTTCGCCATCAAAGATGGATTGTTTAAAATATTTATACGTTTTAATAATATATTTATGTATACAAATATTACAAAACTTTACCTTTTACATAAATTAAGTATTATGAACGCGCTCTCGTAAATTATTTATAGATACGATGACAAGTTTTCGAGGTAGTACAAAACTATACTTATCGGTTTTATGATTTAAATTAAAATATCGAAAAAGATATTTATGAGCGGTGTAATATAAAAGTTTTCGATAAGTGTTTATTTTGATTCGATTACGTTGATTTATTTTATTTATTTTTAATACATTTCTCTGTTGCTTTTTACTCTTTCTGAAAAAAAAATATTTTTTTCTTTTTAAAAGTTTTTATTGAACGCAAAACAAGGCTTACATTATAAACGCACACTAATATTATGATGAAAAACACGGTTAAAATCTTAATTTGTTTTCTTTGTACAAAGAGTAAGTTTCTGAAATATAGTGGTGTAATATTTTACGTGAATATTTATATACTTTTCAGAGCGTGGCTATCCGTATACTTAATTCACGTGTCCTCCAATGATGTAGTCATGATTATATACTGGGGGGATACATAATTTGATACGTCAAAATACCCCCAGAGGAGGTATATAAATGATTCCGTAAATTAGTGAACACTGTAAAATTGTATACTATAATATTGTAAAATATATTGGTAATTCAAAACAAATTAATTTTATGATTTGACGACACAGGCATTTTGAGTTTTGAGTAAAACGAGGAACTACCGGTTTTACAAGGATGTTTATTATTTCCTTTTGTTTTTAATCGTATTCAAAAGTTTAGTTCTGGAAATCTATAGATCAGATATTACACGTAAATAGAACTTATAGGGTTCGTTTCTCTCTCTTCTTACTCATCTTTCCAAGCGTAAGAAAAAACTGACCAAAAATTGAATAAAAGCAAAAAAAAATTTCATATATGAGACTTATATTAAATCGATTTTAATTATTTAGTCATAACTCAGAGATAAATGTTAAAAAAACTTAAAATGTTCACCATATTTAATAACGTATTTAACACTATATTTGTTCTACATACTTAACGAAAGTTTCACAAAAAATGATAACTTTGGAGCAAAAAATAGGACTCTTAAAATACATTGTTTTTTAAGTTCTTATTTTAAGTTATCTTCAATAACATTTCTAATATTTATCAAAAAGTTCTGAAATGTAATATAATCCTACTCAAATAATTAGCAAACAATACTGAAAAAATTTCAAAAACCATTATTCAGGATTTTTATTAACTAGGTGTAAATTATTAAACGATTTTTACTGAATTGGCTATTAATTTTTAATTTGTATGAAAAATTATCAGACCATCGAACCACTATAATTCTTTGAATACGGTAAGAACAGCAATATATTAAATATTTTGGTAAAATAAACGTCTCCTTTATTCAGAATAAAATGCAGTTTAAACTGTATTTATAAGAAATAACCTAAAGATAATTAAACTAAAAATATGAATAGTATATTTTACACTGCAGCTTTGCTTAGAATCGTTTTACTAAAAAAAAATATTTACCGTTTCTTTAAAATTCAATACACCGGCCATCACCATCATTTTACCCGAGGATCAAAAAATTCCCTTTGACGCGAAGTATTTTTTTTTTTTTTTTTTTTTTTTACTGAGACTTAAAATGAAATTTGACCTCACTCGTTTAACAGTAATGAAAAGATTTTAAAAATCGTTAATCAGGATTTTTATTTTTATACAGACGTTAACTAAATGTTCAATCGATTTTTATGGAATCGACGTTTTTGCATCAATTTTTAAATTAAAACGTAACTTACTAACATCGATATAGTTTATTCATCCAATCATTGTAAAACTCGGTATATAAATAGAAAAATATGTTTTGAATCTTCTGATAAAAAGCTATTTTTCTTTGTTCAATAAATCAATTTTAGAAGGTCTTAATAGAAAAACTTACCAACAATCTAACTACAAACAGTGATGTAGATAAACAGAATAATAATTAAACTAAAGCTTTGCTCAGAATCGTTTTACTGAAGAAATTTTTTTATTGTTCATTAAAATTCAACACACTCGTCCCCATTACTAAATCTTTAGACCGATGGGACGAAAGACGAATTTCCGCAACCACTATTTTACCAACCTTAACAAGTTCGTTTATAGTGTGTCGTATCGCGTTTTATTTATATAATTCGACAATTTGAGAACCCAGAAAAGAAAATGGATTGGAGGCATTATCATTGAGGACCATTCGTACTCAATGACATATTTTTTTTTTTTTACTTTACACACATCTAGCATAAAAATAAAAGTTCTGAGGGCATATCTATCCCCATTTTCCCCCCTCTCATAACTACGTCTCTGATATTCCGTAAAATGATGAAAAAACTGTCA
Source organism: Therioaphis trifolii (assembly GCA_027580255.1). Taxonomy (NCBI): domain Eukaryota; kingdom Metazoa; phylum Arthropoda; class Insecta; order Hemiptera; family Aphididae; genus Therioaphis; species Therioaphis trifolii. The sequence continues at coordinate 46,432,805 of CM050404.1, forward strand.
ACGGGTGCGTGTCTAGTATATACGTTGAACAACATAATAATATATTATGATGAAGAGTCACTCCGTCTTTTGTACTTTTTAAGTGTGTATAGTTACATTGTTTCTAGAAACACATTAGTCTGTTCAATTTGTTGCCTTTATATTAGAATTTTGTAATGACATCGTAAATGAACAAAAGAAAAATTCTTTGTCACAAAGGATTGTTGTTGTTATTGTTGTTGTTGTTGTTGTTGTTGTTGTTGTTGTTGTTGTTGTTGTGAAGGGTCGTTGTTGCGACGTGCGGTCAAAAGTAATTTTTTTGGTATTTTTTTTTTTTTTTTTTTTAATTTTTCAATCGTGCACTGAGTAGTGCGGTGACAACAACCTAACTCTCGTAATGAAAATCACAGACGCGGGCCCTCTTAAACACGCATTAACGCGCGGTAAAATTATAAGTAAATCAACGGGCGGATACCTCTGCTCGATGTAACGCGTACGTTAAAAGATAGCGAGTCGAAAGCACGGTGAGTCTTATTCAGACGAGTGTTAACGACAGTCGTACAGCGTGACGTGTACACGAAGCAAGTGGCATTTGTAGTCACGTATTTATTGGCTTTCTGTTGAACAATAATAATATGTATACTTATATTGTCACTATGGAAAAATAAAATGTTTTAATGACAAAATATATACCACCCATCGAACGTGAATGACATTAAATCTATAGGAAAAGTTTTGAAATCTCGTTAGCGTTCGATATGATATTTTATGACCACACTTCTCCACCTGGATAGTAAAAAAAAAATAAATAAATAAAAAATACACGCTTAAAACATAATAACAATAAATAAGTATATTGATTTACGACGGCCCGTGTAATAATCTCCGTTTTATGAAGTCGTCATAAGAACAATAAACTGAATATCGTTCAGAACCATAATCCGCGTACAAATCGTTTTGCAATCATAATAAAGGATTTCATGTGCCATACCTATTATTGCGTGGATTATCGGTAGATTATTCATAAATTATCATGGTTACTACCATGCAAATATAAACCAAAGCGCCTAGTCCTAGAATCACCCGGGATAATATATTTTATGAGCATGCGATTTATATGTGATATTTATATGATTCTCCTGTTAAACCCCGCACCGGCTGAATATTGATTTTCCGATGAATGATAATGCGGGCACGTCTTATTTTCATTGCTGAAGTGATATTTTGAAATCAACGAAACAAAAAAGAAACGTAAACACGGAAACAAATTGCGAGGTTTTTTGATTGACGCGAGTTTCTATTTCTCAAATAAAACGTGTGAAACGGAAACGTTTTGATATTTGCAAGTTGTAGTTTTCATATCAAATCAATTACGTCTAAGTAACACTGTTATACGTATATTGTAGACATATCGGAAAACAACATACTAACGTGTTGATCGTATGTCTGATTTATTGCCAATCAATCGACAGTTTCCTTCAATCAACACGGTAATATATTATTTTCCAATAAGTCCACTACGATTACTTGTACGCACGGAGCAGAGTTACTAAGACGGATTTAATTTTGATGTGAAAACAGCAACTGCAAATATCAAAAAATTCTATATTATTGTAATGAATGACTGTAAATTATTAATTATTAATTATTAATTTAAACTATCATCACCGTGGGACTATAAAACTCTGCATACCACATGCGAATAAACATCATTATCATTATAATTATTATTATTATACATTCAGATTTACAAACTTGTAAAACATGAAATATGTTAAAACATTTTAATAAAAAAAATAAATGGTGAATTAGCGAATTTATGTGCACATATTTAGTACATGCGATTATAAAGGCCATTTCCAGTCTTGAAATTTATAGCTTCTAACTCTTAAAAAATGTGTTTCATTCTCCAAATTTACATGAAAAAAAGAAATAACAATGCAAATACCTCACGGTATGTTTTGCCAAAACATAAATTATAACGGCAAAGATTTAAAATTGTCTTTTTAGTTTTTACTAGCCATATTTTATGGTTTATCTTAATGATTCGCACATTATATTTTTAAATCTATAAATACAGTATAGATTTATGCACACTATATTAGTTTACAGTAATTACTTTTCCAAAATAATGTGTCACATTGGTTATTACCAAGTTTTAACCATAAGTATAACCGACACACGTAGCCTATGATATTATTATGGGAAATGTAATTGAATTCAAAACCATAATCTAAATGTGTTCATATATCACTCGAAAACCATAACACTTATTAATTATTTGGATAGTATTTGTAAATCATTGCTTTATAGTAATTACTGAATTTGTATTGTTTGAAAACAACTGTTAAACTATCATTAATTTGAGTGAACTTTAAGTTTGCGTTATATTAAAGTAGTCACTAGTCGTTAAAAGCTCAATTATTTGAAAATCGTCTTTTTCAGATGTTTAAAAAATGTCACTTCATAAAATCATGTTTGCGATCCACTTGACACTGCGAGTACTTAATTTCAGAAGTTTTTGATTGGATGGAAAGCAAGTAAAATAAGTTATACAGTAAAATAAGTTATATAAGTGTACCTAGTACACTTATCGATCTAACATATTTATGAAATAAAAAATGTCTGGTCATTCAGACGTGAGAAAAAATTAGTTTGCAATCTCCACTCTGTAATAAATTATACGTAAGACTTTCAGTTTTAGTAAGGCTTTTTCTTTTTAGTTTAAATGTATATCAGATATATATTTGTACGTGGTCGTATAATACGATCGTTTTATTTTAGTTATTTTGAATTATAAACCATCCAAAGTCAATATAAAACTTTACCGTGCATTTTTAAAATCGAGTGTAAATATTGGACTGCAAGAATGAATTTATACATCTATAACCAGCTAAGAAAAGAAAACTAAGCAAAATTACCTTTCTGAAAAATTATTGATTTATTTCAGCTGCTCCTGAAAAATAAAACAAATATTGTTCAACTCAATACGTAAAGAAAATTATAAAAACGAAAAAAAGATTGATTATCTATTTGTTCTGTTAGTTTAGTCATTATTGACAGACAACTCTGAAATTGACACGTGGGCGCATATTTAGTAGCTTCGTGTAATCCACACAAGATATACGTTTTCAACGATGGTTTTGTCAGGTAAATTTAAAACTATATAACGTCATAAATCAAAAATGTTTAGTGAAAGTTATGACTTTTAACTATTAATCAAAAGGCGATTTTAAATACGTTTATTGGAAATAAATAATTATATAAAATCAGATAGTTTATGGATGAAAAAAAGGCATATTCTGTACATTTTAAGTATTTATGAGTAAATAAAAAAGAAAATGATCGTTTAAATTTTAATTTTTTATATACTCAAAAAAACTGAAAATAACTTAATTATGTAACTTATGATAAAAAACTTGGATGTTGAAAATATTTACTTTTATATTTCCTGTTAATACTCCGTGATGACATTTACAAAAAAAGTATCACACGTTAACTGTTTCTTGCGTTTTTTGACATATTTTCTTTAATCTTTGTTTATATTAAAATATTGTCATTTTCACGTTTTCAGTCGTAGTCTCAATGTAGTTTAAGACTGATATAATATTGTTTACGTACTCGCAGCGTGTTGGCGCCAACGCCATAATAATGTATCAATGATAAAATTATTTTATTACATTTTTTTATATCGTACACCTATACTGCGAAATCACTCGAGCGAAGGAACTCAAAAATAAATCACAAACCAAGAGAACAGTGAAAAACATTTTTATGACCCGATTATAAGTATCTATAATATAATATAAATATGATTTATAGGTTGTATGTATGCAACTTGTGAAATTTGCTTCAATACAAACTATACGGAATTAAACGGCGAGATAGGAAAATATGCGAGAAACTGTAGTTTTTTTTACTAACATATTGTAAGGTTTAGTTGAATAATTAACCAACTCGTCAATCAAAGATATTTTATAACACGAATTATAATAAAACGAAATTGATACCATCAAAATCATCTTTTCTTCCACCGAAGTTTCACAAGATTAAACAGGTCTGTTTGAAAAATCGTATTTATCAATATAAGTATTTAGGACTGATCGTTTAAAAAATATAAATATTTCAAGTTTAGAGTAGCGTAGCAGTACCATTACATTTTTCACCCTTGCTTCTCTTTTCCGCTACTTTTAACTTTAAAATATGCATATATCTTCTAAACAATTGGTCAAATAATAAACATTAAAAAATCAATCTTTAAAAAAAAAATATATATATATATATTATCCTTTACTAATTATAATGTTATGCCATAAATATTAATTGCCACGTGAAAAAAAAACCATAAATAACCACACGTACCTAAATAAAAAAATATTAAAATATAAATGTATGTTTTTTTCATAAAATTGTAGCGCATCAGTGTGAAATTTATTTGAAAATGGAAAAAGTCTAACACATCGAATAAAAGTAAAATGATTGAATTTGTCTAACAGACCTGTTACATCCTACGTATATGTGTATGATTTATTTCGTCAATCATATATACATTCAAAATATACGGAGCGTCGCCCGTTTAGAGATACATTTCGAATTCGGCATACATTGTGAGAGTTTCCAACCCCTTGTTGTTGGAAACACGAGATATTGCTACAGGCTTACGGCATTGTTTTGTTTTGTGGTCTATTGACATGTAATGTTAACACGCGTTGGTGTCGCGTCGGGTTAATCATTCGCCAGATTTAATACTAACACTGGACTCGTCGGAACACAGAAAAACGAGTGGCTATGACAGATACCAAATGCTTGCAATTGGATAAGACAAGATTAAAAAAAAAAAAAAAAAAAGAAAGGAAAAGAAAAAAATGACTTCTGCAGAGAACAAATGATAAATAGAAATGACAAAATAATTTGAACGCTGAAAACAACAATGCCAAGTACGTTCGTTTTCAAATATTTTCCTTGATATCATTTAATGATGTATCAATAAATCAACAATTTTACTACAGAATGTAATATTATTACCCCATGTTATATTTTTAACCCCACAATACCTACCTGTTGAAAATGTAATTTTGAATTCTGTTATTGTGTATGATAACTCAATGTCACTGTAGTATCTAAATAATCAAAAAATGAAAAATGGTCTGAATACCGCCGAAAGTAGTGTTTAAAGTATCAGCATACTTATGTACATTATTTCAGTGCTCAAACGGGATAGATTATACAAAAATGGAATACAAATGATTTTTGATGAAAACAAATCAATATTAACATGCGATATTTCTTCGAAAGTGTGGATTGAAATAAATTATAACATACCTTTTGCTAACTGTATGAAATAATGGTATTTTCATGTTTTCTGTATGCTCTACAAGATTTTCAGCAAACAAATAATGTTTGTATTTTAAGACAATTTTTAAAAGTGATTCACAACCATGACGTTAGTGTTCACGGAAAAACTTGGAGTTTGTACAAACATTTGTTTTACTTATATGAGAATACACTTAACCGAAACCCATCAAACATAAATGAAAAACATAGTTTAAAACTGCATTGACGCTTATTTTAGTTTAGAATACAATTATTATTATTAATCAAAGAAAAATTTAAAACTTCCGTTCGAGTCCACGTCATTAAGTATAGCAATAATAAGTAGTTACAAGTTACAACATATAATAGTTTGTAATTTAGCGCGGTATATAACGTATTTTACAAAGAATTTATAAATGAAAAAAATCCAAGTCGAATTGGCCACAAAGATTGAAGCCGTGCATTGGGAAAAAAAATTCTTGGAATTAAGCCGTTTACGTTTTGCGCTAATTAATACTACCTACAACTATTAAATAATTAAACGTAACGGTATTGTTAAGAACACGCGGATGAAAATACTCGTAACGAATCTCATTGAAAACACATCATGTAGATGTTAAGTTTTAGAATAACGAATGAAGTGTACGTGTATAACGTCATTACGCAGTTATGTATCCATACGACTACATCTCAAAACTTAATATTTCATGGGAAATCTTATATAGTTTATAAGTTATGTAACAATTCAATAAATGTAAAAAAAATTTTGATTTTAAAACGGCTAAATGTTTCCGTGGTTTTCGTTACCGCTGAATATCATATTTGTATCGAAAACTAACACAATATCAAAATACAATCTTTATCTATGCAGATACCTCCGACAAAACCCTAAAATACATTTATTTACTTTATTACTATCATTATTTATTTATATATTATATATATATGGTTATTGTACGTATGGTAGTGTTTCTATTCGAACTTGACAAGAAGTTCGTGTGCATGTATATTACTAAACGTATTAGGTCCGTCAAAATAGCAAATATTTTCGACGCTTTTTACAATTTTAAAAACGTTTTTATAATTCGTGACCAGGAGCGTATATTTAATGATATACACAACAGATCCTTTATTTCACTCAGACTCTAATACATAAAATACAATTACAAAGTAAATAACTTGAAATTACACCGATCGAATCATTGCAAATAAAATACGTTTACCTAAGTTTTATTCGACTTATATGAGCTGTATTAACATGACGTTTATTGTAAACACTATACATATCAGATTTACCAATTTGCTATTCGTTCGTTGGCGATTGACTATTGCGGCATTTCTTTTCATATTATGATTATATATGCGGAATCGGGGAATTAATAGAATAAACCTAATCTATACAAATCGTTTACGCTAGCTAACATTCAAGTCGTACGTTTCCGTTTTTCTTTCGCGATTAATATTTTTATTTTATTTTATTTATTTGTTTTAAATCTTGTCCATGGTTCAAGTATACCAAACGCGTAAAATAAAAAATCACTGATTTTGTAAATTGTAATGATCAGGGCTCGGAACTTTATGCACTAAAAAGCTATCAAATATGTGCATACGTATGCACTAAAAAAATTCAAATATGCAGTATAATATGCAACTATTTTTATTGTAAATATTCATATAAAAGTAAAATTATGAAAAAAAAAAAAAAATATTTTTCAATCAGGTACAAAATAATGTTTTTCGTAATTATTCCTTGACTATTTTTATTATAAAAATTTATATCTAAAAGTATGATTATGAAAAAAAAAATTATTTTAATATTTATTCATTTGTTTTTTATAAATGTATAAATGTCTCATGTATTTTTCCAACTAAAATATGTTTAATACCAGCAGTTATCGACCATCCAACAAACGGCTGGTCATTAAGATTACGAGATTCAACTTATTAAACGATACGGGGCGATAAATATATTTTTATTCTTGAAAATTTTAAAATCAAATAATGGGCAGTGAAAACAAAACTGAAATTAATACTAGGTACAACATAAATTAAATTTATTAATGATAAATTATTAACATAAATTATGCATTAATAGGCTTAAAATCTTTTAATATGCGAAATCATATAAATGTAGTTAAATTATGCAAAAATATGCAACATAAACTTTTGTATTTCAATTGTATGGACCATGAAACGAATTTGTATCAAATCAGATTTTGAATATGCAGCTTCCTGAAAAACATGCAATTGCATAAAGTTCCGAGCCCTGGTAATGATTGAAAAATATTGATTGATGCAAAAATCTTTATTTGAGGGCAATTCTTGATTTTTAGAATTTGTATTACGATTTCTATGCCATGTGTGTGCCGTGCGTCTGCGCGTGCAGTTATAATAATATAATTAACACGTACAACGCCGCAAAATTTAAAATTGTTCTCATATCTAGAGTTTTGCATCGATCAATGTTTTTCGACTACTAAAATTTACTAAAAAAATATCTTCACTTTTTATTGACAAAAAAAATATAAGTTCCCATTGGATTAGTTCTCCCAAAACTACCCTATCAAAGATCGTTAAAAACCATGAAGTTGACTTATTATTTCAAATTTCTCTGAATAAAAAATGTTCATAGCATATTATATTTTACTCCATTTCGAATATCTATATAATAAAGTTGCTGTAACATAATTGGTGAATCACCCTGTATGTACGTCGTACACAAAGACGAAACGGTTTTTTTTTTTTTTTTATTACTTGTCGTCGTATTTTGAAAAATATTATTATTTTTATTATTATTTTATCGTCAACGTATTAACGTACCTATTGTATTTTGTCCACGTCGACAATTGCGCGCGCGTTTAATACGTGTGTATATTATACATGAATTATTTTCCCGTGGAGTTTTTTTTTTCTATTTTATTTATTTAATTCAGTTTTTTCCGTTTCCACGCGCAGCCCTCGTGTCCGACCACTCCCCCGGGCACCTGATCCCATGTCAACGTCCACGACGCCCGCGCGTCGCGTGTATACGCGTATGACATTTTAACGTGCCCGTTATCGCCTGCACCATCTCCCTCGTTTCGTCTCTCGATTGTTATGTCCGCGCGTTTCCTCGTCTTTATATTTATTATTATTATTATTACACCGTTTTCAACCCGTTTCCCGTGTTCGAATGGCTCGTGAATATAACTCGTGCGTAATCGTTCGTCCCGATCTTTCTGTTGTTTCGATTATTTAATTTTTTTTTTCTTTTTTGTCGCACTCGCAGGACGAACGACTAGAACAAAATGAATTTCTATTCACTCATAGAGTGTCACCAAATTCTCTAAACGCGCACGCCATACCTACGCATTATAATATTGTCGGTATGAAATGAGAAGTGCACTTCGTTCGTCACTCTATTATATATATACCTATATATATTCAATAAACTCGTGAAATAACTTAAGGTATACACTACAACATTTTGTTCGGTAGAGTTGTATAGAAATATGTGATTTGGTAATCAATGTTTTTTAATGAACTACGATTTAGAGTTTTAAAATTGTCATGAAATTCTCTCTCATAATAGTATAACACATTAATCATTAAAATATACACAGTAATAGAACCACCATTATTGAACTACAATTACATAAATTATACGAGTACAATACAAACAGTAAAAAAAAAAAAAAAATGAATTATAAAGTATGTCGTGGGTTTATAATTTATTGTGAGTTTAAACTGTCATCAATTAATCTTGCTTCTTATAATTTTATAATTTTTATTTTTTTACCAAGCATATTAATTTTGAATGCGTAAATTCCAAGTCAAACGTGAAATCTTAATATGCTAATGCGGTATGCGTTCTACAGGTTTTCCCCGTCCTACTTTCTTCAGGTAAGAAGTAATGAGTTTGAAATCCACCGATTCAATATTTGTATCGATAAGTATACATAGCTCTCTCGAAGACCTATGGACTTATTGGTTGGAAATTCACAAAATTCCAATTCAAGTAGACAGAATTTGTTTCTCTGACTGAAGAAAATATAGCGGAGGTAGATTATTTGCTAGAGATGCTTTCCTTTCATTGGGTGATATGTAGACACTATAGAAGGGTGACCGTATTAAAAAAATAAAAAAACGGGACAGTCGTTACTCCCCCCCCCCCCAAAAAAAAACCAAATTTCAGATTTTTGTCATTTGATGTATCTTTCATAAGGGTTGCAGCAAATTTAGTATTTTTTAACGCTTCTAAAACTTGCTCCGTTGCAAAATCGACAATTACTTTTGATATAATCAATTCACATTTCGTTCGAGCGCAAGACACTATTTTTATTATGAATTATCTTCATAGGTGAGGACGTTCAATTCATAGATCGAAACGAATGGATAATATGCTTGACGGTATGAAAAGCAAACATACCATCTTCGGCCGTAATAGGTTTTTTCTCTTCCGATAGCCCAGATTTTCCTTTATTGATCAATAACGATGTTAATTTATTAGTAACTGTTTTATAGGTATCTTTTCGTACATCGATATTTTTTCATCAAATCAACATAATTATACGGAAATAACGGGATTAAAACGGGACCATCTTATAAAAACGGGATAAAAAGCGTCCCGTTCGAAGTTTGTCGGGACAACGGGACATGATGGTCAAAAAAGGGACAATCCCGTTTTTAATGGGACGTCTGGTCACCCTACACTATAGGTCACCAAATAACGTACCGCGGTCCGTATACGGATAGCAAACATATTTTTAACGGTTTCTGGGTTTTTAAAGTCGTAGAATTTTTATGAAACTATACAAAAGTAAAACGCTCCTGTTCCACAGAACACAGTATACATGTAATAGGTTTGTATGAAATATGCAGTACAAGAGAATATTAATTCATTTATATTAAAAATTCTAGGAATTTTCAAAAAATATATGTATTTTGTTGATTAGTCAAAAAGTTATTTGAGAAGTTTGATTGGCTTCAAAACGGACTTTCGTGGGAACAAGTCGGTGATCGTTGTTATAATATTATAGCTGACGAGATTAATAACTGAAATCACGGTACTCGGAAAGACGGTCACTGGGCGTTCGGTTTGAAAAAAAAAAATAACTTGAAAATTACTGCAGTAATATGTTCGCCGACGCGATCGAACGACATTAATTTTATACAATGCTGTGTTAGTCATACCGTGGTCTGGCAATGATTGTGTAATGGCCGGCGAAAACAATCGCACAATGACGACGTTTAAAATAAACGAAAACGACACGTCTGTCGAATATCGCACACTACAGTGCGCGGTTCCGCGGGCAACACGACGACGTTGGTATTACAACCGTCTGCGTGTGATCGACGATCTATCGGCAACAGGCGTCCGCAAACGATTGTGTCAACGCGTCGCACTCGAACCAGCGGCGTCTATATCGTCTCGTCCGTCGGTACGTTTACCCTTTTACGTAGGGCAATTGTTGCGGATCATTTTTATTTTTTCTGTTTAATTGCACCGCTGTCACGTCGCGTCGCCTTGCACGAACAGACAAGCTATCTCGGCCACTCTTATAATATAAGGTATTGTACGGATGACAAGTGACAAGAACGACAACGACAAAAGTTCATATATATCTCTACTGAACGACGCATTGGAAGCTCCTGACCTCCTATCCAATGTACGTTTACGTATTTCTGCTCGCTTTTCCGGGCACCTATTAATCACGTCTCTGGCCACTGTCCACTCTACTTATTATGGCCACAATCGTCATGTGCATTGCAGAATGCTGTGCCATGGCAATTTTATAAATTTAAATTTCTGGCATAGTTCTATCGTTCTGACGTACCTATGTTGTTTTGTTTTTCTGAAATCGATCTTTCAGTTAATTTCTACGATTTGTATACGAACATGATAAAAATTATTTATACGATAATACATCTATTTTCATAAATATATTTATTTATAAATGAATCAATATTTTGTTAGTGACGTTATAACTTGAAAATTGCTTGACAAATTCGGCTATTTTTTTTTTTTACGCCAGCAACAATTTTAGAGAGATTTGTGCGTAGAAAAGCATTAGAAAAGTTGCACGGGTACTGCTAATTCAACTTCTAAAGAGTGGCGGATCTGAAGCTTATTAAAGGGGGGGACGAATCGGTATCATGGATTATTAATTAACAAGGACGTAATTCAAAACGTACTGAATTTTTTTTTTTTTTTTTAATTTTGACGAAATTGACTGTTTTAATCAAATTTCATATAAAACTGATTCTCCACTCTGAATCATTTTATTGAAAAAATGATTTATCATTGCTTTGCGATTTAATACATCTATAGTGGTAAAGTTCAGGTAACAAAAAAAATCCTAGGGGGTGGGCGATCGTCACGTCCCCCCCTCAAATACACCACTGGTGGATACAGGAGTAAAAATAAACAAATAGTAGTTATTATAATATTAACCTATTGTACACGGGTATTCTATGTTTGGGATGCAAACATTTTTGTTTATCTTTGTCGGGGAAAATTCTTATCTTTACTCATTAAAACCTATTTTTAGTCTGACTCAACTTTCATGTAACTTTCAAGATGTAAATTAAATATCTTCATAGTTTTAAGTGATTTCAAATTTAAACAAATGAAATATATTAGGTATTTAGTTAACATAATATTTAGACTTCATTGTTGACATTGACTTTTTTTCTAATTATTTATTGTTTACTATTACTCGTCCAATTGAACATTCTTGGCCAAGAGAAGATGATCTCAGTTAGGCCAGCTAGTATATATATCAGGAGTCTTCAACCCGCGGCCCGCGGGCCGTATGTGGCCCGTTTTGTCATTACTTGCGGCCCGCGATCACATTTGAAATATAGTATTCATCTTTTCTATTTAGATAAAAATAAAATGACCATGAGCCCAATGAAAAAATTGGGATAGAAGCGATAAAACAAATTAAATTACCTACTTACATGTAATAAATGTTGGCTGTTTTAATGATATTAATGATAGTTGGTAATTTAAAATATTTTAATCATACAAATTATATTAGTAAAACTGAATTTTAGAATAGAATACACGTTTTTACTACGGATGCGGCCCGCGAGATTTGTAGAAAATAATGTGTGGCCCTCTCCATAAAAAAGTTGAAGAACCCTGATGTATATAATATAAGTAATGTGTACAATACAAAATTTTCCTTCCTACGCGTTCATAATGAAACAATAATAGTTATATTGAAAACTTAAGCGCACACTGCATGTCCATGAAAACTCATGCATTTTCACAATTCGAATGTTGTTCCACTTACCCATTTGACATGTTACAACACAACAGTATATTGTAATGGTGTACCTATAAAAGACATAACAAATAAATTGTAATAAAACAAATGTATCATCGATGGTACGTCTTATATACCCTTACCTTGCGCTCTATCACTGTGTTGTTGAATGCACTGATCGCCGCGTGTTTGACGGCCATCTTTATATTTTTTAATTCTTAATAATATTGTCGTTTTTCAACGATCCGCGAAGTTGCATGATATGGCGCGCCGTTTATAAAATGTTTTTTTTTTTTTTTTTTGTGTGTGTGTAGTTAAATATTGTTTGTTTGTTTAACCGTTTAATGTTATATTACTATTCTATTAATATATGTTTTGAAAACGATGTTGGATTATAACAGGTGTACGAAATAATTTATTGAATAACAAGATAATCGATACAATATTATCCAAACAACTTGCAGTGGCAATACAAGACACCGTAGGCTTAAACAGCTAACACGCGGTAAGTACATGCACTTAGTCGTGATAATTATTCCACGACGATTAAAAGATATGACTACGCGGGTAGTACCTGCACTTGCGGTGGTATAACCCAGTGGTCTTCAACCGGTGGGTCGTGACCCATTTTTGGGTCGCGTAAGCTTTAAAATTGGGTCGCGGCATGTCTTTTTAAAATAAAAATTAAACTAATAAAATTATATTAGGTGAAAAAATATTTATTAAATTATTTTTAAAAAATTATTCCAACTACTGCAGTGTAATTTTTATTTATTCAGTTTTCATAGTACCACTGCAAAGTATTAAGCAATTTTAGATTTTTTATAAAGCTTAAGTGGGTCGCGAAAAATGTAGGCCTGAAGAAATGGGTCGCGAGTCCAAAAAGGTTGAAGACCACTGGTATAACCCAACGTGCAAAAAACCGTTACGGTTATATAAAATGAGTATTCCTAGGGGACTTTGTAACGTTCCAACGGAACTTCCATTAGAGTTCCAAAATCATTCCAAAAACGCAATATTCCGTATTGTTTGTAACAATGAATAAACCATCATAGAACTATAAAACAGGTTGTATTGCTTGAATAGTTTTTCGGGAACATGCCAATAACGTGCTTTTAAAACTATTCCTGGGATATTTATTTGCACTTCAAATTAATAATTTTAAATTTTATGTTCCAGTTATATTTTTCCAAAGATTTTTAGTAACATTTAAGCATATATACCACTCCTATACTATGTAGTACCTGTTATTTTGGGGAGGGGAGGCATAAATCCACCTCCACACCTTAAGGTTGTATAACTATTATTTGTTATATATTATGTAAATAATGATGGTCCATACACAGGGGAAAATAGGTAAAAAGAACTTATGAAATACTTAAAAATTTATCAAATATCTAATGTATCTTGTTCTCTATCCTCTTGATTTAATTACATGTAGAATTGTGTGTTATCAACAAGTATTATATCATCATTTAGAAATCCACAAATTCTTAGATAAGTATAAACATTTCAAAATAATTACATTAATTTTTTTTTTTTTTTTGAAAAGTCATTTATTAATAAAAATAAAAAAAATAAACACACATTTGACTGGTCTTACAAGTTTATATTATAAGAAAAAAAAATATAGTCTCTTAAGTCTCTTAAGAGTCACTCAATATTTAAAATTTTATTGAGCGTTTATTCGCTAAAATTTCAACGATACGTGGGTACATGGGTTGACATTATACATACGACTGTATGCCCGTATAGTTCTGTATATTTTTATTAGAACTCATTGTGGCGTAAACAACACATCTTATAATAATTCGGGATAACGAATAGGTTACAACATACAACCCTATAATTAAGATTCATTAATAATCAATATTCAAACATTTAAAAAATTATGTCTGTTGAATCATGTTTTAAAGAGATCGTACCTAAAGATAATGTACTTAATTCACCCTAAAAAACAACCAAGCCTTAGATTTATTACAAGTGTTGATATCTCAGTAATTTCTACTAAAAATATATATAAAATTGTTATCACTCCAAATATATCTATTTTAGACTTGACGATGTAATCTGTGCATTTTCAAGTCATATTTTTTACCATTAAATAATTACATACTATATATATATATATATATATATATATATATATATATATATTTTTTTTATGATAAGTTTCATTTTTTTATTTTTTTTGTATCATACTTAATGATTTGGTATATTTTATAATCGTTTCCAAACCTTAACACCCAAATATATCCTTTAATAATATTTATAGAAAATAATAAAAACAACGTATAGAATGTAAATTATTATTTATCATTAAGTTATTAGTAGAACCTATTTTTATGACATTCCACACTTAAATTGAAATATGTTTATTTATAAAAATAAAAAAATCACAAATAATTAGATACAAAAAAGCTCACAATCATCAATAACATGTTAATAAAATGCAATTTTAATCCACTTGTCATCAAAGTCGGTAATAAATCAATTTGAGCGTTTCCTAGAGTTGTTTTTAATTTTGACGCTATTGAATCAATAGTAATAAACATAATCGTTTGACGAATAAAAAAAAAAAAATATATATATATATATATAGCTATATATAATATAGCCGTAATAGGAAATAAACGTAAAAATACATTATAATATACTAGAATTAAAATATATTACATTGTATCACTGTACGTCTTAATTTCAATTAGCCATTTTTTAAACTTTTTTCAAAGCAATTTCAAAATTGTTAACTGGTTAATTTGTTAATACAACATAGAAATTCCGTCGTTTGTTCTAAGTTCTAACCGATTCTTCGTTTGCACATCAAAATATGTTGTAGGTATTTGTATATTAAAATTTAGCAGAAAGATCATTGAGTTTAACCACTAACCAGGTCGTTACTGTTCGTTAGAATTTTAAATAAGCTTTCGATGAATGTTTTACGGCATGAGCACGAAAGCAACATTATATATACTGGGAACTTTTTTCAATTACCTGTTATATTATGCTTATTACTCTTATTGTTATTGTTATTTATTTCATTATTTGAAATTACTGTCAAGGGATTTCTACAAACTCCGACGTACCTGCATGAGCATTTATAAAAATGAGGACATTTCGAGTACATTGTTGATCTGATGGTGGTGGTTTCGACGGAACATTCGTCGGGCGAGCACTGAATTGGTCGATAGCAAAGTATACACGACTGCTCGCGACCCCCGAGCCTCGCAGAAAAATGACCAAGGCCGCGGCGAGATTTAGACACGAAGTCGCCTGGTATACCTATTTTAGCGCATTATTGTGGGTTGACTCAGAGCGAATCAACGCCTGTGTAGGATTAATCATGTAAAATTAATATTCATCACATTGCGTGTACACTGTCCTTCTCCGGTGCCCGTTCGCTCCCTGATAAGTTAAGAATGACACGCGTGGACTATGTTTAAGTGTTTTTCGCGTTTTTTCAGTAAACGAACCACTACTACCTACGCAAAATTATTCAACATTTGACACACACTCAAAGGCATCGAACGATCCGGTACGGGATACCCGGCACGTTCATAAATTACTTTTTTACATTTCTATCTGTTTTTCTTTTTCCGTTTAAGTTCAAAGACGAACGCTATTAATTTATTCAGAACCCCATTGTTCCAATATACGTGTTAGACGAGCAGTGTTGGGATTATCTAGATAGTTTTATCTAGATAAATAAGTTGTTATCTTTATCTTATCTAGATAAATATAAATAAGCCATTCCAAATTATGTTAAAAAATTATCTAAGATAAAGCAAATCTTACCTAGATAATTAGATAAATATTTTATTTTTATGTATCAAATGGTAATAGAATTTCCTTGAAAATAAGTTTTTTTTCTTAGTATAATTATTATTTAATAAATAATAAAGCTATGAATAACTGTTAAACATTATCGATGGGAATATTAATAATTATCTTTATTCCAGTATTGTTGTCTAAGAATTACTTATAAATATTAAATCAATACCAAATTATTAATGAACACACATTTTGTCGTACGTGTGCATATATTATATAAATATAAGTAAGTAGGTATATAGTTTCACATGTCTATGCGATTCCCCTTAGCCCTCGCCCCTTTTCGATAGTATAAATAGTATACTGTGAAAATGAATTCAAAATTTAAAATTTATCTGAATTTTATCGAGATAAAATGATTATTTAATTATCTTTATCTAGATAAAAATATAAATGATTTATCTTTATCTTTATCTAGATAAAAAATTAGTTATCTGGTCACAACACTGTAGACGAGTGCACTAACAAATTAGTATTCTCAGACTGTGTCTGTTCCCGACGTCCGGCTTGAACCCCATCATATACCTATGTACGTACACTTACATTTTACATTATACGTAGCGCGTGCGCACGCACGCACTCACACACACACACACACACACACACACACACACACACACACACACACACACACACACACACACACACACACACACACACACACATACATAGGTACACACACACACACACATGACGGCCGAAGGTTTTCGAACGTTTTTATAAAACAATAATAATCGTTAACGTTTTGTTTCGGTAGTGGGTAACGATGACGATATATTGTAGGTACATATTTGTTGACAATTTTTTTTTTTTTTTAAAACAACAACAAAGCATATTGTAAATTTTTTACAGCTACATTATCGGCCGAATATATTGATCGCGGACTCCGATGGACTCCGACATCGAAAGGCCCGAAAACATCGAATCGTACGTCACGCGAACCGCTAGCGCATAAATTACGTTCATCGTTTATTAACAATATAAACATAATGTACCGGGGTCGGAAATAATAGGTTATCCGTGTGCGCCGCGCCGCCGTTCGGCCGGGCCACAATTTAATGCGAATTCGATCGTTCGTCGGAACGGCCGATTAATTAGGCCGGCTTTCCTTTGCCTTATACAAGTTTAATAAGGGCCACGGCCTGACGCCGGGCGCAATAAACGCACAAATAGATGTAAAATAATACGCTGCACGTATGCTATCGTTTGGAAATATTACGTTTTACGACCGCAATGGGAACTTACATCGGAACGTCGTCAAAACGTAATGCGGGTAATGCGCGTTGTTTTCGTCTCCGGCAATTTGACGGATCGACGATACAGTTGCGCGTGGGGGCTAAAATAGTGTGCACTACGACGAATATCATGCATTACGACTTCGTTGACGGTGTAGTGTCAAATGGAAAAGTGTACAGAGATCATATATATTTTTAAACAAATTAATTATTAGTGTTTGAAGGTGTTCGATTTTCACATTTGTAAATTTGTAATACATAATTTTTCAATATTAATTATGATAAATGGTATATTAAATGTAATAGTATGAAATAACGGGCGCTCACGAATTGCCTCCCATCTGACCCTCGAATTGCCTCCCGTGATTTTTTTCAAAAAAGGTTACACGAATTGCCTCCCGAAGAAAAAGTAGTCGAAAAAGCAGTGACCCTCTTGTACTAGAATCGCCTACGATAGGTGTAATTAATCGATATTATATTAGTAAATAGACTGTCAGGTGTAATAATAATAAATAGACCGCGGATTATATGCAGTGAAAATACTCTATTACATATTTATATACATGCAAATATGCAGCATAAAATACAGAAATATGCATAAACTATGTTAAAATATGCACTAAGAATTATGAAAACAATACGAAAAAATTATGATGATGATATTTATGGCAACCATTCCGTCAGTAGCAAACTCCCTGGATATTCATTTATCCAAAGAACATATTTTTTTTTGTACACGTCCATCGCTTAACGTCATTGGCCAAATTTTTTTGAAATCCAAACTTAAAACCATCACAATTTAAAATTGTTTTGCTTTTTTCACTAATAACACTAACAACGTTCATTTTTATAACACTGCGTGTAATTGTTATTTACGAAATTGACTGTGTTGAACGGTGATGACGGACTAATCTTTAACTGATAATCAGTGATCGACAAGTTTGTAGCACTTGGCAAATTAATCTGCCCGGGAAATACTGTATGTCTTAAAATAATATTTTTGAACATTATGGAAATCGATAAAATCTATATCATCGATAGTAAAAACTATCTATAATCTAAGTATACTATGGGAGGCAATTCGAGTAGACTGTTTGGGTATACTCGAATTGCCTCCGAAAACATCCGGAGGCAATTCGAGTGAAAAAAGGTTACCTACCTGAATTTGGGAGGCAATTCGAGTGTCGCTGAAATAACATTGACTGAAAAAATGCATTAATTCAGAAGTAAATTTAATGAAAATTGTACATTTCCTTAACGTTAGCAATAACTCAACAAACTAATTTTCGGTGCAAGGATAATTTTTTTAATTTATGCTTAGTAACTGTTAGCAATCGCTTGGTAAATTTTAGCAATGATATAAACTGTTTATAAATTGTACAAATCACTCGTCATCGAAATGTAGAGTATTACTCATGATCTGCGATTTACGGAGGTAAATTCCCTCATAGGTTGTGTGATACCTATACACCTTATTGTTATGTAAATTGTGCAATACGAATATTTTGATATTTTGGTGTGTGCAGATGTCTTACTGACAATATTATCACGAAAAAAAACCCTTCACTTTGCACCATATAAAAAAAGGTAAGTGAAAAAAAAATTATGATTTCTATATAATTTATGACATTTTATGTCAAAAAATATCATTAATTTGTGATATTTTAGCTTCATAAAGTCGTCACATATTTGATTGTGCTATGAAAACGAATTCATATTCGTATTACGTATTAGGCACTCACTGAATAATGTAATTGTTTACTCTGCAAGGAAATTCATAATAGAATTCAAAAACGTTTTAATAATGATATTATCTAATCCAAAATAACTTAACCTTACCTTTATTTAGTAAAATATATTCGTTTATAAATTTAACAAGAATTTCAAATTATTAGTTGCTCAGCTCATAATTCTATATATACATATTATTATTATAATACAAAATATAAGTAATATTCCGATTTTTATTTAATATATTTGTTTATTGTATTACACGAAATGTGTAAAATCGATAATATACACTGTCATGTTTTTTTTTCTTAGCTCGCTTAAACTCTGATTTAACTCTGCGCGAACACTAATCGTAAATTATGAATTTAATGTTATTTATTATTAATAAACTCAGTAAGCACCACGTGGATTAAATTTTTGTTTTATATGTCCACGTGACATTTTACTACATCAACCCGTAAGGCACGAATAATTGAAGTTGTAGCCAGTGGCAGTGGTGGTTCTAGCGTAAGGGCAGAGTGGTCAGCTGCCCGTACCAAAATTTTTGGAATTTATTTTTTTTTTTTAATTGCAATGTCACGTCGTTCTGAATAATTACTTTTTTTTCATTAACACCTTGATAAACAAAATAAAGAGATTTATCAAAGGTAAATAGATTGTAATAGACAACTATTTTGTCTACTGTCAAATATTAATATGATTTATGTATTACTACAGTGCGGCCATAGAACATAATGTGTTTTTCTTATCTATCTCGATGGGTAATTGCAATTTAAAATTTAATTTAAGTCCCATATTTCTTAAGTATGTATTCATTTGTTTGTAATAAACTAATAAATAATAAAAATATGGTTTATACCTATTTCTATTACATATTATTATATTAAACTACATTTTTGTTGAAAGAATTAAGAAAATCTACCAATAAATATAATTCAAAATTTATTTTTATTTTTATGCACTTATTGATAAGAGAAAAATTTGACTATTAAGGATTTGAATTATCCTTGATTGTATGTATATTTTCATATAAATAGATTATTTATAAATCTGTTCGTGAGCGTATGAAATTTGAATCCTAGAACCGCCCCTGTCCAGCGGCGTATTAACGGGAGGGTCCCCGGGTCTCGACCCCCCCCTAGAAGAAAACAAAATTAAATTAACGTCTGAAATGAAATGTACTATATAATAACATAATAATTATATTTACAAGATTCCAGACTCAAATACAAAATATATTATAAAATTGCATTTAGAAGTCATAAATGACTTATTAGTTATTACGTAAGAATAGAGGAAGTGAATATTCATTTACTACCTATATTATTATGTGTGTGTGTATATATATATATATATATTGATATTATATTATGTTATCATTTGTAATTCAGCGTTAATGGTGAGAGGGTTACTCAGAATATAAAAATATTTTTTGGACCCCCCCCCCACACACAAGAAAAAATTTGAAAATACGCCACTGGTTGTAGTGATACAGTTATAACTTAAAGAGGATTGGCCATTGGGAGTCTTAGGTAAGATAATCTTTATTCACCAAAATACATAGAATTACATACTATTTCAACGATATACCTTCATTATATTGATTTTGATTAAATTTCTTGGTTACATAAATAAAATTCATATGTGCATTTCACTAGTGAAATTTATTTAAAATATTTTGTTAAGTACCTAAATAATATTAATTTTTCAATAACATTTCGTCAACATTGGCGGTGTGTGAAAAATTCTTCAAAATTCGTAATTTCTTTTCTCTTTTTGATATAAAACCTTAGTCATTACCTTTAGTATTTGTATTTCACATATTTAATCATTATATCACAGTTAACAGTTTTTGTTCAGATCAGAACTAACATTACTATTGTTGCAATAATTGATTGAAAAATCGAGGAAGACGTTTTGTTTGAAACTAACGACGCTCTCTAGTGGACAAATTGAAATACTTATCACTAACATTGTAATATACACTCATAGGGCTCTCTAAGTATACCTAAGTATGATATTAATTATAAAGATTACGATATGAATAATTGAAATACACCAATGAAAGTATATAAATCACATGTTCCAATCTAAATATTAATTGATTTTGAATGTGGTCTAAACAAATGCTAAGAAACTATTAAAAATATTTCACCTAAAAAACTTCCCTGAGCCGTGGTTTTATTTAATTAACCATAGTTTTTCAACTATTTAAAATACGAATTTGATATAATAATTTGTACAACTAATTTTGTTAAATTGAATAATTTGCCTAATACTTAATTATAGTCTATTCATGCAATATTCGTATATCAGTGGTAAATCGAATGATAAGTAATCGTATTTATTAGATATAGATGTATGCCTATAATATTTATAAATACAACTAACAACTAATAAAAAATAGAATAAACAATTTCACGAATAAAAAAACAGAAAAATGACGATACGAAAAAACCAGCCATATTTCTATAATTAAAATACAATAAATTACACTAACAAATTTAATAACAATAGTGTTACATTAAGATCATACAATTTTGAACCCAAATAAATCATTTTATTTAAATTAATTTCAGAGTTCTTTTATTTTAAAATTTCCAAAAATATAAGTAACCACTGCTCTTTAAGCTCTCTTAGAAACATGTAGATTTGAGACGAAATGTAACTCAGCAAAACTTATCAAAATAAACACCTAATACTTATGGTTTTCCAGTATAGACTATATTATCGTGAAACGTGGTTTATTAGTATTATATTTTGTAAATGAGGGTTAAATATTGTTTTCGATCATAAAAGATATAATAGTTTGTACAATTCATGCATTATTCACAGTTAATACTAGTCTTTGGGCAAAGTGATATTAAAAATTCAAATATTGTTCCACTAAAATAACACACGATTATTTGATTCATAATATCATTGATTATATCATATTACTAGTAATACATAGGTAATCAATGATAATATCAATAACCGTCGCAGATTGATTATGAAGATTATGTACTTAACCAAGATGGTTGGTGTTCCATAACTCACAAGCTCATGGACATTAAATAATACATGTAACACAACATAGTATGTTCCAACTTTTACAACACTAACAAGTTCATGTGAATTCATTCTGAAATGTTTCTCTTTATATCAATAAAATGGAATCATCAGACTCACCGTAACGACAATAACATAGTTTTCAGTACATATCAGGGTTGGCATGAAAAAGCCCAACCCGAAAAAAACCGGGCTGATTTTCTGGGTTAAACTCACTCAATATTTGAAAAACCCATTGAAAAAACCCAGCTTTATCATGGGTAAATTCCACTTTGATTTTTTTTTTTTTTAGTATAAAGTGAGTTTTAGAAATGTGTCTAATTTTTTTTCAAAGTTTACTTATAACGGATAGCCCATACGACAAAAAAGTAAATTCGTATTTGTTTGTTAGTTGACTACAGTCTACAAGTAGGTAAAAAAAAAAAAATTCAGATGGGTTTTTTTTAGAAAAAACCCGGGCATTTTCTTTAAAAAAAACCCGATAAAACCGCCCAGTTACACAACATAAATTAAACCCAACGGGTTTTTGAGTTTTTGGGTTTTTTTGGGGGGTTTTATCGGCAAAAAACCCGACCGGGTTGGGTTTTTTCAATAAAGCCCTGGTTTTGGCCAACCCTGGTACATGTACATCCATCATTACGGAGTAATTTTTACGATTTCATGAAATTTGTTGATTATTTTTTTCTTATATTGTTGTGTTCTATGTCAGTCGATGGGTTTCCTGAGATAAAAAAAGCAATTTCAAGAATTAGCATGGCTACTGTAAATCAATGTTTGAAAAATAAAACGTTCAGTCATCAACCGATATTGGTTTTGAAAACGTCGTTTCAGCTGTAACATAACGGTTAGTCATCACTAGCGTATACTCTAATGGACTGACCTTGTAACTTTGTAAGCTTAGCGATGAATCGATATTATTCTTCTGTATAATTTAGAATGCTAATGAGACAATCGAATAAAATATTTTTCAACACGTGTCACGCAATTTCGTAAAACGAACACGACTACGTCCATATTATGTTATAGCTTTCGATGTATTATCAGGCACATGGTAAATCATGTATGAATGATTCAATCTTTTAATTGACATGGCAGTATATTTCTCTTCTAAAATACAGGATATCCAAATTATTTGCCACTGAATAAAACTTATTTTTTTTTTCCATTCCCGATTCCCAAAACAATTAACAGTAAACACAAAACCTTATAATATGCGGTCAGGTAAATCGGGGGTCGGCAACCCTTGGCCCATGGCCCGCATACGACCCGCGTAGCGATTTTATGCGGCCCGTGACAATAATTTATAATTAGTTTAAAAATATGACACAACACGTCATCTTTACTGATAAAAATTGGGAAATAAAATATTTTTCTAAAAAAAATGTTGACCATATTTGGAAACACTTATATTTGTGAACAAACTTTTTCACTAATGAAATATCGGAAAAGCAAATATGCTTCACGACTAACTGATGGTTAGGTTCCGCATCGAAAATAAAACCTGCTATACATAAACTTATTGATGCTATTCAAACTCAAAAATCACATTTATTTGTATATATTTATTTCATTTATATTCATTTTTTTTCCAATATTATACTATATTTTACTATGTATTTTTTTTATTATTATTATGACGTGTAATTATTATTATAACTTTGTTTGTATCTACCTTGGTAGTCCATGTACCAAACAGTGATTTACTTAAATAAATTAAATTTTAAATTATTATAATATTTTGTTTAAATAAAAAAGGTGTATTTCAAATCATGGCCCGTGAAAAAATTTATTTTTATTTTTTGGCCCTTGACACCAAAAAGGTTGCCGACCCCTGAGGTAAATAATGAATACGAGGCCGGCCTTTCTGACCATCGTTTGGTATCCACGTTGTAAAATCACTCAAAAATCACGTACCTTGACTATCTAAGGCCTATTATGTTAAAATACGCACATACTAGTGCCATTATTATGCAGGGTAGTCACGCGATTTGTACGAATACGATTGTCTTTCTTAAGTGGTGATATTTTATTTAAGTCACTCCGTAGCCTGAAAACGAGTCATTTTTGTATCTCTCCAATCGAATCAACATTTTTTGAATATATTTCTCATTAACTTGTTAAGAAGCTCACTTCAGAGTTCAGATCTACATCCATGTTTATATTATTAAGTAGATGATTTAAATATTTTAACTTTCGTTAAGTTTGAAAACAAAAATGATAAATCAATAATCACAGAATAATACCGATGATATGTTATTGAAAATGAATCAAAACGGCATCTCAGTATAGCTGTTAATAAAAAAATGAAAAAGAAATATAATTCTGAAATTAACGTAATAAAAATAAAATAAAAATACCTGGAAAAGTATACTCAATAAAAAATTTAGTTGTACACATCTACTATTCTAATTATAAATTCTTGCGTAAAAAAACGCAAGTGAGTGTTTTTCTCAATTTTATCGTTGGTTTTCAAATAAAAAAATATGAGTTGTACATTTGTAATTTGTATCATTACATTCATATTAAAGTATTTTATTAAAACACATCAATTTTCGTATTTATATAATAATATAATATGTAGGTACTCCAATGTTTTTCCACCGTTTGTTTATTGATCATATCGAAATTAAAACATTCGTACCTGTCCTATTAGATCTATTGGAAATCGAAGTATCTAAATCTTGTTTTTCATTAGTAAAATTATTGTTGGTGATAGTCATCAATAATGCTATATAATAATTAAACATGTCAATTAAATAATATATGATATGTATTATATATATTGATGTGTGTGTTTTTTAAATAAATTATTATACTTACATTTTGAAAATTAATGAAAAATGTTCGTTGGGGCAATATTGTAAAGTTGTCAACATGTTCCGTATTATTTTTTGTAAATTGTAATATTTAATAATTATATACTTTATGCGTTTAATAATTTCCTGATATAGTTATTTGTTGGTGCTAGTTCATGATTTGTGATTATTTATTTTCGCTTTGTTTGTAAAAATTGAATTTTTTTTTTTTTATCAATATTTATATATTACACGACTTACTTCGGTTTTATCAATTTTATAAGAAGAAATATTGCAATATTACAGTTTTCACTTAGATCAAATTATTTTTAATTATTACTAAAATAATTTTCATTGTTTTACCACAGTGAAATTTCAATGTGAAAAATGTTCTCAGTTGATAAAATTAATTAATCAACTTCAATTATTTATAAAACATTGTCGATATCTCAGTTTAACAACTCGTATTAATATTACAAGTTATTAAATATATATTATATATACAGTGAAATCTCTGAATATCGGATACTCTCGGTCGCCGAAATATTGTTCGTTATTTATACGTGTCCGCTATTAAGAGGAAAAAATAAAAGAGGTGACAATGTCTCCGTCACCGCAAAAACGTCTACCAAAAACATTCAAAAGTGTCCATTAAGAAAGGTTTCTCTGTATAAGTACATTTATACATTATTTCAAGTTTTTCCATGCAATAGTTTTGATAGGAATAATATTGAATCACCAAGGTAGTTGATTGTCTCTTTCCCTCTTACTTAAAAACAGCCCGTTTAAAATATTTGAAAGACGAGAAAATAACAATTAGATAATGACAAAAAACTGACGAGTCACTCTCGTCGACAGGTTCGATTGCCCGTCATTCACCGAAAACGGGCGATGTCGCCAAGCACACACGTACGTACCCGCGGGCGGTCTGGCGTCGCTGCCTACCACGCGGTGACGGCGTCCACGGTCTGTCGCTAATCCAGTTAACAAACATCTAATTCTCTGCGGGATAAAGTATTGAATCCAGTAAAATGGCCGACTGCTCGTCAAATATGTTCTTGTTTCGGGCAGGCACGTAGTCAGGATTTTTGTTTGGGGAGGGGTCCAACATAAAATCTATCATCAACTACCAATAATTGTCTGGAGAAAAAAAAATTCAAAACTTAACAAATAGGTAAATATACAAATGTGTTTTTTAAATATGACGTATTTAGGTAATGAATTGTAATAATTACAATTTATCATCTTAATTATTACACATTTTGAAGTAGGGGTTATTTTAGACTTAAGTGTTAATATTATTGAATCACAATAGGTATTTGATGAAAGCAACATTTTTCTGTTTGTTTTGGCCATTATGTCCAATACATCATGTGCAGAAATGGATATTTCCCAATGAACTGATAACAGAGCGAGCCCGGTTAAACGTTAATTTCCAGTTTCGTTGCATGGTAGAGATTTAATTCTGCACATGATGTTTTGGCCATTATGTCCAATACATCATGTGCAGAAATGGATATTTCCCAATGAACTGATAACAGAGCGAGCCCGGTCAAACGTTAATTTCCAGTTTTGTTGCGTGGTAGAGATTTAATTCGCTTTAAAGTTGAAAACGAACTTTCAAATTCTGTTGTTGGTAGCCAAAACGTTTAAAAGAAAATTTACATTACGGTACAAATTAGTATCACATTTATCTAAAATTGCCATTATTTTCAATGGTTTATTTCCTCCATTTTTCCATTTTTTGCACCACAGTAAATATTATGATGTCCCAATTTTTTCAGAAATTTGATGTTCATAAAATACTTTTAGATTTTAAAATTCTGTTACTTTATCTTTTGAAGCATACTTTGGTAATAAAATTTCAATAGACGAGAAAACAATACTATTTTGCTCAAATCGAGTTTCTAGATTTAGTATAAGATTATCTAAAGATGGCAAACATATGGACACTCTGTAATATTCCTCCGCTGAGTCACCAACATAGTTTTCCCTGTGGATTTGTTTTTTAGTTGTACGCGGGCATGTAATGTCTGAGTCAAAATATAATTTTGCAAGTTTACTAGCCTCTTGAAAAATAGACTGAAACAATTCTTCAGGTTTATTTCTCAAATCGTTTAATTGATTTACTATATTTCTTGCGTAGTTTACTGCAGATGAAAGATCACGAGATGGATTCTGAAAATATTGTAATAAAGGAAGAGTAAAGCTTAAAAGATTTTCACAAACCAACAAGGAAATAATAATTAGTTTAAACCTATATATATATATATTTATTTTATCACATAATTGGTAGAAAATCAAAGTACCGCCTGATTTTTTGGTAAGAAGTTTAAAAAATTTCGGGGGGGGGCAGACCCCATGGATCCACCTCCTGGCTACGTGCCTGTGTACAGATATAATATATTGTGCTTGTATTTAGTTATGAGTGATAGACGCATCTCAGACAAGCCTGCATTGAGGCTTTAGACACTCATAACTCCTCTCAGTAAATTATCACATTTTTTTTTTTTTTTTATCAAACATATAAACAGGCTACAGAAAAAAAAACTCGCTTTTACTTGTATACCAAAATATCTGTATCTAGGTGACAAAGATGAGATTTAACTTCATTATAACAAATAATTTATGTTACATAGAAATGTATAGAAAATAAAGTATCACACAATTATTACCTCAAAATAACAATCTGCAATACATTTAAAAAAGGCACCTCACGAAATCTAATTAATATTTACTTGTAATTTTAAGAATAAAAAAATTAAAATTAAAATGTCAAAGTGTCAATAGCGCTTTAAATTACTTTAAATGAATAAAAAATATTACAAAACTATTACTAAATGTTATTGAAAAAAATGACAATAGTTAACCTTACTAAAAACCACTTTTTATAAGAACTTCATACTTTAGATTTGTTTTTTTCTCGATTTTAAACTGAAAAAATTATCGATAATATCATCAAATTCTAATTTTGTAATTATATCAGATTTGATACACAAAATGGTCAATACAGAACATCTTTTACTCTCATTACTATCATTCTGTAGTAACCTACTCTACCGCATTCTGACAGTCACCGGCGGACTTAGCCGCGTCTTATGCATGATCCATACCCTATGGTAACTTAGTTTTTTTCTACGTTATAATGAACCACTATTTTAATAAAACCATGACAATATTATCAATTATCGTGTTCACGAAATGCACCTCTCGATATAACAAAATTGAAAAATATTAAATATTTCTCAAAAACAAAAAAATATTTTTCGTACTAAAATGCCGACCAAGTAATAAGATTGTTTCTCTTGTCCTACATAAAAATTAATTTATTTATAAGTAAGTAAATAAAAATACTGTTCCGTTAAAAATTTGCGACCCATTCAAAAATTACCACAAGGGTTGGCAGTTGACATGGATTGTTGCCTCTACCTAAATTCGGCCCTGCCTCAGAGGTTTTCACCAACATTTTCATACAAAGTTCAAAGCGATTAACCTATAAAACGTTTCACGCATAAAACGAAGGAAACGAATGCGTTATAAAAAACAAGTGTTGATATTAAGCTGACAATACTTTTACTAAAATAACACCGAGTGACTGACAACTGAGAACGGGTTCGTGTTGAATTGGCCTCCAGCCGCTAATTATTTTTCAACTCGGCCCTTTTGTTGTACACAAAGGCCAACGTACCAACGTACTGGTTAATAGGCGTTGAATACGATCACGCACACGGTGTTCATCGCGGCGGCGGTACCTTTTTTACAACACGATCGCGCATGTTAGATTGATTTTATTTCTGACATCGTCTCGCTCTGGATAATGTACGACTGCTGATCTGATAGTGCTCGACAGTTGGCGCCACAATGACAATAACCCGGGGAGGGGGCATCGTAGTCTAATACTATACCGACTCGGACGCGGTCAAACGTTTTAAAAGGCTTGATTGACCGCTTGGTAAATAACAACTGTCTAGGACCACATAAACAACTCGTATAACCAGAGCCTATCTTAGAAAATATGGGTCCGGGGCAACAAGATTTGAGGGGCCTTTAATATGTGTTCAACGTCATTGAAAAAATACAGTGAACATTAAAATAACATAATTGAATTAGTGGACAAAAGTTTGATTTATAGAACAAAAATTAATTTTTAATACTAATATAATATTTAAAAATAATTATTAAGTACCGGTACAAATGAAAAATATTAATTAATGTTCACTAAATTACATTATTAAGAATTTAAATCAATGGTTTCTTTCGTGATTTTAGTTCACTAAAACTAACTGAATTAGATCTGAAAAATCCAATGTGTTAGTTATTTCACTTTCAGCAGATAGACGAACGTGTGAGTTTAATTTTTCTTGGTGAAAGGACGTTCTTCTGGCGTTTTCAATTAGTTCTAATTTTGAATTTGTTCTTTCTGCTTCACAATTCGAGATTGGCAAAGTTAAATAAATTCTTAGAATAATGTACACATTTGGAAAGACTTCTTTTAAATTATTTTCATGTAAATATAAGCTTTAATAGTTTTGTAAGTAATTCACAATACCACTAAAATGTTTAATTATCAACAGAGGCCCGGAGCCCCAAATAATATCGGGGCCTGGGGCTGTAGCCTCCCTAACCCCCCACCCCCTAAGTTGGGCTCTGCGTATAACACCGATTTCTGTCTATGAAATAAAGGTTTGGGATAATGTCATCGTAATATTTACTGTTTAAATTGAAACAAGTATTAAAAAAATTACTATTACCAACTGATACTATGTAATTAAGGTTCTGAGTTTTAAATATTCCTCGTACAACTTTCGGTGAAATATATTCCAGTGAAATATTGAAAACTATTTGTTTTTCGGCCCATGCGTAAATACAAATAAGAATATATTAATAAGAAAATAACGTAATAAGAAAATACGTTTTCTATTAATTTTGTGATCCAATAACTTATAGTCATAGATCTGATGGTTATCTAGTAAATCCTAGAATTTACAAATTGTATTGTTATAATACGATACAATACGATACAATAATTATAGAATAATATGATATTTTACTATTCAAAGACATACAATTATTTTATAATTCATGCAAAGCATAGTTAAAGCAACACGTTTAATCAATTTGACAACAAGTCATAGAATGACATGAGACTGTAGATATATTATTAACTTAACAATACAATACGCAAAAAAAAATATATATATATATTTTCAATTTTGACAAGAATATAATATTTTATGAGTTTTAAGAATTCTAGATGTATTACGTGATACGATGTGGTTCCTCTTATCTCTTATCCATCAAACCACATTTATAGGTAGATGCAATACTTTTTTTGTTTTAATTGCGTACGCCATGCGTCAAATTATTCAACAAATAACCAGCTTATTACGAGCAATAAATTCGACCGATTTATATTTGTATCGAACATATACATAAAAATCTACCCCCCCCCTCGCAATGGCGCCAATGGTTGTTTACTACATAAAAATAAATCATATATCTTTGCGGGTTGTTAATTTTTTTTTCAAAACCGTTCACAGATAGTATTTCTATAACATTAAATATTTTTATGAGTAATGGCGATATTTTTGAATGGAGACAATAATAAAAATAAAATTAAAAACTGAATTTCGAATATCAGAAAATCGGAGAATACAGTCGGGAAATTATTTATATATTTCTAGTGAATAGTTAATTTTGAAGTGTTTATATCAAACAGATAGTTTAAGTACCTATATTTTTAATTTTTGTAAATTTTTCAAAATGAATTAAAATGTCCTCCAACGAAAATTAAAATTATAAGATGTCTCAATTTAAACAACAATAATAAGTTAAAACTATCATTTTGTTGGTTTGCTATTTTCAAAAATATAAAATTTCGTTATTTTGAGCGGTAAAATCCACAATGGATCACCATTTCATTAAAATTTTTAGATAAAATAATTTTCAATTGAATGACTGAACTTTTGTTTTATTCGCCATGTATGCTTGATATTCTATTAATTATTTTATGATTATCTATGCTAAAATATATTTGTTGACGTTCATAGTGTATTTATAATTTTCACGAATTATTTTTTTGTTGTATGACAACTTTTACCCGCAATTTTTTTTTAATTACGAAATATGAAAATGTATTTTTATAATTTTAAATGACTTCAGATTTAAAATCAAAAGGCCTTTTGCTAGAGTATAATAATTTTTTTTTAAATGTACCTTTATGATAAATTGCTTGCGCTTTCCCAGTAATTTTTTGACGCACTGCTAGCCTTCGATAAATAATATATTACCGTAATATTATTACATTCAGTGGCGTATTTACGGGGGGGGGGGTCCCGGGTCTCGACCCCCCCCCCAGAAGAAAACAAAATTAAATTTACGTCTGAAATGAAATGTACTATATAATAACATAATAATTATATTTACAAGATTCCAGACTCAAATACAAAATATTTTATAAAATTGTATTTAGAAGTCATAAATGAATTATAAGGTAAGAATAGAGGAAGAGAATATTCTTTTACTACCTATATTATTATGTATTTATATATATATATATATATATTTGTTTATTTATTTATTTATATTTATATATACATATTTATATTATGTTATAATTTGTAATTCAGCGATAATGGTGAAGAGAGTTACTCAGAATATAAAAAATATTTTTTGGACCCCCCCAGAAAAAATTTGAAAATACGCCACTGATTACATTCACATATTTTATACTATACTATTTAGTACTTCAATTTTATTTTTATCAAATATATCCGTTATGTGTTGTTAAAATTTTATGATTTCAATTTTTTGAATTCCGATAACATTTTAAAACGTTTACGATGTTATTTATAAAAATTAGTTTATACAGATTCACAAAAATCCTATTTATATTAACCAATAATGTTTATGATCAGTTCGTTTTTTAAACTTATCTATTTTCGTTTAATTTTTATGAGTGCTTACAATTTGAAAAATGCCGTAAACACAACGGTGTAAGCTGTGTTCTAGCCACTTTCGATGTTCGTTTTTCGTATGCAATAATAGTTTATCACAGCTTTTAAATTTAAAACAATAAATTAATTTATTAATAAAGGTTTTCATAGTAGAACATACCACACACTATCTGATGCAATTAAATATTTCATACTGCGTCGATGGTTTTTTTAACGACAATAACAGCACAATAATTATTGTCACTTTAAGCAAATTAATTATTTAAATACTAAAAATATTAATATCATCATGTTTTAGTGTGTAATACAAAATCATAAACGATTTTAAAGAATGAATTTACTAATGAAGACTTGTAATAAAATATACAAACAAAAAATGTATTTTGGATTGTCACATGTAGGGGAATACGATGTCTACTTACGATGTAATACTCCACTGAAGCCATCGAAAAAGTAAATAATATGCATAATCATATTAGTTGTATTAGTAACTACTGCAATGCACCAAGCGCAACCATTCGATGAGTGGAGATTGCAAAATCCGTTTGAAAAAGTATTTTTTTAAATAAATCGCGTCAACGAGTTTTTCTATAAAATTTAAATCCATGAGCTTAAACCAAATGTACTGGATTTGTGGCAAGTGATTATTTTTTCAATAGATTAATTTTATCGAGTTAAATTAAATTGAAATTCGACAATTTCGTAGCATAATTATAAGTACGCAATCTTTTCGTATAAAATGATGATTTTTGACTGTCATACACAATAGTGTTCCCTAAAAGGAAAATCGTACGTGATCGGGTTCTACCCGTTTAATATCTAGGGCCTACGAATTAATTGTTTTTAATCAATAAATTATTTTTAAAGCTCACAATGAAGAATTTAGTAATTTATACTTGCTACTTTTTTTTTTTTTTTTTTTTTTGTTAAATTAACAACTCT
The DNA here is from genome assembly GCA_027580255.1 of Therioaphis trifolii. NCBI lineage: Eukaryota > Metazoa > Arthropoda > Insecta > Hemiptera > Aphididae > Therioaphis > Therioaphis trifolii. The sequence goes on from CM050404.1 coordinate 46,465,891, forward strand.
CTATAATCTAAATATTTGTTTTCTTACTTGAAAACAAGCTGAAAAACTCAATGATTTTAAATAAAATAAAGCAGTACACTCTCGATAATCCGCGAAATCGGACGAGACGCGGCAATCGCGTAAAAACGAATTCCAGGCGGTCAATCCGCAAAATGGCTGAAAAATAACTCAATCAACACGAGAATTCTCTTGGATGATTTTTATTTACAATGTTCCCAAAGGACCCTGCACAAAACAGTTATGACTTCAAAATATAAAAGAAAAAACTGTTTAAAATCAACTTTAAAATTTTCTACTGCGTGATCGTCTCAACTCCATTTTTTGCAAACGAGTCCAATTTATTTTATCCTCGTAAACTTTTTTTCATGCATCAATTTTGTCTTTATTTTATCTACACTGTTTTATTCGTCTGCGAACAATCGTCATTACATTGCACTCGCATGTCATATACTAGGTAGTAAGGCAGACGTATATGTATATCAACAACGTTTACAATAGAGTACTGATCATATCTTATTTTATTTTTGAAAAAATAAATTGCAAACATTTTTAATATACATCAATTTTTCCAAGCAAAATATATAATCTGTTAGACACCCAGTGTTTATTCCAGGGGGGACCAGGGGGGGACTGTCCCCTTTTGAGAAAAATGTATACTCCCGGGAAATAACTAGGTATACATTTTTATACAAGCTATATTCATAAATAATTAAAGTAAAAAAAAAATAACAGTGCCCCCCCCCCCGGAGCATGAGGTCTGAAATAAACACTGTAGACAACCCCAAGGGACTTCTCAGACAACCAATAGTCCAGAAAAAAAGTTTGCGGCAATTTCCCGATGTTTATTAAATAATTAATTGAAAGGTGTAAAAATGATGGTTCACAAAAATTAGTCTGTATTCAGATGAAGTCGGATAATTCATCGAGTTAATGATAAAATAAATAAGCAAAACTTTGAATAGGTTATAGGTATATTGCTAAAATATTTGTGTTTCTATTGGTTATTTTGTAGAAATCGTTAAATAAAAATGTATACAACGCAACTGTAATAGTCGTTCATCAACTAGTAATACTTACTATGGAAATAGTATGAAAAAAAACACTGACAGTTGTTTATTCGGTTCAAATTTATTTATTTTGATTAACAATACATCTATACGTCCATTAGCATATTATAACAATGAGATACGTATTACGTGGTTTGGACTTAAAAATCTCTTAAGTTTTAACAAATCGTATATGTTTAAAATTAATTTGAATTATACTGAACAATGTGTATATTCAATTAACAAATTAAAAGTATTACACTTTTTTCAACGATTATAAATAAATATGAGTTAAAACGTATTAATATAAATATGGCAACATGATAATGCTGGTCATATTTTTACCGTTTCCGTTTATATTCGTATAATATATAATGAGCCATTAGAATATATAATATTTAAGTGTTTTGTGTAACCATTCGTTTAGCTTTATAATCTCGTTAGCAATGTTTTGCTATTACAAAATAATGTAACGAGAGTAAAAAAAAAAAAAAGAAGCAGTTGCTAGAATTTATTTGTATGTAACTATGTGTTCAAATTTTAAATGTTAGTAAGAATTTTGGGCGATTACAACGATTGTTCGATCTTGATGAGCTCAATAATACCGTCATTCATTTCCTTAACGGCTTGGTATTCGGTCAAGCCCATTCTCCTCTTGTTTGAAATGTCATAGACACCGCCTTCTGCTTCTGTGTGCTCTCCGCGAGTTCCTCTAACCTGAAAATGAAATGACGCTCATTAAATCGATTTTGTTTCCTACGACTGGTACCCTTAAAATAAAAAAAAACAAAACCCAAATAATCGTTTGTGTATCCGTGTACCCGATCAGACACAATAAAAAACGATGAAAACCTACGTTTCATATTCACGAAAACAATGTTTACCGCATAAAAAATAACAATTTATAATAATATGTGCGTGCATTTGTTCTTTAAAATTAACTAAAAACACGCAATACGTCGTATGTGTGTGCCACATTATCATTGTATAGTAACAACAGCTTAATAATGCGATTTCAATAATATTTCATACAGGTACGACGAACAATTTATTTATTAATTTCGTACCCACCAACGATCCATCAGTTTTATAATATGCGTGCCTATTAGTTTTACACAGTTTTAACGGATATAGAATTTCAGTGTATCAACGTAAATATTTCGGGACATTGAATGAATCAATCACGTGACATGGGACGCATCTCGTTAAATTTCTGCAGGTTTTGATTTTATTGTCGTTATATTGTTTAGTCAATGCTTTTAGGCAAAATGTCGAAACTTGCAAAAACAGAACAAAACAATCTTTAAAAGTTTGACTATTACTTGAAGGTTATATTTTCCAGCAACTTCTTCCAATTTTGCTTTGTCGGCGGCAAGTTTGGGCAACTGAATGTGTACAGACGCACGGATAGTTGTTCCTAAGTTTGTCGGGCAGAAAGTCAGGAAGCCCAAGCGGTCGTGATGCGAGAACGGGAGTCTCTTTTCCACATCGTTCACCGCCGATACTAACCGTCTGTATACCTGCAAACAGTAACAAAATATTGTCAACGATGAAACGCGTGTTCTGCGTGCGCATGATAGTATCAATAAAACGACTAACCTCTCCCAAGTTTCCTCCCATTTGCATGGAGATGAGCCTCAAGTGATCTTCCTCGTTGCACCACACGAGGAAAGTTTTGTTCTCGTTGTGGTAGATACCACGGCCAGACGGCCAGAACCGCGAAGCGTTGGCAGCCTATTACAACATCCGCCATAAAATATTATTACTGGAATAGTGTTTAAATTTAATTCTAAATCACGTGACTGACAAAGTATATGATAGGTGAGTACATGAAACTTTGAAAATCTAGTTTTTTATCTGTACAATGTATATCGTGTTAGTTAATACATTTAGTAGACATATTTAATAATATTTTTTATTTTTTCGAGCTTTTTTTTTTTTAAAGATATTCATAATTACACTATGTTTAAAACATTATCATTATTGAAAATATTCTAAAGACTAGAGATTCATCGGGGACGAACCACGTAATAAATACGTTACCGTGCAGAACAGTCGTTATTTTAAAATTTATGTTACCCATTTTATCCCAATCACGTGATATATCATTGTACTTTAGACCCACCTGTAAGAATCTGTCTCCTTCCTTGAACAGGAAATGATCGTCAATTAATTTCTGTTGCACGTCTTTGGACATGCCGGTCAAGGGATAAAACGCTCCTTTCAATTCTCCTTCGAGCCCGGTGAGTGTAGAGGAGACTTTTTCTTCCATCTCCTTGTACTGTTGTTCGGTCAGTAAAGGATTGAATGGGTATCCTTCCAAAGAACGACCGCAACGCACTCTGGTGGAAATGATGAACTTGCCCTATTGACGACAATACGTTGAACTGTTAAACTATTCCACGACGACGAACTTCGAGTTCGACGAAAATATATCTTACTTCTGGGTCCAGGTCACCAAGAGTAGTCACATCACCCCAATCTTTTGCTGGGTGCTTGTCTGTGGACTTGAAACCTTTGTGGTAATCTTCGATGATGGGATCGAAAATACCCGAGAACACGGTGTATGCTTCAGCGTCGGGGGCGTAGATACCAACTCCCGAGTCATGGTTTTCGAATCCTTGAATTCGTAAGAAAATATCGGAATGAATAATTTATACGAGTAACGTAAAATACAATATAAGTTACACATAAGTATACAATTAATATAATTAAATTTGTATTTTATACATCATCAAATTTAACCACGAAACATTTAAACTATTTTCACCAAACCATATGTATGAACAACAGACTTAAACTTTAACAGACTTTTTTTTTTATTTAAACATAGGTACAATATATAGTTTTAATTACAGCCTAATAAGAATAATCAATAAAGTCCATAACGCTATCACTGCATATTGTTAACCAAGCAATATCATATTAATACTTCTATTTTTCTATTTTCTATGAACATTTGGTTTCAATCTTCTAAAAAAAATCCCGTTTTTATTGGTTTCATTTTGTAAATAATAGTTAATAACACCGGAATCAACGAATAGTCTGAAACAAGCACTTAAAGTTTTGTGTAAAATGAAAAACTCAACGGGAAGTTTGACGTCGAAAGTTAAAAAGTTTAAAGTTTAACGTTGCAAATGTCGTGATTTAATTACAAAACGCATTTCAATAACAACTTAATTATAACGGCATATTATCACTTGTCACTTGCTACTTTGTATTTATCATGAACCGTGAATGTTTAATTAAAATCTTGTATCTACATTTTAATATCTTTGGCTCGAATCCTACATTTAATATAAAATAAATTAGTTAACGTTCCAATCAGACCAAAACCGGATATTGATTAACACATCTGAACTTAATTAGAATATTTTTCAGCGTGTCAAAAAAATACTGCAGATACCCACAGTCAAAAAATTATAGTGAAGAAAAAAAACAATGTTTTATATAGAACTACAATAGTTTAAAATAAGCCTTCTGTAAATAAAATACCAATTTCAAAAAAGAAAAAAAAACAAAAATGAATAATAGGATCGTGACGAACACACAGAAAGTTTAATTGTACTGTATTGTTTTCGAAAAGTATTGACTGTATTTTACCGTGTCTTCATTATGATCATTTTATCAATGGTCTTTAAATTGCGATGATTCAGTACTGAAAAAGACTTGTTCACGGTCTTAGAATATTAGATTAGGCACGCCATAGCAGGAGTTATGTTATGGATGTAGGTACTTATATATTCGAATCTAGCTCAGTACAACGCTCTATTGACATTGAATTAATATTTAAAAATAATTCTATAGCCTTGAAAAAATGAATACGTACTCACAATAATTGTCATTTTGTACGTGAAGTAAGTGAATAGTAGGTACTTTAGTTTGGTAATGTGTTCATTAAGAGAACGTAAACGGATTTCAATCAAATAATTTTATATTTGGGAAGATTTCCGTTTATATTATATCCAATAACAGTATTAAATAATCGACAGATTTATAAGGGAAATGTCTCAAGTTATCTCGTGGCGGTACCACTATTGATTAAGCTATGATTTTTTCAAATTGTTGTTTAAGAAATCTTACATTAATATCGTCTTCTTTTATTTCTGCTGATATCTGCATCATTTTTGATATCTCATTAATTTGTATCATCAGTTAAATAATTATTATTGAATCGTTAAAAATAATTTTTTTTTTAATTAGGAAACATTAATCTTCTAATTCTTGTCGTCTGTGGATACGGAAATAATTCAATGTTTCACTGTCATATCGTGCACGTGAAAAAACGATTATATCGAAATACTAGCAATGGATAAACAAAACGGTTAAGTCAGAAAATAAAACTGTTTACCTTTGCCAACTATTATTTCAAAGTTAATTGGGGTATAACGTGATAAAAGATTTAGTTGTTGTTTAGTAAAAAGTCACCGGGAGTCCGGCCTAATCTAAGCTATATGATGTACCATGTGAGTTTAGCTGGTTTTAATTTCTTCATTAATTCAGTTGGAATTTTGATCATGCCTGTATGGAAATAATAAAATCTGTTTGATTTGCATTAAACAACTGAAAGTATTCATGGCTCAGAAATATGAGTAGCATGGTAAGAATAATAATTTAGTAAAATGTAATTTCGTTTGATGGAATCCAATTAATTTTATTGCCAAGTTTAATTTTGTTTAGTGAAAACTAAGAGTTTCAGGAAATTTAACATTCGAATCGTTTTTTATGTCTATCCATCTAACACAGTTAAGCGAAAATTCCTGTTTTTACCATCTCTAAAAATACGGTACACCGGGCGGCAGCCTCTGTGTATAAGCGAGACACTTTTGTAAAGTTCGTTTCTATTCATTTTTCATATTAATGCTTTCTACATATTTATATGTATATTTCCTTTTAATTAAAGTATATTTTCAAGTTGATACTGTGTATAACACATAAATCTTGACACATACTATTTATGTTGTATTGTAGTACGCAGTGCCAGATAAAGGATTAGTGCCACCGCGATGCAATACATTTTGTACAACAATTTTTAACCCCTGCCCACCATGAATACTTTTTCAGGATTGTATTATTTATAAAAGCTAACAATTTTCAACCGAGACCAATGATATTTTTATCGCCTCTTACTTAACGTTCTAATTAACGCTGGTAATATTTCAATATTAATAAAGCCAATAATTAATACCATACATTTAGATAGATACTGTATTGAGTTGGCGTTTAAAGTTTACATTTTATTTTATTCAAATTGTATCCATGTATTTTATTATATAAATTATTATCCGCACGACTAAACAAAATATTTAAACATATATCTTGAAATATTAACAATTTGAAACCTTAACTACGTTTAAGCAGAATATGTTTTATATTATTGTGTATTACTATTTTAGGGATTAATATAAACATATCATCTACTATAATTTTATTAGATAATCGATGTATTTTCAAACGGTATGTACAAAATACAATAAATTACAGATCAAAATTATTTTGTTTTTCATGAAATATATTTCGTACATTATATTCGTTATTCACGCGTGATAAAGCATTAGATGCACACCTATTGGCGAATCGCTAACAATAACAAAGTGCCAATTTAAATTATTATTCTGTCAAATCAAAAACTCGTGCACATGGGGTATTTATAAAATCAGTTTATTAGATAGATATTTTAGGCGTACGATTTCGAGCTTTTGGCAGTCATCAAGGAGTACCTGCATATTTCAGCCTGAACGATAAATGTTTGACCTGTATTGTTCTTGACATTATGCAGATTTTATCATTTTAATTGTGTAGTAACCACGCGCCAAAAGTATAGGTTTAAGTATAGATTTTTCGTAGTGGCGTTAAAACATGTTATTTTATTTTTGTGTTTTTTCGTAATATACTAATGAATACACATTTAACTACATAATATTTTTATGAATGAATGACTGCAATAAAAAAAAAAAAAAAAAGACTATGTAAATAATTAGAATTATTACGTATTATGTTCAAAATGTATTTACAATAAAAATTAGCAGAATTTATCTGAACTGTTATAGTATAATATACTTTTAAAGCCTAAAACACTCATGAAATAAACGAGTTATCCTTGGTTAATATATGATTAAAATTACATTTTAAAACCAGTAAGTTTCTTACTAGGTTCAAAATTAAAAAATTTACTTTAAAATAATTGAAGAGATAACGAAAAAAAGTCATTGGCAAACAGTCTTATCATAAAAAAAAATCTTAAAAATAATTTATTTACCAAGTAAATTACATTTAAATTCATACAAGTATAAAGTTTCAAAACTAAATAAACTTACATTACTTAGATAATTGAGTTAATAAATTTGAATTATAAATTTCAGGATGGTTTGAAACATTTCAAATAATTTTAAGAAAATAATCTCAAAATGAATTCATTAATTTATTTTAAAAAGTTATTAAAAATGCAATCAGAAGTATTTTTCCTATTATTACAAGATTAAAACCCACAATAAGTATAATACAAAAAAATATTAAGGTATTGAACACGTAAAGTAGATAATCGAATATAGAAGTTTCTTAGAAATGTATCATAAATCTCAATAATTCATTTTAAATATTTAATTTTAAAATAAAGAAAAAAAATAAGTCAAATTAGCTATTGGAGGAATAACGATGAATATATTAAAAAATATAATAGTTGTAATAATAATCAGTTAAACACCATTTACAAATGAGCTATATTATCATTGGTATTAATTAATATTTAACAAAACTGTCTACAAAACGTTTCATCACAACTTTTTGAAGCAGAAAATTTACAAATTACTCGACGTCACTACGACACTCCGTGTCGTTAATTCTCGATTTTTGTTTTTATTAATCAAAATATTTATTGACTATCAAAATCATTAAATTCTTCTAAAAACTAAAGTTGTGTGAATATTCTTCTGAGTAATGGTTGACAGCTGATATTTATTTATCTTTTAGCTGTATCTAAGACTATAATACGATTTTTATTAAACGTACATCTCCATTTCTTTTAATTTGTAACATTTTTTTATCCGATTTATTATTATTTATAAATACGATGATGTTAAACACCTAACTCAAATACTTAAACCATTTTAAATTTTTCAAATAAAAATGTTTGATTAATTAAATCATCTGACTTAAGCTCGCCAAACCCCATAAAAATCGGTACAACTGGTTAAAAGTACAGTTTTCTCAAGCAACGAGTACACGACTAAATTTAAAATCAGTCGCTTTTATAAATAAAGGATGAGCGCATTTCAAGGTCGTTGAAATTACTGACCTTGCGAATTAACGCAGGTAAGTGTTGGGATATAGGCGTGTGGACTTTTTGGCTCGCAGTGATGCTGAGTCCAGAATCCTGGATATTGATCCTGGGGCGTCATGCAGTCTATCTCGATTTCCCAGTGACCTACATTTTGAACGCTCAGGCGACGCTCAGGCAGAAAAATAAAAAAAATGCGCTAGCCGCGCTCTAAAAGAACCGACAATAGAAATGCCGTTGCGCGATTTATTTACCAACGTTCATTAATCATTACGGTAGAAAAAAATATTATTTTAGAATTTTTTTTTTTTTTTTTGTTTCATTTTCCTTTGTGACAAGGGCGTTGCCAAAACGAGGTATACGGAACACAGATACGTGATTGACAGTGAAAATTCTAAATATAATCGAGAAAATGAAACGCCGATCATAAAAATATTCTATTAAATACAATTTGGACGGACTTATTTCGACGGTCAAAGAATAAAATCAGTCGAGGAATACTTTTCAATAAAAATTCGAACTTAGTACTGTTTCAATATGTGTTAATTGTACACTATACGGGTTATTTTTTTAAACCAGAGAACAGTATTTTTGTAATGCATTTTCAAAATATCAAGTAAATAAGTAATGACGATCGATACGTTGGCTAGAAAAATGTTTTCGCCTGACTTATTTACACGGATGAATAGCTTTATGATATTGATGATTGTACTTTTGAAATAGAAGTTTTTTTGAAAAATACTTGATTGATTACTTTCAAGCGCCTGTTTTGTGAATACACGTTTTTATTGTAGATGATAAACTTTAATTCTCATGAGAAATGAACCCGATTCGTGATATTTCAACAGTGAATTTTAACAACACTCATTTATGGTTGCACGTTTTTAAATGAATTCATAATTTTACATATTTTACCAGTGAACTCATTTTTTGTTGAATATTTCTTTGAATAGACGTTTTTTTTCTTTCAGATCCATTTGTTAGAATTTATTTTAAAAATTATGGCATTCTTACAATTGACTTACAGAAACATTTTCGGTACAGTATATGACCTACACAGTTATCACCATTTTTGTGTGTGACCTACAATAATAAATCTTAAATTATTTCGATTGTAATATAAAGTTTACCCTTATGTATCTACCTCGTAACTTATCTGCTGAGTATTTCAAACGACAAAAATATAAATTCTATTGAATAGGATTATAAGAAATTTATATTTTACATTTACACAATCAAATACGAAAATCTGTCAATAATTGTTTAGTATTTATTAGAAATGTACTTTTATACATAAATATAGATTTTTTTGTCATTTTATTTTTTTTTTCACATCGACTAATATGATATGAATCCTAAATTAATAAGTAGAATGATTTAAATTTACATTTTTAAACGATAGAAAAACAAATCATTATTTTTTAAGTATTTTGTGTAATTTAAATTTGTTTTCATATCGACGCTAAATGTACAATTTATTTAAAAATTCAAGACTTAGATAATTAACATGTATAATTTGAAATAAATATACATATATTTAAATAGATATGAAATGTACTTATTATTTTGTTTTTATTATGTGTAGGTCGTGACAGATAATTCGATAGATCACTATTGATTTGTAGGTCACACATAGTAAATGCCAATTGCCAATTTGTTTTAATTCTGAATGACATTTCAAACACAGTAAAAAAATTTTTGAACCCGATGACAACAGTTTAAAAATAATAAACCTACAGAGTTTTGTAAGCTTGTTTTTATTGATTATAAACCTTTCTATTGAAAATTATATTAACGGAAAAGTCATTAGAAAACTACAAGGTCAGAGAATTTGCATTAAAAATGTATTTTAGTATTTTTGCGAATCAAGTTTTACAAACAGTACGTAAAAACATATTTGATTTTATTATGAATTTTTCTCATAATTACCTGTAAAGTTTATAATATGAAATTATCCTATATTATCCACTGTTATTGATTAAATTCTCAAATTCTAAAAGTCAATCGACAATCATTTTATTTTAATACACTTAAAGTCTTTATTAAATGTTTGAATATACTGTACACACAACAAACGCATGACAAATTAATTTAAAATCATCATACTTAAATCCCGATTACACAAGGTGTAATTGATATTTTTACTCATAGCGATTGTTCAACATAGTATGAACTTTTTTCATATAAATTACTATTTATTAGTATTTTAATCGCGAGTTTGATGAATTTTTATTAACGTTTTTTCTGTAATGCAACTTTAACACTAGGAATATACATTCAATATATTTAGGGTTTTGGCTTACCAGACTGAACACAATCCAAAAGTGAGGATCCAAAACTGGTCTTTTTGTTTTTTAAATCGTCGAATACCTCTTTAGTAAGGTATTTCTTAAGCAAAGATTTGCTGTCAGACGACGACAGTTTGGTCCAACCCTGTTCCAATTTGGCTAGTACAGCAGGATCCATGGTGTGGTATTTAGATAAAGATCTAAATTTTACACGAATAAAATAATGAATATTGAATTATTTGAAATTTGACGAAATTTAATATTTGTAAAAATTATTTGACGAGGCAAACTAACCTAGTCAGAAATCTGAACGGAAAGCTTATGAAATTCCTAAAAATACCATAATGTTAGAAAACTCATATCGATTTTTAGTTTTGAGCATGATGATAATAATAATGTTTGTAAAATTGTCTCATACAAAAAATACTAGGTATTCATAAAAAACTTTAACTAATATGATGCAAAAATTACTAAAACAATATGAATTACAAATTTGTTTGTGTTTCAGAAGTTATAATAAATATATTAAGAATCTAAGTTCCATAAATTTTGAAGGTTAAATTATTAAATATTAAATTAAAAAATATATTAGTGACTTTAAACAAAGAAAAAATAATTAAACACCAAGTCTACAGATATTTAAAATTTGTGTTTATTAAATTATTTTATTCTGAATACAAATCAATATTGCGGCCTTACATGAAAAGAAAAATCAATATTGTAGTTACTTCTTTTCGTTTTTCAGTACAACTTACACAAACTAAAGAAAACAAAATTACTAATGTGTTCGTGCAAATTATTTTGGATTCGTTATTTTAATCAAATGAAATAATTTATAAATACATACTTAATCCTCGTAAATATTAAATAACTCGAAGCTTTTGTATTAATATTCTTACTATTTCCAAAAAACTTTTTTTTTAGATGTTGGTTATTTTACTCGTATTTATTTGAAAATAAAAATATTTCACCAATAAAGATGTGTTTCCGAAAGTAAACAGTGAATTTTCTATAGTTACTAATTATTTTGAAACAGTAAAATAACACTACAGAACACATAAACGTACATCTAGTGTAGAATTTCTTCTATGTCATTAAATGAATAAATGAACTGAAAAAACGAAAAGTATATTTTATTAAAAAAAGTCGGGAATAAATCAATATTAGACTCTTTCCTTAATATATGAGGTGTGACAATAATCATCGGATCAAAACATTTTTACAAACCATTTAATTTAATACGAGCTTTATAATTTTCTTAGTAAATATTTGATTTTTATACAGCTTAATAGCTATTATTTAAATTTGGTCAACTCAAATTCTCTATTTTTTTTTCTACTGCGCTACTAAAAACTAAAAACTAAAAATGTCTATGATGATTATGGACGTTTACATTATCCAAATGTTTCATTAATAATTTACTATTAAAAATTATCTTTCAAAAAATAAATTATAAATATTCTGTTCAAATCATATAAAATAATGAGTTTTACGTTTTATTAAATTTGTTACTTACGTCTTCTTTAGATTTTAAAATATGTCAGCAAATGCGAACCGCCCGCTCAGGTGTAGTGTACCGTAAGCGTTATATTTCGGTATTGGGGAGCTTTATCGCCGCCAGCCGACCTACAAGCTTTCAGTTTCCTCCCGACGAAGTCTCGCCAAGCCATGCGCTCTACAGCGCTCCCATCTCCGCGCAAGCTTGATACATTAAATACAATTTTGTTTTATTGTAATAAATTATCGCAGCTCCAAAAGACATAATTTTAGAACTGAAAAATACTAGATATTAATAGCTATCCGTGTGTTTAGACATTTTCACGTTTTTTTGTTACTTTGTGATTTACGAAATCAAATTTAAGCGATTCGCACCGAGTGTAATTATCATCAAAAGAAAAATCGTCTTATTTTTATTATATTTAAACCGAAAATTTAAAATCAATTTAATCTTTATTAAATTGTAAAATACTAAAAAAAAACCCATATTTTCTTTGTGAAAATTAAATTATTTACCAAGTTGATGGGCTTCATTAAAAAATCTGTTGTGATAAAATTCATACATTGGATATATTTTTTTTAATGATTATTATAATATATAACGAATTATCATGTGAAATTCACGATTTAAGGGCAAAACTGTAAATATACTCGATTCGTAGATGCTTTCATTCAAGTTACAGATTTATGTAAAATGTCTCGTGACTTAAATAAAAAAAGAAATAACCATTTTCAAAACGGAAACGATGTACTCAGAGTTAGTTTATTACGTAGAGAGGTTCCTTATATAAGCATACATACTTCCAATGTCCAGAAAAAAAAAAAGTTATTCTCCTTTATTGTTTCCTTTTGTGTGCAACGTTTTCTCCATTACTTTTTACTCCATTACTTACTAATTTTGAAAACCCATTTCAAATGAAAAACAATTGATACAATTCCCAAGTTTCAAGTTTGATCGCATCATACTGAGACTTATATGACATTAATGTTGTTGTTCGCCCGTTGTGTTTTGCCCGTTAGAGCGTAGGTGAAAATTAAAAATTAGAAATTAGAAATGTACGTGAATTCACCGAACTCGCGTTTTTGTTTGTACACCTCCTGTTCATTCATAGTCTCGTAGAGCCATTTATAATTTCACAATGTTCTAAAAGTCATACACATACAGTACCAAGAAACAATAATGTCGCTTTGTAAAATAAAAAAAAGCGATGAAAATCGTTTGCTTCTGTTGGTTGTGACTATATTCAGTGGTGTGGCTGCCGGCACAGATAAGGACGCATAGCGTCGGAGCTCTAGCGTTTGGTCCAGTCTGTAGCTTAGGGCCCCAGCTATAGTGACTGCCGAAAGCCGACGACAACAGAAAACGTGTAAGTAAATAATTATTACTCGAACAAAGTCATCTTAACACATTGCTCAAAATTTTAATACGTAAAAATAAATAAATAACATAATAAATCATTTAACTCCGAATTACTAACTTTGGTTTATTTATTACATACTATTTTTGTTGCAATACGGTGTATACAGACATGATACTATAAATATTGCATTTACCTGTCAGCTGTCTTTACATATCTAGTAAGTTAAATCTTGAATTATATTCTTCTTAGGATTTTGATTCGAAGATTGACCAATGATTTTTAAAACAAAAATAATTGTATATACATAAACATTTAAATTATATCTAAATCTATTTTATGTATTTACTAAGTAATATAATATCAAAGATTGAATATGGTATATTTTAATTGTTCAATACTCAATTTCCAAGTCTTAAAACTTAAATGATAAAATTACGACATCACTTGAATAAAAATAACTGCAATTTACATGAAAATAATATTGAGAAAAAAATTTAGAGATGTTAGATCTCTAAGGAACACAAATAAATGAATATTGTATTTTTTAGGTCTTTTCCTTTAGGAGTTGAAACTAAAAACTATACTCCTTCATTACGTAGATGTTTTTGATTTAGAGAACAATATTTAGTTATTTTATTCTATACATGGTTTACAATGTCATTGAGCTCTAATCCATTCAAATTATTTTTCTATTGTTTTAAATCAAAATATTTACTAACTGAAAACCAATACAAAAAAATTAGCAATTAACCTGAGTAATTAAGAATATTTGTCGGTTTATTGTATACAATATGCGTGCTTACATATTGTGTATAGAATGTAATAGACTCAAAATAATCAAAAATGTTTCAAAATATATTAGAAATGATAAAATAAATGTAAAAAAAAACCATTTCCTTGGTTTAGTTACATATATATATATATATATATATATATATATATATATATATATATATATATATATATATATATATATATATATATATATCGAATTTAATCAGACATCATTCACCAAATATATCTCACGCAAAGACATATTTAAGGATACTTCAGGTATACGTGGTCATGTTCAAAAAAATATTAAGATATTTTCTTAGGATATTATACTCAGATATACAATATACGTATAAATATACTAGATATAAAAAAAAGGTAAACAGTTATTATTAATCTAATTATTTAAGTTTTTTATTACCTTTTTTCAATTACAAAATATTATAATAAAAGATAGTGAATATTTTTAGTATATAAATAATGTACTAATAATTACTAGTAATTATATAATTATATTATATTATATTATTATTTTAGTAATTACTTATAATTTCTGATTTCAATGGTTTTCGGCAACATAATTATTCTTTCTACGTATTTATACTTAATATTATACTCAATAACCAAATGTTCCTGAAATCAAACAGTTAATACATACATATAAATATATATATATATATATATATATATATATATATATATATATATATATATATATATATATATATATAATATACATACACACACACAAACATGTATATTTTATACATTGATAATATTATATAATATGTTACTTGATAGTTTTTGTTGTGTTTATTGTCACAACATAATATTATACTCTATATTCTATACAATAAAAAGAAAAAAAAAATATATATATATATATATATTTATATATAAAATCATATAATAAATTAAAAATTAACTAAATAGTTTTTTTACTTTTATAAAGGCTGTAACATAATTTAGATCACTAAACAATCACGATAGAATGAAATTAGGTACCTATTCCTAAGTTTTGCTTGATGATCAAAATATTTAAATAAAGCATTGAAGAAAGTTAGTGCAAATACAAAGATATAACTCATATTTTAAAGCTAGATCCGCATCCTACTTAACTTTTACATAACTTTTCTTTACAATTTCATAGATTATTTATTTATGTATTTTTGTTTATCAACTTTTGTTATTAATACAAATAATTAATATCACTAAAATTGAAAAATTCAAATGCAATTTTGATTTGCTATGTTCTGCTCAAATATAATAAAACATTTTAAGCACCAAAAAATTACTTTAAATAAAATAAATTTTAAAAAAATAAACATTATTATAAATTCATATAAAATAAAATCGTTAAAATTAATTTCCTTGGAACATTGAAACAAGATAGATTTATATTTTATCACTTTTTTAACTATGTTTTTTTTTCTAATTGATTAAAATCAAAAAAAAAATAAAGAAAATACATAATAATTTTTTTAAATACTTGTCGAAAGTTTGAATTATATGTATTATACAAGGTGTAATAGGTTTATGAAACAAATATGATAATGCAAATATTTTAATTTCTTTTACAATGTTTTAACTTTTAATTTTTTTCAAAACAAGCTCACTACTGTGTTACGATTTTATAAAAAGAAATAGATTTTCATCTAATTTTGTTGTACATGATTTTTTGAGTCTAAGTTATTTGAAATTACCACTATTATTTTTATAACAAAATTAAATTAAAATATATACCATGTTTGAAAATTCTGGCTTTTAATTATTATTATTTGGACAATATTTTAAGATTTATAAATATGAATCATATAGCTGAAAAAATGGGCACTCTACTTAAACATAATGTCACTCAATAATCCACTGCTCTAAAGTTTAAATATTTACATATTATAAACAAAAGATTTAATAATAAAACTTCAAGTTTCATAATTTCCAAAAAATATATCAATTTTATAATGATATTTATTTATTATTTTTTTGAACCAGTTTTTTAGACAGTACCTAGACTTCGTTTCTAAATCAACACTTTATGAATTAAAAATTACAACGTAGTATTTTAAAACAATCATTTTTTTTCATTCTTAAACATATTTTTCGAAATTCGGAAAAAGCTATCAAAAATTTAAGTAAAATTGGTATAACATACCGTATATGAATTTTTCAATAAATCGGTTTTAATTATTAAGTCATAATTTCAAAAATTGTGTTAGAATCTTGAAATTTTCACCAACTATCAACAACATTTTAAAGCAGACTTCAAAAAAGTTTCAACAAGTTTATATTTTTTTAGGCTTAATATAGAATTTGGAAATTTTTTTCAATTAAATTAAATGTTTAATTCTTAATAATAATTGTGACGTCCAAATGTAATATAGCCTAATTCATATACATAAATAATTATACTGAAAAAATCTCAAAAATTGTTGGTTAGAACTTCTGTTACTTTTATACACGTTTTGATGAAATCGAATGATTTTACATAAAATTCCAACTTGAAATGCATACAAAAAGTAATCGAACCATACAATATTTTGATATTTTATGAAACTTGAGATGTAAACTAAAATGTATTTCAAAACTCATTGTAATAAATTTTTTACAGATTCAATATTCAAAATTTAAGAAGATTTTGACTAAAAAAAACCTATCAAATGTTTGACTTAAGATAAAGCATATAAACGGCTATATAAACTGAAGTTTTGTTATCATCATAACGGTTATTTTAAGGTTTTATTATTTGTATCCTTTTAATAATTATTTAATGATTGAACAACATTTATTAATTTAAAAATTAATATAATAGTTTTTAATTTCTTCAAATACTTAGGATAAACAAACAAATGCATTTAATGTATTCATATATATTCAATACACATTTTAATTTTTACTTGTATAATTTTGAATTTGAAAATTGTGTACAGAATTGATTTACTACTTGAACATTAATGAAATAACCAATATAGGTGCTTTGAGTGTCTTATAAAAATATTCAGTACGTTATTTATCAAAATATTAAATATTATGAAGGAATTATAATTATTTTTTTTTCTTAAGTGAATCTATTTATAAAATTGTTAATTTTGGGTAATTAAATTTGAAATTTTAAGAAAATGTTAGATATTGTAATAATTTAATTAGACAGCATAAATAAAAGTCCGAGTGTTGCAGATATATATAGAGACGAGCTATCATGCAACATTAAAAACCAGGTATAACACAACTACATGATTCGGGGAATTATTTTTAAAAGAAAAATACACACCGTATGTCAAACATCCATCATGAGCCAACCACAGTCCTACAATATACGAGATAACTTTAAAAATAAAAAAGTTTCGTAGTGACGTATCACACCATTTATGAAATTATGGCAATAGGCCATCCGGGCGATATGGTCCCTCGAACCATTTGAAAAGGACCTAAACGAAGGACTCGACAGACGTGGTTTTACAGAGATGTGAAAAACATCTTCATGTTAGTCATTTTAGAAAATGATTTTTGTATGAAGCTTGTATAAGGTACTAGATTTTTGTATGTCATTATTTATTTATTTTATAAAAATAAATTTTTTAAGTTTTAATTTGATTCCGATTTTTCTTTTATAATTTAAAATCTATTAGTACTTTGAGTGACACGAAATTTTTGATAAAAATCTAAACAGTATTATCTTATATTATTGAAAATCAAATATTTTTGTAACCAATCAAATATAATTTATTTGAAATATTCACTTCATTCAACCACCACCGGAATAAGAAAATGTCCACAAAATTATTCACGAAATTACTCGAAAATAGTTTTGCTCTTGTAAGTCAAATTGTATAAATTTTATAATTTGTAGCAGTTTTTCTAAATCATTCATATTTTTCTTTTTAAAAAATTAGTTGATTTTAGTATCTATTAAGATAAATAAAATAAGGTAAATATTTGAAAAATCAAAATTCGAATGATGTAATTTGTAAATTTTGAATATCACAATTTTAATTGTGATGAAAATATGGTTTAATTATTTATATAGTAGTTATAATCTTAAACACATTATAAAAATGATAAAATTTGACAAAAATGTGATTTTGACGTTAATGTTTTAGTTATTTTGCCGTAATTTCAAAAATAATAATACAAAATAATAAAAAATAAGAAGGTAGGGTTACTTTAAAATAAACAACATTTATGTCAACTATTACTTATTAATTTAATTTTAATTTCATTAAAATATATAATTATTTAAACATCCTACTGAATATAATATTTTCGTTTGAATCTGTAAAATGAATTAATTCAAGTCATTTATTAATAAAACAAAGTTTTAAAAAACTAATGACATAGCAAACCCTGTTATATTTAAAAATCATATCTCGAATTCAATGATTAATAATAGCTTCCAAATTAAATACATTTTACATTATTATTTAATGGACCAAAGGAAACAATGGTATCCATACTTAAAAGGCTTTACACCCACAGCCTATATCTTGATCGAGAGACAAAGCAAAAAAGAACAAACGTCTACTACCAATATTTTACCGGCTTTTTTTTTTATTAATTTATTCAATAAATAATAAATTGTTCTTTATTTGTGCGAAATGGAAAATTGTAAACTTTGTCAAAATAACATTTTTTTTCTAAAAAATGATAATATTTAATCTACGGAAAAAAAATTGAACCTAATTCAAACGACAAGCTGCGATAACAACAATCGAATACATTATACAAACTGCAATGACAATTTATTTCATACGCATTTTTATCTTGTAAGCTGTAACAGTATGCAAAATTATATGTGATCGTAGTTGAAAAATATCAATGCATAAAAAATTATTTTACATCTAACACGTAAAATAATTGAAATCATAAATTGAAATACCGTTGTCTAGTATTAAGAATAAATTAAACAGTAAACAACAAGGCACATGTACTTCGTATGACATCTAAAGCTAGTACTGTAATAAGTAAAGGTTTAAAATTTAGTATATTGCGTAAAAAATCATTTTCATTTACAATACCTACATATTTGTACTACACATAATAATATTGATTTAACTATAAACGTGTACAATAACACGTAGACACGTAGTATATATACACATCACATGATATATTATCAGTATTATATCAATATCTTTATTGTATTTGTGTAGCAATCGCTTCCCCTATTTTTTTTATAGGGTTGCAAAATAAATTTTGCTACCCTATAAAAAAAATAATTTAACTTTTGTACCAAAGGCGTAATACTTGTAAAACAGCAATTATAATGAAACAATCACTCATATTTTATTTAAAACAGTCGTAAAACATAAACAACTTCCATTTTTTATTATAAATGGATATATGTATTTTTTCAAGTATCCATATCAATGTCAGTTGCAATTTTAAAATGTTTGAATCATGTTCTACAATTACTTCCATCAAATGATATAATATATAGATTTCCAACACTCATAAAAATATTAAAATTACTCCTAAGAATACCAACTAACGCAGCACCCTGCGAAAAGTGTTTTTCAACGTCGAAGCGTTTAAAAACATAGGTATTTGAGGTGTACTGAAGGCCAAAAACATTTAAACAATTTAGCTATTCTACATATAAAATTGCACCAACTTCGAGTAATGAAGAGTTTGACGAGTGAACATTTTTTATTGTTTTATTTATTTTAAATATTTTATCATATTGTTATTGATTATTTAACTAGTACCTAATTATAAAACTTTTCAGTTAAAACTGATATAAATTATGTTATGTCTTTAAAATACAATGGTTATCTCTTCTTTTATTAAAAATATGTTCACAATGCAAAAGTTTTTTGAAGTATTTTTTTTAGAACTATTGTGACTCAAGCTACTCCGGCAACTTTTTCCTAATGGCACCATTGATATAAACTACATCTATATTTTGTTGGGTAGTTATAGTAGATGTATAAAGTAAATTGCAGTGGTTTATAGAATGTATTTTATAACTTTGTCACACTTTGTAAAATATATATATATATATATTTTTTTTTGCTATTTACGTATCGAATTTTAGAAATGGAGTAAATTTAGGGATAATTTACATACATTCGGATAAAACAAGAAAAATATCTCGTCTATAGTAAAACAAATAAATTAAAGTCAATTAATAATTTAACTATTTTGAATACATATACTCAGATTATATTTTTATTCTTTTGAATTCTAATACCTTCACAGTATAAAAATACTATAAAAACTAGATGAAATATCTTATTAAGATTTGAATATTTATGGAGCCAACATGATATGATACTTTTAATTTTATATATAATTTGAAGATGTATACTCCATTATTTTATTATGTGATTGATATCGGATTTCTTTTAATTGATAAATAGTATAAATCAACTAAAATCGAATCATTTTTTAAAACACATTTTTGTACCACATGGAGTTGTGAATAGGTATAGCAACTAGCAATAAATAAAAACACGTGCACGTAAAAACAGTTGCTATCGTTTTATAGACCTAAATCGATATAATATACTATCACTAATACTAAAGTAATAAAAACTATTAAAATTTGTATACTTAATTATTTAGTGGTTCATTAATTATAACAATTATAATTATAGTACACTCGAATTACATGTTTTCAGAACTTAGTTATTTTTTAGGCTTTTTTTTATATGCCTATATTATATTTATATAGTATCAATGTTTGTCAAACACAACCTAAGTGTATTTCATAAAAAAAAATATTAATCGAATTAAATGTCGTGATAACAACACCATTCTAAACTACAATATACAAAAGACTTGAGTTGTATACCACGAAAAGGAAAACCATACCATTTAGTATTATTATTTTATTAAATGTTTTATGTTATTTTTTAAATTGTTACTCATGTGATATTGGTATGGAAACTTCATGCGCCCTAGACACGTCAATATAAATACAAATACAAGTTTAGTTCAATATAACTTTATAAAATCTAAATTGAATTAAAATAATATTCATATTACATCGTGCATATTGTACCTGCATAGTAAAAAGATAAAGACGACGCCGTCAAGAACACTAATAACAAATTAATATTGCTCACGGTGTAGTTTATTTATAGGTACCTACATTTAATTGTTACACTATTATTGTAATGCATCAGGCTACATTCTAAATTGCAATTCGAATGAGACGATTTATCACGCTCATAAATTTATAACTTGTAATTTGCATGTAATAAATTACTTTTGCATTAATGCATTAATAATAACGTCACAGTGGCTTACGTCAAGATGAGCCAAGACGAAAATTCAACATCCACCAAAGCATATTGCCTAGATTTGAAAATTTATACAAATACTCGTACAATGCATCTTGCGTCATTTTGATAACTTAAATATTTAAATTACTTTAATTACAATTTCTGTGTAATTCATCCTACGTATACTCATTACCATAGCTCAAAGGCGTTGTGGAATAAACTGTTAAGGTTAGAGTCCCTTCAACGGACCCCGTTAATTTTATTTACAATTTAATAGCCCATTTGCATTTTAATACATGCATATATAAAACAACAATTAAATTACTCCAGTTTATGTAAATAAACCGATATACCATTTTAAGACATAAAACACTTGACCCTTTAGAGTTGTTTATTTTTTTCATTAAATTATCTCAATCGACCTGAAAAAAATAAATGAATATACAGTATACTTTATTAATTTAAAATATATAATTTAAAAAGTAAATACATTTAATGTACTTCATCTCTTAAGAGTAACCTTCATAATTTCCACTTACTTGCAAACAGGGTGGTCGTTACGGATTGTTAGTACGATAATTTTTCAACATCTAATGGTTATCAAATCACACCCAAAGACGTGAGCTTAACGAGTGTATCGAGCAAAAGTTATCATATAAACCTGGTAAAGCATTTACTGTTATTCAATTAAAATTGCTCTCAGTTTGAATGTTTTCGGGTATCGTAAGTATTAAATGACCTTACATAATACTATTTTGATAATAAACTAAAAACCAGCATAAAAAATTAAAAAAACAGTATTTAACGAGAAAAAAATCATTTTTTAAAAGTATTGTACGCTAGCACAAAAAATATTTTTTCGCGTTTCCCACAACAAAAAAAAAATGATAATCTAAACGTTTCTTAAATCGTGTTTTATATGAGGAGCTTGGATTATTTCGCATTCTTCCGCCATATTTACAAACAATTGATTTTTGCAAAATCTTAGTGGTCTAAAAATGATTTTATATTGATTAAAATTTAAAAATCAAAAGGCCAGGATAAAACTCACAGGTAATTTTACTGAAATATTTCTGGATATAAAACACATACATAATATAATTTACATGATAAAAATAAGTCATGCCATTATGAAAATTTAAGTGTTTGGAAATTGGAAATCAATATTCAATAACAATACAAAGAAATATATCGTGTTTACGTTCTTAAATAAACTGATTTAATTTTGATTATACTATCTCGTTATAATAACGTTTAGTTATACCTAGGTATCGCTCACTCGGTCTTCGATTTAAACGTGAAAAAAATAGTTATAGTGGCGTATTCAAGCCGACGATATTTTAATATGACTAATTTAAACAGTTATATGTTGTGCCATTGATACCAAAGTATCAGGTGTTGACATTATTAGTACCTTTGTAATTTTATCTTGATTCTTATCAACATGAATTTTCTATTAATATGCAACAATAAAAAGGATATTTGATATCTAAATCAAAATAAATCACCGCTCTAGTTCAAATAGTTACCTATAGAATTTGTAATTATCAATTTGCGTTGTTCGTCGATTCCGCGTCCGGTCTAGACGTCTAGTATCTGGTAACAAGATTATCACCGTGGTATAAAGTTTAGAATACATAATGATTTTTTTTTTTTTTTAATGATTTTGTGACGAAAAATCTCTACATGATCCTATGAGCTTATAATTACGCACGAGTTATGCGAGTAGATATTCGATATACCACACACAAAAAACGAACAATCTATAGAATCATACGTACCTAATATACCTGTAGCGGGCCGGACATCCTTAGGAAAATCGGTGACCTCGATTTGGTCCGCTCAGGTTTTTTTACATATTCCGTGGAATTTTATTACATATTCCGTTGTTAAACGTGACACTCCGTATTGGTGACACTACTTTGGCACATTCATCAATAGAAAAACAAATGGCAAAATTTTTGGATTCAGAACATTTCGTCGAATGATTTAAAGAGAACAATACAAACAGTTGACGTATCTTTATTTAGTAAAATTATCATTTATAAAAAATAACAGTGCATCTTTGTATTTTTGAAATAAAATATTTTTATAAAAATTGAAATAAAAGGAAAAGGAAGTGGGGCAACAATATACAAAAAGAGCCAACAAATATTGGCTCTCTTATGGAACAATAATTCCTGTTTACACGACTAATACAAATAACCACGATTAGTTATATTCTATTATTAAACGTAATAAATAAAAGTCAAGTAAAAATTTGCATTTTCAATGCATTATTGTGTTGAATTTGTAAAACGTTCAAAAACCTAATGAATTATTCGTCACTTCCGGATTAAAGTAAAAAAAAGAAAATGTATAATTCGAAATAATAAGTATAAGCAATATTTTTTAACGCCCGCTTTTATTTTTATTTTTATGTTTGAGGGTTAATTTAAATAAATTTTCAATATCAACGTTATCATTAAAATCTAAAATACGGTTGACAATACGATCAACAAGTCCAGAAAAAAAATAAATGATACATTCAAGCACCAAAACCATTTTTTTCTAATTCTGATAGATCATTAGATCGATCAACATGAAATATAGCAAAAATCTATAATTGGGTATTTTTTTACAAAACTTAGTTTTTATAACATCCAAATTGGTTCATAACTAGTCCT
Source organism: Therioaphis trifolii (assembly GCA_027580255.1). Taxonomy (NCBI): domain Eukaryota; kingdom Metazoa; phylum Arthropoda; class Insecta; order Hemiptera; family Aphididae; genus Therioaphis; species Therioaphis trifolii. The sequence goes on from CM050404.1 coordinate 46,490,022, forward strand.
AATTGGTACATATGCTTACTTAATTTGCTTCATGAACTTCATATGGTTTATTTTTGATTTATCAAACATTTTAAAATTTTCTTGCCTTCCTCAATTCACTGAAAGTCTTATCTGGTCCATACTAACTGGTCCAGATTGTTCGGTAACGTACCACTCATATTCCGTACACAAAACGTTTCAAAATGAATTGATATAACTTGCTATGAATGCTGATGTGAATGAACCTGCTAACGATTTTTTTTTAATTTGAAATGTTGTGTTAGGTATACGATTTTTGTACATCTAAATTTAGTTATAATTCTGACAACTTTTTACAGGATTTTTTAAAAATTATTTAATGTATATTTTTGTTTTTATTCATATTTTGAGTATCTTATACAAATCATACACAACATTACAATCATCTTTATATAGGGCAACGTTGTTTATTTGAATCATGCTAAATTGTTGATGTATAAATGAATTTTGTGGAATCGAAAAAATATTATTCTTTTATATCTACTCGTATATTACATATTATTAATTATACTACGATAGTTTTAGCTATACGTATATCTATTCTAAGAAAAATAGTACAATTCATTTTAGTGTACCATATTATATCGATGTCAAATAGTACGAGTAGAAATTGAAGGCCGATAATTACTACCATATTTGAACTTATCACAATTTGTGGTTCATCACCGAATACTACTACTACTACTACTACTACTACCACTATTAACACTAGGTACTAAAAAAAAATAATTTAAATTGGTTTAAGATATTTTAAATACAGGTATCAATATAAATCGTTTCACACAGTAATAATATGATGAATAAATACATTCTTATTACATATTATAATTATAAATATATTTTAGCCAAATTTTAAAGCAAAATATAGCAGAATACATTATTTTTAATACACATACAGGCTTTAGACCGAGTTACTATTCACTAGGTACTCACTAAGTATTCTGTAATACATATAATAACATGATATATAAATACATGTAATACATATAGTTCTAAAACTGAATTTCTTTGTCGAAATAGTCAGTCCGATTTTTTAACGGAATGTATATATATATACGTAAGAAAAATCGACAAAAACTTAAAATAATATGTTAAGTATCAATCACACAGATTTATTAGCAAACTGTTAACATCAAAATTTTTAGAAAACGATTTGGCGTTCTCCTAAACTTGAACTCCTGACCTGAACATGTTTGTCAATCAATAATAACATATACAGATTTTTCAATAGTATGAGTTTCTGAAAAAAAAATACAATATGACGATGTTATGATCAATTTTTGTAAAAATATTGTATTACTATTTTCTGAAATTAAACAGAAATTGCTTTTAAAGTTATCTTATAGCGAGAACGAAGTTTTTATACTTTCTGTATTCTATCTTATAATAAAATTCTCAAACAATTATTTGTTTCATTTATTTTCAATTAATACTATTGATTTAAAGAAAATTAATAAACAATATTACCAAAAATTTAAATATTGGTCATTTTCATGATTGTACTCGTACAGTCGCCACGATATGATCATCTCTGTCCATAAAAGAAATAATTGTCGGAGAGATAGTTTTTTCAATTGCCGTGAACAAAAATTATTATACGGATTTTTAGTAGGAACGCGTTTAGTTTTAACACGATTACCCAACGACTCGAGGTCCGATTCTAATAAACTTAAATGACAAAAATTGTTCAATTTAATTTGTTCCAAAACACATCGTTTTTTTGTTAACTGTGAAACACAAATACAAATTTACCCATTTTCGATTAAACTATATTATTTATATTATTATTACTTCTTTTATGAAAACTTGTTCATTACGTAAAATTCTTGTAAACTGTTTTTGAGCGCTTTTTACGTCGTGTATTACTTGACATGTAAACTTAAAATGGATACGGTAAATTAGTAACGGAATATTGATTAGATTCTGTTGACGCAATCTATGAGTTCCCTCGTAAAATAAGTGATATCGGCAATACGCTTACTTATTAAAAATATTAAGACATTTTATCACAGGTTGACTGGAGTCATAAAAGTCCCCGAAATAAAATGTTTAGAGTAGCCACATCAATATTGTGTTTATGAACCTCAAGAACTTCGGGCAGCATAATGAAAGCCATAATAATTAGTTTCATTTGAAAATTACTATATTAATGATACGTATTTGATAATTTATGACATTATAAGTAATCAAATCTTTTTTCAAATCAAATTGAAAGTTTTTTTTCTTTCAATTTTCACGAAGTCAAAATTATTACCTATTTTATCATTTTAAGTTCGGTTACCGTGTCTTTTTCGTAAACCGTGAGCATGAATGATCCTAACTAATTTCGACCATACTCTCCACATCAAGTACAACTTACTGTTAACAATGAAACTAATACAGTCTTCAGATATCTGGTATGCATTATATTCCAGTAAAACTAGTTGGTACTATATTGTATCATATATTGTAATACCTAAACTCTAAATATAGGTAGTATAACAAATAAACCAACGAAGTATTATTAAAGGTAACCTATTACTGTCCACCGATATCAATATTGCCCCGACCGTTCGTTTATTTATTTAGTGTTGACCTTTATTATAATTTCAGTAGCTCAACAAAAATAACTTATGCATAAAACTACAATAATTAGTACATATAAATATTGGAACACTTGGAAATGTTTCGGTGTCACGGTGGTCCTAACCTAACCTAACCTAGCCGTCCACCGCTGCTTTTAATTTAAATTTGAAATAATTCACATGAAAAAACCTCGATTTATACGTTTCAACTATTGACTGTTTGCGATTATCATTGAAATTTTTTCGATATTTAGCCCTGTAATTGCGTCAACATTATTTCAATACGAACATTATCTTACCGAGTTCATATTTTCTATTGCATTTTGAATAGATGCATTTGTCTTCTTCATTACATTAATTAAGGAGTTGACGAAATTGTGAAAGTCATCAGAATTTTTTTTTATATTATAGTAAAGACTTCGGTGTGATTCGTGTTGGGCACTTAATAGCGATTCCTGTATAATGACATGTTTAAAATTGTTTACGTACGGCATATCGCATATTGGTTATAAATAAAAAATTACAGATTTCGATACTGTCACTGAATCGAAACCCATGAAGTCATCATCTGAATCCAAAAGTATTGGTTGACTATTATTAAGCGACAATTGTGAAATACGTACCATTTCTTCTTTTAGTTCTGAAAAAGTCATAATTTAAATATTAATGAAGATACGGTTATGGAATTGGCCAATCTTACGGCATATTTTTTTAACATTTTTTTCGTAGAACAATTGAAAATAATCATTTTCATATTTGATGGTCTCAATTGTTTTGACGTGGTTTTTAGAATCGGAAATATATTCTTCTAATATTTTATTTTCTTGGTGTAGTTTATTCAATACTGAAAGCAATACCGGACATTATTCGCCAGTCAAATGCAGACTATAGGCTTGATTCGGGATAAGGATTTATGAGTTAGAAATTATTATGTACATATATATAAAGAATATATTTATATTTTTGCATTTTTTTTTCATCCACAATTTAAAACACTAATACATTATATTTTTATTGAAAAAGTATTTTTTTTTTTTTTTTACGTGAGTTCTTTAGTTTTTAATTTCTTAAGTGGCAATTTCTATTTATAACAACACTTTATTACTAAAGAGAATCCTTTTTTTTATTAGTTTTAATATTTTTATCTGTATTATTGGACCAAAAGTTAAAAGTTAAAACTATATATCTATTTAAAGTTTAAAGTTGTAGTATGGACTATGGAGAATCAGCAGGGATACCTCGTGAATATGTGCTATCACTGTGCTACTATTCCGCTGCTCTGAGCTTTGAATGCTTATAACTTTTGAATCATTGATCCAATATTAAAAATGTAAACTTTGGAACACATCCAATCATCTTGGATTTTCTCAAACAATAGAGTATATTACGAAGCTGATTTTAGACTTAATTACGATTCTTTAAACTAACAAATAATTGAGTAATTATTTTTTTTATAAATAATCAGCAATATTTTTTTATTTCCTTGTATATAAAAGAACAAACCTTTAAACGCCATGTTTCTGATGATATTATTGTCTTTTTTCAAATTTTTTTTTTTCAAAGTTATCTTAAATACCCCTTTAAATGTACCTATGGTGTCCATTTTTCAGTTTTTGGTCTAAGGAGAGAAGGAGATTACACACTGTGTTAAATTTTTTTTCACTTTTTGAGACAAAACTTTTGAACAATTTCACGATATTTTTTCATTCAGTTGTTTCAACTAACTTCTCGAGTGTCTCAGTATCATTATTTTTTTACATTTTTGGTATTGGGGTGGGGATTTGAAGACATGTATTGTACTTCAACGTTAACAGTTTTTCAATGAATCACTTTTATAATTTCACGAATTGTTTTCACAAATTTGGTAAAATTATCTAAAATTCATAGAAGCGCCCATGCCCATCGCATTCCAAATTTTGGTCAGAGAACGAGAGAAAATAAAATAGCACACGTTGCGTATTAATAGTTAAGTTTTTGAAAAGTCATACGGAATATTATGTCATGAGTTTTTTATACAAAGTTGTTACTAAAACCATTCTCCTCCTTTCTCAAATGTCATTATTGTATACTTACCTTCATTTTTGTCAAGGTATAGAAGGGCACACTGGAACACAAGATATAAATAGATAGCCTAAAATAATGATACTTAAGTTATTATTCGACACGCAAATGAAGCTGTGATTAAGTATACAAATCATTCTCTATTATATTATATTGAACATTATCATTAGGGCTCGGATTTTAAAGCAAATGCTACTTTTTATATATATAAGATATAAATCTAATTTTTATATATAAATTCATTTCACAGCATTCTGATCCCAAATAAACGAATTTATTTTTGCTTTTTTTGGCTTTTTTTTGTGTAAATGCTTTTTTATTGCTTTTTTCGGATTTTCTAGCTGTGGAATTTTCAAATTATGTTTTTTATGCTATAATAATAAAAAAATGTTTATTTAATTAAAAAGAAATGTGAAAATTTCGAGTAAACTAAATCGTGTTCTTTTGAAAAACAAAGGCTGAAAACAATTACTGGACATTAATGCTATACTGTGTGGCGTTTCAACAAACGAAATTAAATATCATGGGTTTGATTTAAACGAAACCTCCTGTATGAAGTATGCACCGATCACTTTGGTAATAATTTTAATGTGTTAGTCAATTCTTTGAAAATGCAATATTAAATGGATTCTAAACTGTATGGTACATTGCTACAAGAATATTTCAGAAATTTCAAATATAATGTTTTGATTACCTAGTAAAAATGTTAATATTTTCAAAACCTCGTTTATTATTTAATGTAAACCTACCTTCTAACTGAACATGTTTTTTTTTTTTTGAAAATTATTATAAAGCTTCTGAAGTGTGCTAAAAATCTATGAATAATGTCCGTGAATCTGTATAAAACTTATTCAGTATAACGAAAATAATATAGGTTAAAATAATAGTTTTTTTTTCTACATTCATATTACGATAATAACATTTTTAAGTATTAATTTTATGAATACAAATATATTTATCACCTTTTAACGAATTCTGGTATTTTTCAATATTTTTCATCAGTTTAATCTTGGATTTATCTTTTTCTTCATTAATTAACTCAAGAGTGTTCTTCATTTCCTTATGGCATTGTATTAAAACAGCTACTTTATTGTATACATCGTCATTTACACCTAAAAATAGGCATCAATCAATTGTAGGTATACCGTAGATCATGTGTCTATCTTTTTTAAATAAATATCGTACACGATTCTAAAGAACTTTGCGATTCGGACAGTTGACGACACTTTAATCGTACTTGTCTTAGTCTATCATTAATACACGACATGATTATAAATATGCAATTTGTATTGCGATCGTATCACAATTATTGAACAAATTACAACAAATAGCAAACAAAAAAGGCTTCAATACATTTTATTATGGTTACCAAGGTAATATTATAATGTATAGTAGGTTTTTCAAGATTTTAATTTAAATGGTTTAACAACGTTTGACAACATAAAGCTTTAAATCCATTCTTCTGTACCTGAATAGTAGTTGAAAAATTACTGATAAGAAATAATTTTGAAAAAAGACTTATTAAATACTCATTTTCAAATCATAGGTACCTATTAGAATTCGAAAACTTTGCAGTTCAATAGCCATTAACTATTGTTTTAATTACATACAACTTTCTTCAGTCGAATTTTTGTGGAACTCCTCTAAAGTATAAAATCAACATTCATAATATATTGATATAGAAACCGAGAAAAATAATAATAATAATACATTTTTAACTACAAATATATATATTTTTTTAATGTATTGAATTAACTTATGAGAAGTCACTCAAAATTATCATACTTACGTATAATAAAATAACAAATTATATAGCACAGTCTATATAGTTAACCATGTTGACACTGTAGATCCTTGCTAAATAAAACATAAGATATATATTTATTTATTTATTTATCTTTCGCTAACAACATTACACGATAATGATCAGTATATTACAAAGTGTACACACTTTTAAGCAGTTGATGGTACTGCTTGTAGTGGAAGTATACATTAGGTTTCAGTCAGAATTGTACAATAAAAGTAAATATAGACGGTAATCGGTAATAAAATGTCATTAAATAAAAACTAATTATATATTAATAACGTATATAAGTAAATAATAAATCATTATCACCCGGTCCTCTATTTCGATTTATTTATTTATTTGTAAAATAATCCTTAAGATGTAATATAAAAACTCTAAAAAAACTATGGCAAGTGAAATTATCTATATTTATTTCTAGGTTTCTATAGAACTTTCATGCACGATTCAGACAAATTCGATCACCAAATTTGTTTTTACTGATTGATGTGATAACATCAAAATATTTCTGAAGTTCGGTGCAGTGGCGTATTGGGGGGCGCCCTCCCCTTCCTTAACCAATATTTATTGTTCTATATCAGAAATGAGGAAAAAATGGTCATTTATCGTCAAAATGCATTTTATTAATTTGTTTATATATTATTTATTTACTATTTACAACTTGTTTTAATGCTAGATTTGAGGATATCTAATTGCAGATAATTATGCAATTGAAACACGTAATAGATATCCTAGACTAGATGTGCTTCATGTTAGAAAATGTACATTGTACATTCATATAATAATTCCATCACGAACGTATTTCCAAAAATGATAAATATAACGACATCTGGGAATATCAGATAAAAATGGTACGCGGGCCGCAGTTATCTAATTATTTGTTCGTTATTTGTGGACATAAAATAAGATTTTAGCAGATTTTCCGGCTAGTATTACCAATAGAAAGGCAAAGAAAATGTTCCACAAACTTCAATAGAAACAATGCAATAATGAATTTCTTCCAAACATTTTAACTCTTTTGCAGTTATTTTCAACACTACCTGTTAGACGCGACAATGTCTAAAAATTCATTTATGACATTGCGATTCGCTAATATACCACCCAATTTCAAACTTCCTTTTCATTTTACCTACTTTTTCTTGAATTAATTTATATATAATTATGATTTGTAATTTGGTACTGTTGCTATGGGTGATTTACCAAATGATCTGGGTAGTTGTGTTTTATTATCTTCATAGTTGTTTATTTTATTATTAGCATTTTAGACTTTAGTAATTAGATATTATACGTACGATATTATTATGTAAAACGTGTACTCAGTGACTTGAGTGGAATCTATAATAGGTAGTTAAAAAGACGCGAAACGCTTGTTTTCATCAATATTTACTAAGAATATTTTGAAGCCTGATAAACAATGGTAAAAGTCAAAATATCCCCTTAAAATGTGTTTATTTTCATCTATTCCGCCTATAAGAATGACGATTGGTGGTTTTACGTATTAAAAACGTTATATGTCCGCGACTACTCAACTATTCGCAATATTTCAGTAATAAATCAATAAACTCAGATAAAAGACATCGGAAAAATATCACCCACCAAATACTCATAAATTAAATGTGTGACGTAAAACAGTATTAAATGCGATACGACAATTTTTCCATTCTCTAATCTTCACTGAACTCGCGGCATTATTTTAGTTTTTATTTTATAGCCATATAACATAGTATATATAAGTTGTAATAAAAGTATGAATATTCTTGCGCAAGCTAAAATGTCAAACAAAAAAATTACGTCGATCGTTAATTTGTTTTCTGTGTAGACCGTGGTTATCCAAAGGTTATAATATCAGTGTGTTGCAACATGCCAAATTGCCAAGGGGCTCAAGACTAAACTAAAATTAAAAAATTATTTAAACCATGAAAAACACAAAAAATTGGCGACATGACAAGTTCACCTCGTCGAGTATGACGATAGCTGCACGAACAGGTGTGCAGGAATGTATTTGAAAATTAACGCACGTTTGGACCTTTGACAACTTTATTTACCTGTGTTTGACAGCTCGTCAAGAAACCGTCTCTAAATAAAAAACAAAAAAAAAAAAACGAAATTTTCAAAAACTTCACTTACTTTTAGATATTTTTCTTTACGTCGTTAGAGTATAAATGACGACTACTGGTTGGCCATAGCCGACGGTCGGTTATTTTCCCGCGTGTCACATTATTTTTACAGCCACAAAAATCACGCCTATTCCATGTTCGCGTATATATCATTAACAATTGACTTCATTCTACATATATCGTTTGAACGATGTATTGTAGGAGTAATTTTATAGTGTTCAAAATAAAATGCGTAGTCGCTTAAAACGAAAATCGCGTATGCTGTATAGTGTTTCCATTCGTTATTATTTATCCTCGATTCTAAAGGCTTTGAAAAATAATCCATATAACAGTAAAATATATAAGTATATTACAATATACTAAAATACTAGCAAAGTTAGAACAATAATAATACACGACGAAAATGTATCTTCATTGGGCCCATGTTTGCCAACTATGCCAACTAACTGCTAGCGTAATTTTTTTTTTATGTGGCCCTGTTTACGTTGTTAAAATCTCAACCCTGAAGTCTAGTAAATAAAAAAGAAAACAATAATAAATGTAGTGAAAATTATAACATAAAATATACTTACAGTTAACATGTGTTTCAAATAAATGACTATAAATATTAACGATACTAAATTTTGACATTTTATATTTTATACTAATCCCTTACGAATATGAATCGTATGCTATTAAATACAATATTCTTATGAAAATAAAAAACTGTCGGTTCAACGTAAATTTGACATAGTATTTAATAACTTGGAGTTACTCATACTCATATGGTCATAAAAATCACGTATTTATGACAAATAAATAGTAAAAATAAATTCCATCCCTGTATCTTGATCTGAGTTCAACCATCACCTTTTCACATTCATAAACTAAATAATTATAGGTATCTACATGAACACTTTGAAGGGCAATCGTAGATTTAAAAATTTGAAAAGGAAGGGAGCTAATTTGTATTTTGAAAGACAAAAACTTTAATTTTAGTATATCCAAGACAACCCAAAAGAGCATAAGCGTCAAAATCCATATCATACTCAGCTTTTAATTTATATAAATTGTTAATCAAAAATATGGTTGAATGATCATTGAAAATAGATTAAAACCCAACTTTTTTCTTCAGACGCCCTACTAAAAATTTGAAATTACCGCTTTCTGATATTATGCGCTTCAAAAATTTAGCCGTTTCAAAAATATTTTGAGACCTAATAGGCGACATTTAACATACGATAATTTAAAAGAAATTTTAATAATTCAATGCCACAAATCATTTTGATGGTTTAATAATTATAATTGTATTTTTTTTTTTTTAATTAAATTTTTTCCCACATATTTGTAGGTTCTTAGGACAGATTTTCTACTTAATTTAATAATTACATATATATTTTTTTCCCCGCATATTTGGATGCTTTTAGCACATATTTTATAAATTATACTTCCATATAGGTATATGTAAATATTTCTGTATTCTTATTACATATTAATCCGTTCCCTAGTCATTGCAAACAGTATACTGGGCACGCATCAATATGTTGCCTGCGATTTACTTAAATACTCAACAGAAGGAAATCCAATATTTTCTAGGGACTAGACACTCACCGAATCATAATTATTGTAAGTTAAAAGTTTATAAAGTTATAACTCATCACCTTGGCGCCTCACTGGCCTCTTGGTCCGCCTTTATCAATCACTATCCTTCTATCGAGAACAAACGTGATTTTGCATATTTTTAAATTTTAGTTGATATAGATACCAAGTTAAAATGTCAAATTACCTTTAAGTTACTTTTAAGTTTTAACTTAGTTACTTCTTTAAAAGTAATTTCTGATTCAACGAGATTAATAAATTATATCCCATTAGACACCGTAACTAATCAGACTAATCAGATAATAAAAAGTTAAAACATTTTATAGTCACATGAAATTAAATTTTTTCCTTATCTAAATTCCATAGATTTAAAAACTGAAAATATTTTCGTGAGTACAAATTATTATTTTCAATTTTCATAATAAAAGGAACAGAAAACGGAAAGTTTGTTTATAGGTATACTGTAGTTATACTACAGACATATTATTTTTTATGATTTTTTATGTATTATTTTTTATGGTGAACCTATACCTCGTACGCATATACTTTTATCAAACTTACTTATTAGTAGGGCTCGGATTTTGCAGCAAAATAAATCCTTAAAAAAGCATTTTAAGAAACCGAAAAAAAGCAAAAAGAAGCATTTATTAAATTGAATTCTAAAAAATAACTTTAATTTATACATAAAAATTAAATATTAAATATGAATTTACGACCATATATTTGGCCAAGTTACTTTCATTAAAACTCGTCCTATTGGGCACTAATATATTTTTATACATAGAAAAAGATCTTTCCACATCAACCGATGTAACCGGTGCATATCCCATATAAACTAAATCATTTAAATCATACTGGTCCACATTAATGTTAAGTGTAGTACCATTATGAATACTATTGATTTTTGAAGTTCTACCCATCCACTATTCTTTGAAAAAACACGATTGCACTTTTCTATAATCAATTTCGCTACTTCGCCATTAGCTCTTTTAACTTGTGTTTTGCTTCTAAAACAGTAGCCATATTTTTTCCAAGAGTCGCCTAAAAAAAATTAATAAATAAATGCAAATACTTTAAATAAAAATAAAAAAATAATTTTTTTTCTAATTTTTTTAATTGCATGTGCTATAAATCCAAAATTTGCTGTGATGTAGCCAACATTGTCTATATAATAATATAGTCCAAGTATATTATACATAGAAATAAATTAAATTTTCAAGAAAAATATGTGAAAATTGAGAAAAAATAACCAAGTAGGGGAAAAAGCAATAAAAATCAGATTTTGTGGAAAAAAGCAAAATAAAGTTTACTTCATTGAAATCAGAATGAGTTAAAACGTATTTATATATAAGAATTCTTTTTCTATCACACTCCCCTCAAAAGAAGCATTTGCTACAAAATCCGAGCCCTACTTATTAGTTATTATTAAAGAGCGGATTTTTAGGTTCTTAAAACCTTAAAATATTCTCTAAATACTCATTAAATTTGTAAATATATGCGAATATGATTTTTTTCTAAAATAGTTCAATAAAAACAATAAATAACTGTAAAGCGCCATTCTCTTGGTAACAGGTAAATTATTGAATAAATAAAAATGTAAAGCAGTTGATACATAGCTATATAAATCAAATAAAATATAATTAAAAAAACATAAGAGTTTAATAATAAATAGTAGATAATTTGCACCATTCCTTTGGTAACAGGTAAATGATTGAATTACAAAATATGTTAATCAGGTGATACATAGCTACGTAAATGTGATAAAATATAATAAAAAGGAAACATAATAGTTAAGTAAAAAATAATAGATAACTTTGCACCATTCCTTTGGAACATAACCTATTCGAAAACAGACAAGTAGATAATTGAATGATTTTGAATTTTTATCACTCTTTGATCAAATTATTTTTTTTCCTAAAAAAAAATTATTCCTGACAAAATCACATTTCGAGAAATTAGGTAACAAAATATACGAATTTTTATGAAGAATAATAGAATATATTCTAAAATATGAAAAATAGGCGAAATATTCTCTAATGTCCAAAATATGCTTTAATATGCAAAATTAATTTTTTCTATGAACTCTGTGATAGATAAATCGTCCACATTTTTCTCCCTCGTAAAGTTGCATAAAATCAATAAAAATATGTAAAAACGTAAAGATCCGCTCTTTAGTTATTATGTCTAAGGCTCGTTTCACACTGCACGGTTTTGACCGTACGGCAAAAAACCGGGTGGCGATATTTTTGTAGAGGCGCGAAGAAGAGCATAATATAATACCTATATTATACGCTTTCATAATATTATACGGTCACGGCAAAATGCCGTCGCCGAGCCGTGCAGCAACCGTCTACTGTCACTACAGCCGTACGGCGCGAAAAGCTGAGTGGCGTACGTGACCATATGCATGTTTTCTCATAAAACGATTTTATTCGTACAGTAGAATTCAATCAGTCATTTGTAGGCACGACATTAACTTAATATTTTAAATTTATTAAACTTATAATAATTTATTGTTCGAATAATGGCGGAATTCGATGTCGAATTTTAAATTACCCTCGTGCAAGAGAGCCGAGAGGCCAGTGTTGTGGAACAAATTTAATTATTTTATAACAACGCACTACTTGAGTGTTCTTATAATACTAAACTCGTACAAGTGTATACAAAGCTTGGAAACCGTGCATAAATCATATCATGTATTACCGTACGGTCAAAATCGTAAAATGTGTAAAGAGCCAATGATCCAGATTTTGCCGTCGGGTTTTTTGCCGTACGGTCAAAACCGTGAAGTGTGAAACGAGCCTAAAATATGCTTTGTTATAAATTCTCAATATTCAATAACGAAAAAAAAAAAATTAAATAAATAAACTAATTTTTAACTAAGTCGGGTTAGGTACCTACTTTCTTGTTCTACAATCTACATAACTTGTAAATTAAACAAATTTAAAAAAAAAAGGAAATTAATTTTTACTTTAAATTTAATTACCATTTGTCTGTGTTGACTTGCTCAGCATTGCTTATTTGTATGTGTACCTATATAATATGTTGTAATCTATATGTTGAATTTATAATATTTATACATATAGTGTAATAAGTAGGTACCTATCTCAGATTTGTCAGATCATTTTGAATATACATTTATTATTTAATATTATTGAAAATAAAACAGTTAGGTTGGTGCCTAATTAATATTTTATGCCTACATGTGCACTGTTATAAATAGATCGGGCCGAAAGAGATGAAATACTTTCTACCTGACAAACAGGGTTATCTCGCATAGACATGCGGGTTTATCACCGATGACACTGATAACCATTAACCGACCGACCGACCAGATGCGAGTTGTATCCGACGCCGATTTAAACAAATAAAGAAACAACCGTGCCCAAATGATGATGACGAGCAATATGACTGTCGATACTGTTACTCTGTACAATAATTGCGGTCGCGCGTTTAGAGGAAACACTCTGGACGTAACTAATAACTCCGCGGCAATTTAAGATTTATCATTCGATTTATTCTTTTATTTTATTTTTTTAATAATTACTTTTTTTCAATAACTCGCTCTATTTACTGTCTACTGGTATCGACCACTAGAAGCGCGTCCACGTGACAGGCCCAAGGTAAACTCCTTTGAGTTTATCATTTTCACATGAAATGTACATAATTTTTCAATGAAATTTTTTTATGATTTTCTTTTGTTCTCAACATAAAAATAATTACGATTCAACCATAAATCATTTATTAATATATTGTCATGTCTTAATTTACTGTAAGACGTCTGTTCCACAAAAGTAAGCAATGGTACTTAAGTCTTAAAACAACAAAATATTAAATGACACACAGAACATTTTTTAAAAACCATTCCTATAAAATTCTGTCTAAATTCAATATCAATCATTTATTCACTATTCAGTTTAAACGTTATACTCAACTTTTTGTACTTAAAAAATGATAATAAATATGATAATGGTGGGAAATGTCAGACTTAAATACATAATTGATGTTATAGGACATATAATTTATAAATAAACTATTAGGTGACATGTAGGTCTAACCATAAAAGTTTCTTTGAATATAAAAATGTTAACTCTTATAAACAGATATACCAGTGTGTCAAATTTTAAAGTAACTTACAAATTCTTAATTTCCAAATAAATGACAGCATCTACTGTATATAAACCTTATTCACATACAATATTCTCTACTGGATGGTACATAATTTTTTTTTTTTGTCAGAGACATTAAAGCAAGGTATTAATATTTTAACATGAATTATTTGTAGAATACTAATTCAATCAATAATTTAAACTTGAATTATAGTTTCCTACTTTTTTGATTTTTAATGAAAAAAAAAAATGAGTAAAGAAAAATGTGATAAAATATTCTTGCCAAATTTGGAACTTGAAACTTAAGTAAATGAATGCACATTATCATTCATTGAGCATAAAAACTATAACACTGTGCTAAAATTAAGCTATACAACGTCAAGAAAATATACACACTTGTGAACCTATACAGGCTTTAATATAAATCTGAAGCATTTGTAATTACTAATGATTAATAATTTTAAAACTATAAGCTTAAATAAAATGTAGTATGAAATCTAAAAATTAATGATAAAAATAAAACACACTAAATAAAAAAGTATAGGACGGGTCTCTAATAGTTGATAATAATTACAAGATTCAAATACAACTCATGAAAAATATATTCCATGCAAGGAGATCTACTTATTTCCTTAAGTAGTGTAAGACAAAAAAAAAAAAGAAAAAGAAGAAGAAAGCTAAATACATATATTTAATAACAGTAATTATTAACTGTAAAATACATGTTCAAAATACATATGTCATATATTGCATTCGACAAATGATTATTTGAATTATTTAGAAATTTAAATTCAAAATGAAAAAAAAAATTGTTGATTATTCAATATTAATATCTAAATAAGTATAAACATATTCTAACATTTTGATCAATGATTTTATGAGCAAGATATAATTTGATCCAAATATTCCTTTCTACATTCCATATAATCAGCAGGTCTATTATGCGGTGTCCAGACAGGTTCACCAACAAAGAATCTCTTGGCTTTGATGAAATTCTATAAAATCAAAGACACCATAATTAATTACATGAAAATCAAAATCATCATCCAACACATACCAAAGCTGTAATACTCAAAGCTAAGACTGTATTTTAATTTGTATTTTACTAATTATGTATTTGTTTATTTGTTTAATATATATACATATATATATATATATATATATATATATATATATATATATATATATATATATATATATATATATATATATACACACACACACACACACACACACACACACACACACACTCATGCATATTGTTTAGTTATTTTTATAGCATATTATATTTTTAAAAAAATGCTTTCAGATTTGGTTTTGAGCTGATAATATTACTCATAATTTATAATATTTGGTATACTAACGTTCATATCCAGCGTAAAACGATGATAAATTCCCTTTGGAATAATTAACAAATCACCAGGTTGAACTTGAATACGAATCCATCGGTCTTGTACGTCCCTAACATCAAAGTATCCTGAACCTTCCAAAACTAATCTAATTTCTTCATCTGTATGCAAGTGTTCCTCAAAGAAAGTTTTTATCTAAACACACACATAAATAACATTAGACAACAATAATTTTTTACTAAAATATTAGATAAATAACAACTGACTATCAAACATAATTTTAGTTAAAATTATGTAGGTACTTACTTTAGTTTCATAATTTGGCAGACATTCTTTAGAACATGTAATCTCATCTTCAAAAGTGTAACCTCGTTCACTTTTAATGGAATTTAATACTTTATCGTTTAGAGAATCCGATTCATTAACCTGTGAAAATCAATTAGAGTTCAACTTTAAATACATAGGTACCTATCTAATATTAATGAACTATGCAAGTCTTATTTCTCAATCAAATTCAACAAAACATAAATGCACAAAATCATGTAGTACACCAACAAATTTAAATCATTTGATTGAATTTAATACTGCTACACTACCATTATTCATTTAAACCTTTAAATTAAACCTATCATGAATAAAAGGCAACATGAAAATTATTTCTTCGATAATCTTATCGCTAATACATTTCTAATAAAACAAATTGTAACTAAAATACTTAAATTTAAGTAGAATATTACTCAATTACATTAATATGTCAAACGATTATTTGGAAGAACTAAGATAATAATTCAATGAATGATTAATTATAAATTGTATGATCATTAAAATACACACTAAACAGTTCAATAACATACTCAAATTGGTATTTCTACTTAGTCTTGAATATCAACAAATGATTTTTTTAAGTTTAGAACATTAAACTGATGTGTTAAATACACGTAATATTTATGGAGGAGGCAAAATTGGAACTAAGAAATAATGGATGAACCTATATTACATAGTAAAATAATTGATCATACCTTGAAATATTCCACAAGGGTGAGCTTGTATAGAGTATCCAGATCAACGTATTCGGGCGGCTGCTTGTGGTGTTCTTCCCGTTGGTCACCGCTCCAGTCTTCCTTCATGAACCAAGCTTGAACCATCGTGCGGACAGTCGTGTGTGAATCTCCGAACTTAGAGCAAAAAACAAATCGAAATAAAATACTGAAATCGAACCACGAAGAGCAATGAAATGAACAGCAATACTTACAAGAAAATATTTAGTCGTTTTATCTCAGCGACACGGACTAGAGCGCAGAATTGTAGCATAGACAGAAATCACTTATCAACGCGCGAAGTTCAAGGTAACGTATAATAATCGCGTGTTGAAACATTACACAACATTATATACGGAGTCTCCCACTACGATTGTTTGAACCGGTTTCGAATGAATAATAATAATAGTAGTAGTAATAAACAATATTAATTACGTCTAATTCGTTAAGAGATATCTAATCGGCCGTCGCAATGAGGTGATCGGCAAGTGCCCCAGGCCCCTTCGGCCACCGTCCTCCGCACGTGCAGAGTAAACTGGCTTTCGATTTTCGATCGATTTTTTATCAATCATAATTATTATTACGAACATTAATTATTTTTATCTGTAATGCTAATAAATAAGACTCGTATGATACGAAAGATATCGGCGGTAATTATAACAACGCATAAATCGCCAACGTAATCTTAATCAGTCTGAAGCTGTACGCTAGGTTACGCTGATGATACGCGACGATTGAGGCTCGTTTCACACTTATACGGTTTGATTCGGTTCGGTGCGTATTCGATTCGTTTTCGGTAGCCGCCGGAAAAGTGTGAAACGGTGATACGGTGTGTGTTCGGTACCTAATAGATAACTGATAGAACCGAAAGCCTCCTCGACACGAATCGGTTTCGTTCGGTTTCCATTCGGGTCCAGAGTTAACAAAAGCAATAATTGGTCGTTTACACACATACGGTTTAGTTTCGGTTCGGTCACGTTTTCGGCAAGGGAAAATATTATTTCATTTTCATTTTCTCATTTAAACTTTTATAATTTACATTTGGCAAATGTAATTCATCAAAATAAATGATGTCGTAGACATCCTGAAGTGATTTGAATATTTGTCTTCGTGCTCCCTTAATTTCAGAAAAAGGGTATAAAATGCACCAAATTCCACCCGTTTGGTGAGGATAGGGTGTACCCAGTGCAGTCGATTATTCCTCTTTCGTTTTTTGATTCTTCTTTACAGAAATAACATGGCAGCAATTTGACTTTTCTCCATAGTGAGCATTGTGGTAAAAGTGAGTAAAAAATGCAGTACTGCGTATTCGATGATTCGGTCGTGAAATCAAACCTTATACTAACCGAGTGTGTGTGTGAAGAGTTTTCATTCGTTTTAGGCGCTACCGAAAACGAATCGAATACGCACCGAACCGAATCAAACCGTATAAGTGTGAAATGAGCCTGAGGCAGTGATGAGGTACGAGTGACGATTTTTTTTTTCGATCGGCCGATCTTTCATTTCGGGTACAACAGTCGAAAGAGTCGGGACTCGAAACGGTGCAGTACCTACGCACTCTATTACGGAGGCACGCCTCTCCCCATGCTTGGATGTTAGTCGATTTTGACGTGATTCTATAGAAACACTAATACCTATAAAAAAAAATGTATCATTATTAATCGTCGGGCGGCGCGAGTATAGGCATTAGGCCGACTAAAAAGAAACATGCAGATCATGTACCGTAGTTTATGAGACCTGAGGTACGCGGATCTTTGAAGAAGATGGTCACGGAGATTTTCGAACGAGGGCTCTCGCTCCCGGGATAATTGATTCGTCGTCTAACTCTTGCGCGGTCCCACGCTCTTACCACGAATCTATTCTGGCCCTCACCATTGAGCGCCGCCACAACTGTCCGCGCTCCACAAACCACAATACCACGAAGTATTATTTTCACGGTCTACTCATACTCTAAATCAGCGGTTCTCAACCTTTTTGAGTTCGCGACCCCCTATAATGTCACCAAGATGTCTAACGACCCTTTTGTAATGTAAGCATTAAAAAATTGAACAAACCGTTGTTATTGTATTTATTTGTGTACATATTTTACAAAAAAGGTATATTATGACTATTATGTAAATACAACTCGATTTATCATTCTTTATTTAATGATGATAATTTATTTACTAACTATTAATTTTATTTTATTTTATTTATAACTATTAATTGTTGCGTACCGTGTTGTTAAAAGGTAATGCAGTGAATAATTAACTTTGTGTTTATTAAACTTTGTATAACAATTACTATATAACAATCAAAACTTAATCGGGAGGTGATTGCGAACTGTGACGTGGAGATGGTGTTGTCTCACTGCTGGCCTTTGACTACTGTCTGCTCCGATTGCCGTCCACCGTCTGCTTTCGATGGCCATACAGGTCCTCTTTATATGGTTGCATTTGGGTTAATGAAGACATTACCAGTAGCCTCGTGCTTAGAGAAATCACACTTAGGATTTCTAGTTCCTATTAATTAGATAATAAACAGTGTCCTCGCATCCCATTGATATATTTCTAATTCAGTTGTGATACACTGGTGACCTATTGGTTTTTAGCATGTGCCGGCAGTTAGAACGTAATAACACGTCCTGTACACATCCGGATTTCTATTAAAAGTGAGAGCTCGCAACATAATTATAAGATTCTATTTTTTTATAAGTGAAACAGTTTTTTTCCCACATGAATTGGCGACCCTAAAATAATTGTTGGCGACCCCCGAGGGGGTCGCGACCCCCTGGTTGAGAACCGCTGCTCTAAATCACGACTATAGACAATTATAAATCGCGAATTAAGGTATCATCAGACTCGTTTCGCACACAGGCTTGTAGGTGTATCTTAATCGTATTAGTTCATACTCCCAGTTCCGACGATGGAATTCGATTCACAAGGCGGTCGCGATCCACGATTTACTGTTGAGCTCAGTCAAAATACCATGTAATTGTAATATAGCGTGTGTAGTACCTATTTAGCTCGGTTCTGGACATGACAGGCATTCGAATCGTTTAAGATCGTATCAATTATGTAATGCTTTCGTTATCAGCTACACCACGGGACATGTTCATAGATATATAATATCTATGGACATGTTTTGCCGTTTTCGAGCAATGATAAATTGATAACGGCAAGGGTGATAACAGCCCACCGTGGATTCGATCACATTTTTACGTTACCAATTTAATGCATTAATATTACCTCACTTAAACGCACTGACTGACTTCTTAATTCGGTCGACGTAAATATTTCGTTCCTTATTGTTGTACAGAGTCATGCGTGTTGTGCACCGTAATATTAACTAACATATCCTCCAAATCAAATCGATAGACTGATACAGCGTCTGCCTGAATTTTAAAATGTCCTTCGATGAAGGAGTGCAAGCGACCAACTGTGACGCGACAAAATGCAAATATTCCGCCGTCAAGATGGGCTACTGGCAAGACGATTACATTCATCATTTCGTCACCGGCTACGAGCGCAAAACACCAGAGATCAATCGAGGGTACTATGCTCGCATCAAAGGGGTTGCTATGTTTATGGAGAAATTTTTCCAGGTAAATAAGCATGTCTTGATTTCATAAACATCATAACACTTTCTGAATTCAATACAATAGAATTGTTTTTATTTCCATAGAAAACCGGATCTAACTGTCAGATCATAAACTTGGGTGCTGGATTTGACACGCTCTATTGGAGACTGAAAAGTAGGGGATTAAGTGTGAACAACTATATTGAGATAGACTTTGCTTCTGTGACGTCCAAAAAATGTTTTCTAATCAAAAAAAGTCAAATTCTGTTAGATGCTATCAGCTCACAGGGTATGTGATCAGTAATTGGTGTCATATTATTTGCTTATGAATTTCATATTATACTTATAAATTATTGTTTACTCATTGATAGAAGGCGATGTTAAAATTGTTGGACCCGAGTTGCATTCAAATGGTTTTCATATAATTGGCACTGATCTTCGAAATCTGCCCGATCTGGATAAAAAATTAACTCAATGTGGCATTAATTTCGATATACCGACTATGTTTTTAACCGAATGTGTTCTTGTCTACATGGAGCCAGAAAGTTCATCAATGTTACTACAGTGGATTGCCAAGAAGTTTAATGACGTTTTTTTCATTAATTACGAACAAGTACTATGTCGAATAGTGACTCATTAAATATAATTATGTTCTCAACATAGATCTATGTTGTACAGGTGAACATGAATGATAATTTTGGACGTATCATGCTAGATAATTTACGCTGTAGAGGATGTCAATTAGCC
Source organism: Therioaphis trifolii (assembly GCA_027580255.1). Taxonomy (NCBI): domain Eukaryota; kingdom Metazoa; phylum Arthropoda; class Insecta; order Hemiptera; family Aphididae; genus Therioaphis; species Therioaphis trifolii. The sequence goes on from CM050404.1 coordinate 46,510,964, forward strand.
GGCGTTGATGCATGTAAAAGCACACAAACACAAATGGACAGGTCTGTTGATTGAAGAATGATTGAAAATGTTCAATTGTATACTTATTTTTGTGTCCGTAGGTTTGTTAGGGTTGGCTGGGACAGTGCACGTAGCTGGAATATGACAAATATATACGAATACTTACCTGAAGAAGATCGGTATCGTATGGAAAGATTAGAAATGCTTGATGAATTAGAACTACTCCAACAGTTATTACAACACTATTGTATTACAATCGCTTGGAAAGGCAGTACTATGGCAGATGTTGATCATTTATAGCAGTTACAGAGGCAGGTTATTAACGATATTGTTCATAACCTGCATATTGGATGTTGAACAAGCAGTGATATCCATTAACGATTTGAATTATTCTCTTATCGAGTATTCTCCAATTTTTTACAATTAAAACGAGTTATGATGAGTACTGTTTTCAATATTGGATGGTTTTGATTCCAAGAAAAATGTTCAACAATTTTTTAATTTAACTCGTAATAATTGCTATTTACTATAATCATCAATACTATAATACGCTTATTTATTTACAAACATAAAAATTTAGACTATACCTGATATTTTTAATTGTATAATATATATATTATTACATTATATACATGTCATATCAGTTAACTACTTAAAAAAACAAATACATTTAAATAGAAAATAATTTACATTAAAATGTATAACAATAATTTTCATATTCGAACTAATTGATTAAAGTTTGTAATTATTACATTTCAATGTTACTTGTAATACTATTATATTGTATTGTCCATCAGTTTTGATAACAATACATTGTAAATATTTTTCTTATTGATAATATGTTTTGTTAAATACCAGAAGACAGAAAATGTATATCCATTTTTATGTTGTGTTTTGATTTATTTGACATATAGACTGATTTTTAATTAAACTACATATTATGTATTATACGATGCTAATTGTTATGTATAACCATGTAAATAAAAAACTTTCTACACAAATAATTGGATGTTTGTTCCTACTCATAATATCAAGTTCAACAAACAAATAAAGATACAGTAAAACCTCTCTATAGCGGATTTCCTATAAGCCGTGATCCTTTTAAGAAAATACAATAGTCCTATTTCAAATGTGTAGTGAAATTAATTATCTATAGCGGACAAATCTCAACTGCAGCAAAATTTGTTGGTCCAAAGCGATTCCGTTAGTGAGAGGCTTTACTCTATTTTTAACTGACTAAAAAACTAGTTTTTTTGATGTTATATATCATTATAATTTATATTTATACCTTAATTACAATCGAAATTAAATATTAAAATAGTATTTTTGTATTTTGATAGTGCATTAGAAAATTCAAAAGGCAATTAGTCTTGAATATATTATTTATACTTATACCTAAGAATTTAAAAATGTTCAAAATTGATTTTTGTACAAATATCAGTCATGTATGGTAGAAAAATATTTGATGTTTATTTAATCATAAAAAAGTATATATTTAATACTTTCGATTAATATAGTATGTTTTTGTTTTAATTTCACTCACTTTAAAATTTCAAATACATGATTCAATATTAACAAATAAAAAACAAACTGTTATCACAAAAATATTAATACAATATTTTAATGAAAAAGATATAAAGATAATATGCAAATGTTCTAATAAAGAAGTTATTTTATCAAAAATACTTCATATCCATTTATAATAATATCAAAGTTACATTCAAATTATTAATAAATACTTTTACAAAAATTAGCTACACGTTCAATATTATATTTGATTGGCACTTCATGTGCAAGTTGAAATATTATTTTTTAATTCAATTGTGCTCGAATTCCATAAAATCTTAACCTACATCGTTTTTTTATTTTGGTAACAGTTTTATTACAATAAAAATTTTAGTAACTCAATTAATTTTCTGCACTAAACTTGGAATGTAACAATAACTATTTAGTTCTGCATTTCATGCATAGAGAGCAAACCACACTAAAGACAATTTTAATTTCATATTCAAATACTACAAATGCAATGACACAAACATTATAGATGAACAGCAAAAAATTAAAGGATTTAAAAAATTAATGTATTTTTATGGATTCGGCGGTTTTCAGTAGCCAAGTTATCATAGTTGCAATTATTTTATATTGAATCAATCCTTGAGTTGATAAAAATGTACACAATTTTTGATGTACATAAATAATTCGTTGACGATTAAGAACCAGAATGTAAAATTGACTAATATTGTTTTTATAATTTATGTTTAAAAAAAATAAATAAAAAAATAAAGATAACTTAAAAATACTATAACTAAAGTAATATTTACAACTATGATAATAACTGGATGTCAGGAACTATGCACATTTGGTTTAAACGCGAAAAAAATTACAATTTTAGTTTAAAGTATAAGAATATTGAAAATTAAAAAACGTAATACTTCTCAAAATGTAATTATTGGCAAGCAGATAATAAAAAATATTTCTAATCGTTTTAAATAAAAGTATTAAAATACAAGATAAAGTAACCATAAAGAATACAACATATTTTTCAATTACCTACTATTAAACGCAACAAATTACAGACTATTTTTAGTCCATGAAAAAATATCTAAAATTTTATGGAATGTAAAAAGTTAATTTATAGTGAGTAACCATAGAGATTAAATATTATTAATAAGTTAAGTAATGAAAAACATGTAAAAAAAATCTTGTTTCTATGAAATTCGGTAGTATTAAAAATATACTTTATTATGGTAATAACTAATAACTAATAATTAATGAAGATGGTTCATTTGTCTGAACCATTAAAAAACTATGAGTGTATTGCTGATATTAGAATTTTCTATAAAATGTACATTTAAAGATGCTCTCCTTCATCTCTTTTTTGCTTTTATATTTTCAAAATCACAATGAACGTTTGACACATTTTTTTCAAATTAAAAAATGTTCATATATTTTGTATTACTTTATTATTTGAATCAAAGTACAGTCACATGATTAATACATATTAGGTAAATTACAATATTCAGTATTAAACATTTTAATTAAAATACAATTAAACATATAAAATTATAAATCAATTAGGTTTAACAAAAAAATGTATTGTCTCAAAAAACCAATAACCAATTAATCTTCATTATGCGAGGTCAATATATATATATATATATATATATTACTGTCTAAATAACATTTTAAAGTCAAATTAAAACAAATTAAATCTGGAAAAAAATTTAAAATCTAAAGAACTCGTAATAGTGAACCGATATTAATTTATACATAATATTGAACTAACAGTTTTTTTTGATACTTAATGTTAAAAAAATCTTATCTAATACGTATTCAAACTATAAGGAATTATCAAGTGGTATTTATCATTTGCTTTATACATTACTTAGCTACATATAAAATAATTACAGTATTTAAAAAAGAAATATAAAAATACTTGATTATAAGTACATAAAAATAATTTTGTTAAAATTACAAAATGAGATCTAAAGATTTCATCTAATTTGAACAACAATGTTTACATTTGTTCTTAATTATATAACAGTTTCAGAATTAACGGAGGCATTACTGCGATATGCAGGTGGTGGTTGTTCAGACGGAGCAAAAAAAGTCGAATGAGTGCTCACATGTCTGGGTCGACCCCGTGCTCCGTGAAAATTAGAATATGTTGAACGGGCTGATGTAGGACGTTCAGATTCAGTGTCCAAAGCCGGATTTACGATTCCTCTATTGACATGCCTTAATTCTACTCGACATTCTGGGAATAGAGGATGACTTGAATCATTTGATGTTGATGAGTCATTTAAACCATTATCTACAAATAATGAGATAATATATTATAATATTGTTTAAAAGTCTCAATGTTGATTATTTTAATATAAGTAATTAACTGTAAAGAAGTAATAGAAACTCAACTAACTCCGCAACAAATGTTGGTTGATATTACGTAAATAAATAAATAGATAAATAAAAATTATGTACTTGAATACTGTTGTTGGATAAGTCTAGAAACAGGATTTTTATGCCTTCGACTTGAATATTGAGAAGTAGATTGTCGTCTAAGATATGGTGGTGGTGCTTGATGAGGAGGTGGAAGAGTACCTCTAGATGTTACACTTCTTCGTTTCACTCGTCTTGGTGTCATGGGTTTACTATGTGAACTTTGAGCATCTAAATCGCCATCTAATAAGAAGAATAAATAATTATTTTATACATTAAAACAAAATTTAAATATAATGTTATACCTTCACTTCCACTTATAGTACTTATCTCTTCAATTTCATCTCCTCTTCGTGAACTATATTCAATAGAATATATAGGTGTAATAGGCTTTTGTTGTTTACTCTTATAGTAAATTCCTAAAAAAAAATAATTAGTAAATAGTAAGGTAAATTATAAGTATTTTCAAATAAATAATAACAATGAAAAAAAAAATTAAAAATAGTTAAATTTATTGTTCTTGAGATTAAATTTTTAATTGGATGGTGTTCTTATTTCATTTAAAAAAAAATTAATTTTTATACAGTTTATTCCTTTAAACATCAATTTATTTTGTATTTAATATTACTAAATGTCATAATTTCTAGATAATATTGTTAATTTTATTTCACTTCAATAATAATAATAATAATAAATTATAATATTTTATAATTCTAAGTTGCATTTAACAAAGTTATATTTCAAGATGATTAAAAAAGACACAAATAATGAAACCTATGTCAAATAAATTAAATATTTTAATGGAATTTACTCTATCATAAATATCATTTTATAATGATTAGGTTATCGAAAATGTGGTTAAAACATTTGAAATAAAAACTAAATTTATAATTAAGTTATTATTACAGTGAACTATCCCAGGGTATTACTGGAACAATAATGATGATACAACTGTCATTGTTTACAATATATACGTCAAGATACTTATTTAATGTTACCAGTTCATTCAATTGGTATAGTATCAACAGTATACGAAAAAAGATATGCGACAACTAAAAACTAATGAAAAGTAAAAATATTAAAATAAATAAAATGAAAATATGAATTTTTAAATGGATATTAACTAGCAGTCAGAAACAATTATTGGACACAGCATCACAAATGCTGACAAGGGTACAAATTTCATTTTTGTGAACAATTGATGTAAGTCTGGTTTAATTATTAATATTTAGTATTCAAACTGACCTTCATCTCTAGATTTTGAGCAGCACGATACATATAAACTGCATAAAACACCAAACAACTGTAACATTTTTTTAGTTTAATAATCATACTCAAACTAATGCCCAATATAAAATTAAATAATATATATATATGCATATAAATACAAAAGACTTACAGCCAAAAGTATTTGCAAGGACGCTTGAGCAGTTTCAATTTTTTGATAATCCATAACACATCCAGTGATCAAATCTGGTCTAACTGGCTTGATAGCATCTTCTTCAATTCCAGTATGATTTGGATAAAAAAATACTTTACAGCCAGGTCCATTTGATTCCCACCAACTAACACTGTCTGCACCAAGGCTCATGACATCAAAATTCTAAAACAAAGTAAAAAGTATTTAAATTTAACAAATTAATTGACAGTACTAGACTGAATATAATCATTAATCACATTTGACATAGCAATCATTTTAAAAGCAATAAATGGGAGAAAATTATTTTAATTATGAACAAGTAGGCTATAATTTACTTAAAGGTACTTACATCACTAAAAATTGGCAAGTCCAAATAATATAAAACTACAAATATATTCCAAATACACCAAACAATACTCCATGCTGAATACTAAAATACAGTAATGAAATTATTATTTTTAAATAAAACAATCAAACAATCTAAATTTAATATTAACAAATTAAGCATGTAATGCACTAATCTATTAGTTTATAAAAGTAAACTTACCGATAAAATGTAAAATACATCTGATTGAACAACACCAAATACACCAAATATAATAAATAAAAGCTCAAAAAAATTTGCTAATACTGATCCCCACATGAAACCAAGAAAATCAAATGCTTGTCTTACTCCAACTGAAACCTACAAAAATAAAAATAAATTTCAAGTATACTCAAGTACATTTATTACTTTTTAAATAAGTTTTAAACATATGCAAGTCTAGATTAACTATACACTGATTATTACATTATAATAAATTCAGATAATTCTAAAAAAAAAAACAAGTTTTTTTTATATACATATACACATAGTGTGATTCTTTTTAAAGGTACCACAGTGATATTGGATTGAGGTGGGGTGTTTTTAAATAGTTGGGGACTATTAAAATACACATTTTTTACAATGTTCAAATTGTTAACCTTATTATTGTGCACATGCCCTACTTTTAACAATATATTTGGATTAACCAACATTTTTTAAGTCAATTTGGTCCTTTTTACCATAGCTCTAAAACCAAAATTGACTAAATGACAAGTTGAAGTTTTGATTAAAATAATTAAATTTTTCAACAATTATCCTAGAATTTAATGAATTATCATGCAATTTCAAGCATTTTTTTTTTATATTCCTTATAATTGCAGACATTATTTTATCATTTAAATTTAATACGAAGAATTAATTAACTTAAATTACACCTTTGACGTACATTTTAGTTAATTTACTCAAATAAAATTAAAGAAATTAAGACAATTTGTATAATTTCTATTATTTATTTGGGTAACACAATTTCTAATTACTATCTAATAAATTGTTCAAAATTTAATCATCATTCTTCATACATGAGTCAAATCAAAGCATTACTTCTCTTTGAGTAGCTGTTAATATCTGTTTCTTTTGAAGTTCTGCACAAGCATTTACAATTATATTTTTGAGATCTTGAACATTTAAAGGTGGAGTTGAATGCACTACATTCTTTAAATGTCCCCACAGAAAAAAATTTAATGGTGTGAGATATGGAGATCTTGGCGGCCAAGCTACTGCTCCATACACACCCATCCATTGATCGCCAAATTTATTTTTAAATGCTCTCTTACATTGTGTGCCGGTGCTCCACCTTGTTGAAAAAATACTTAAGTCCTAGTTTCTTATGGTATATCACCTATGTATGTAGGTAAAACATCAGTTAGAAACTTCAAGTATCTTCTCCCAGTAAGCGTACCATCATACAAATATGGGCCGAGAATTTTTCCATCGAGTAACCCACACCAAACTTTTTGGTGATATAACAAGTATACAAGTAATTGCCCACTTGTATCAAGAAAAATAAAAATTAATGATAAAAATAATAATTTAAATTGAAGCTTAAATAATAGAAGTTATGAGACATAAATCATGTCAGTTTGTTCAATTTTTTTCTTTGTAAATTCAGATAATATTGTATGCATAATTTCCCAGGATTAGTTTGTTATAATATTACTAAAATTGGGTATTGATTAGAATATGACTAAATTTAGTCTGAAAAAGAGCACCAACGGTAAACAAATTTGGAAACCACTACTATATAATATTTCTTATGTATAAATATATAAATCTAATAATCATATTTTAAGTCATGAAATTGTCTCCTTTAATTGAAATAAGTTCCTGGTATTATTTCATTTAATCCATAGACATTTTCAGTCGTTGCCAGATAATTTGGTGTGTCCACGGCAGTGCTCTATAGTAAGTGTAGTTCAATCAAGTAGCGACGTGTTTCGGCCGCTCAAAATTAATTAATATAATCTCTTCTTTATGATATCAAAAACTGGTTTTGTGACAATTGTTGCTCAGTTAATTTATTCAGTAATAACATCCATAATATACGGAGGATCCCTGATTTTTCTATATCGTGCCGCCACCATGCCAAATTATCTGGCAACGACCATGCAACTATATTAATGATATGATCCAAATAATTAATAATATATTTTATTTTTTTAGGTATCATTTTATAGGTATCATTTTTTATAGGTATTATTATAATTATTATTATTATTATCATCATATTATATATCATTATTATATTTTATTTTATAGGTACATGGAATACTATCGCTATAAATTGCCCGAGATGTGAGTATAGATAATTGTGCTTGTCAAAAATAATCATTCAGATATTTCTACAAAGTGGCTTTGCAATAATCCCAATTACAGGGAGATTGTTTTCAAAGGACCATTAGAGATAGATCTGGAGACTTCAACAGGTACTACCATTTCCCTACTATAGAGAAATCCTTTGACACATAACACCTGCAGTAATATTCTCTGGTCTGCATAGACGTTGAACGGATATAACACACACACACACACACACACACAAAGAATAATACAAAGGACACACACACACACACACAACACGCAGCGGACGAAATCGAGAAAATCTGTGGTCCAAGCAGACCACATATTATTAGGTAACGTGATACGGGCAAGCCCTCGGAATCGGTGAGCCGGATATAATTACCAATTGAAACAGGAAGACGGTGAGCAGCAGATATTTACAAAATTCCATGACATCTCTGGAAACGAGTCCGTGGGCTACGAGGACGAAATCACTGGCGCTGCCGCTGCTGCTGCTGGTCGACGATCGGATCACTGCGGTCCGCACGGCATCGACTACGGTTGCCGTCCGCCGTGGATCATCGCGTCCGGCGACGACGGGACGCGCGTTCTTCTCATCGGCGCGCCGCAACCGACGTCGAGTGTGACGATATTTATTATAATTGTTTCTTAATTATACGGGCCGAGTGCGCGACGCGGACGGCAGGTCCTATTGTCCGTGTCCGTAGCCGCGGCCACGGGAGATGGTGCGCGGAAGCAGCGGACGTTGACGACGGCGGTGCTGCTGCTGCTCGTGCTGGTGCTGGTGCTGATGCTGCGATGACGTCGGGACACTCGCGACGGGGTCCGGGGACAGGTGCATAACTATACTCGATCACGTACTGTGCGACGTCGTCTGGCGCGGGCACCAGCGGTGACGACGGACGCCCTATCGATAGCGTACGCGTCTACTATCGACCGTACTTTTCAATTTCGTTTCGAAAAACCGCGGACCCGATACAACGTCTCGGCGGGGCTCGCGCGGCGAAACCGGACGGGTCAGCGTCGCGTTGACAGTCGGACGGCCACGCTCTGGCGATCTCGGCGGAAAAAACGGCGAAAAAAACAAATGAAAAAAAGCGATCAATCGATACTCTCGATAGTGCAGTCCGCGTCGATAGCGTGTCCGTCGTCGGGCGCACAATAACAACACGGATAACGTTATGCACGCCGTGCAGTGGTGAACGTACGGACCGTCTATTACGGCGTTGTTCCCCCGTTCCCTTCCACTCGTTCCGTCACCGCATCGCGGTGCACTTGTTTGTGTTCTCGTTGTTTACCTGCGGCGGAGGCGGCGGCGGCGGCGACCGTTGCGGGTACCTGTTATCCGCCGAGACGCAGTGCCGCCATCGGGACCGACGTGGAAATGCCGTGTAATCCGGTCCGTCCGGTAGGTCGTCGGCTTCCGCGAGCGACCCGTCACGCTGTGCCATATTATAACCGGTGCGTAGGCCTCATAGTAGGCCCGGGGCCCCCGGCCCATTGGCGCAACCAAGGAGGTGCAAAGGTGACTTAAGCAACACCAAACTCATGATTAGAACCTTCAAACATTGCAACTATATAAAACTCTCATTTTTACCTGAGTATTCAACTTGAATACTATACTTTTCACTTTATGTAAATTATTGTTTACATTCATTATTTTTGCACTTGTATTTTGAAATATTTTGTGTTAGATTTGTAAAATAGTTTAAGAGTTTGATGATGGCGATAATGATAATGATAATAATTACAACCACGGTAAACATGATCAATATTTAATAGTACCACAGAATAAATGAAATTTCATTTATTCTGTGATAGTACTATGATTAGAAAATATAAATTAGTGTTTAAGTTGCTATTTCAGTAAGTTCTGCTTTGTGTAAAAATAGTTTTTCAAGTATACGAAAAACTAAATATTAGTAGAGGACCATAAGTACAAGGGTACCTTGTTTGTTATCGCCCCGCCAATCGCCATAAATAAAAAAAAACAATACAATAAATATAAAAATAATTAAATTAAAATTTAAAAAATGTATTATAATTATAAATTACAAAATTAATGTGTCAAATTACAAAGGAGGCCAGAACTCAGAAATATCTTTTAAAATAGCTTTAAATGCATCTTGTTCACCGAGACGTGTTCAGGTGTATTTCGTGTTTTCCCGTGGCCGACCGCGATAGTATCTATCTGTAACCTGACCTTTTAGATTCTGAACGAAGTGAAGAATGTATTGATTTTACTATGATGTGTGTTTTTTTTTTTTTTTTTTTTGTTTTTTTTTTGTTTTTGTGTCTGTGTACACCATAACTACTCGAAATAATGCTTCAATTTTGAACTTCAGGGTATGTTTTCGGTGGCAAAACGAATATCGGAGGTACCTTAGAGAGGTCACAAGTGAAAATTCCCAAAAGTTTTCAAATGCCACGGGAAAAACAAACAAAAAATGAGGAAAAAACGGTACTTTTTGTGCAAAACCCGTTTTCGACGAAATCGATTTTTTTATTTAGCCGTTACTCAAAAACCAAAAATTGTAGATACTTGAAATTTTCACCAAATGTTTATATTGAAATCATCTATACGTGGTAAAATTTTTGAACACTTTTGACTTTTTTTGAGCTTTTTATAGACAATTTAAATTTTTGACTTTTCTTAGTTTTTTTTTCTGAAAAGTGGATAAAAAAAATTTGGCTGGACAAAAAATCTTGAAAATTTAATATAAAGTTCCTCATAAGAAGTACTTATCGGTATAAAAAAAAAATTCAAAGCGAAATGCACACCTTTTTTTTTATAAGCATAAAAAGTTTAAATTTTTATGAAATATTGAAAAATCGCGAAAATTTGAACTTATTTTTTTCTGAAATGTGGATAAAAAAAATTTGGTTGGCCATAAAACTTTGAAAATTTAGTACAAGGTTCCTCATTAGAAGTACTCATTGCTATTAAAAAAAAATCAAAAATCGTGAGTCACAATTTTTTTTTATAAGCATCTAAAGTTCAAACGTTTACGAAATAATTACATGATTGCGTAAAATAATAATTTAGCCTTAAACGATTTTTGATATTTGTTCTTATTCAAAAAGTATAAGTCGAAAAAACTTGAAACTTTCACCAAATGTTTATATTGGAATCATCTATACGTAGTACAATTTTTGTAAACTTTAGACTTTTTTTGAGCTTTTAATAGACAATTGAAATTTTCAACTTTTCTTTGTTTTTTTTTCTAAAATGTGGATAAAAAAAATTTGACTGGACAAAAATTCTTGAAAATTTAATACAAGGTACCTAATATGTCGAACTTATCGGTATAAAAAAAAAATTCAAAGCGTAATGCACAATTTTTTTTTTATAAGCATAAAAAGTTCATATTTTTACGAAATGTGTAGAAAATCGCGAAAATTTGAAGTTATTTTGCAGTTGAAAATTCATAAAATTTTAAGTATTCAAAACTAAGAATTGTAAATTCGGTACAAAGTTTGGCATACGTTTTCCTTCAATTATCTGTAAAAAAATTTGCACTGGAATAAAATCAAAAATTTTTATGAGTGTTTGAAATTACAATTTTTTTACATAATCGCGTAAAATAACAATTTAGGCATCATTGATTTTTGATATTTGTTCTTATTCAAAAAGTATAGGTCGTAGAAACTTAAAACTTTTACAAAATGTTTAAATAGGCATTTTCTTTACATAGTTGTATTTTCAAAATATTTCGTTTATTTTTTAGCTATTTATAGGCATTTGAATAATTCGATTTTTCTTAGATTTTTTTTTATAAAAGTCGATAAAAATTTTTTGGCCCTACCAAATCGCTTGAAAATTTAATAGAAGGTTTTGAATAAGTTGATCTAAGAGTGATTCAAAAATTATTCAAATACATAGGCACAATTTTTTTTTATAAGCAGTTGAAGTTCAAAAATCGACAAAATTTGTCAAAATCACGAATATTTGCAAATTTTTTTGTAGTTGAAAATGTATAAAAATTTTTGTATTCAAAGATAAGAAATGAAAATATTATGTAATATCACAGCTGATAAAGATAATTAAATAGATTAAGTTTATTATAATATAATCAGTAGCTGACAGCTGTTCTATACAAAATATTGGTAGATTGTAAACACAAGGTGTATAACGTACCTTTACATGGTTGAATAGAACGTTACTAACTTCCAATTTCCAGTTATTTTAATGTGTGTATCAGTTCCATAAACATGCGGATTTTATATATTATTATTAATTATTAATATTTAAATAGACGTAGCCACGGAGCATTCAGCATATATGGACGGCGGGGTCGGGTGGTACCGTCACGATAGTGCATTTAGGCAAATAATATGGTATTTACCTACGCCCTATCTATGCACATCCTGGTTTGTCCAATGCTCACGAGCAGAAGTCACATGAATAGACAAATGTAAATTTAACCCAATCTAGGATATTAAAATAAAATATATATTACAATTTAAGGCTGACATCTTCATCTTCGTTCAGAATCGTTTTTTTTTTATAATATAAAATAATTCCAAAATCTATCCAATAATGCCTAATCTAGCAATGCATCTCGTGTATCCCACCCAACTACTGTATCCTGTACTTAACTTACAATGATTTATCATTGCATTCAAATGTAAAGTACCATACAACTAAACTATCGTAAACCAGGTGATCCCATGATAGAAAGTGCTATACACTCCTCACCATTATCTTGTCCGAGGAGCGAAGCGACGAAGGACGAACTTCCACCACCATTATCTTATCGGCTTTTTTCTATTGTGTGTTTTATCGTCGGCGGCGTGTAGATATAAAAAAAAATTATTTTCTCATAGGTATATAATAAGTAAAGAGCGGATTTTTAGGTTCTTAAAACCTTAACTCTATGTCCTAGCTGGTGCGTGCACGCAATGGGAGTAGACGGTCCCGATATTTGACCGCACCGCACTGAATTCTAGTTCCCGCAAGCATGGCAAAATTGACGAACTCAAATATGCGAGAAAACGCATACGATTTGTACTTAAATACAACTATAATATCGAGCTGAGAAGACGTATAGTGTTATCAACGTGTTAAGTTAATTAATATTCTGATTTCTGTTTGTGAAAATAACTGTAATTTACTATTATGTCGTTAGTTCAAGATCAACGAAGCTTATTTTTAATAGAAAATATTAATCTGAAGTATAAATTACTTAAAATGAGGAAAAAGTCCAAGAGATCTACTCCAAATGTGATTTATAAAGATCGATTTATTTTTGGAGAATTCCATCAACTGTATCCACAATTACAAACAGATAAAATAATGTTTTGTGCATACACTAGAATGACTACAGACACATTTGACTACATTGCTCAATATATAACACCACTTTGTCAAAGAGAGTACACAAATTTTCAAGATCCAATCTCTGTTGAAGAACGACTGTTGATTACTATTAGGTAAATATAACATAGGCAACAGATGTAAAATTATTAATATTCTCATGGTTATGATAATCAGGATCTATACAAGATTAATTTTAGACGATTTTAGTTTTTGGTGTAACTCTAATAAAAAAAAGGTGGGCAAATGGGTGTTTTTTCCGTGGCTTTTTTTTCTGACTACCCATATAATATCTTAAAAATGGTTATTTTATTGAAAACATTAAAATAATATTAATAATCTGCTTTCATAAAAAACAAAATAAAAAAATCTACCTACCTTGGTATACTTATAAAATATAATATCATTTGATAATATACAATAAAAAATATATTACTTACAGTTTAAGACCTCAACAGATATAGGTAGCTCACTTATGTATTTAAAAATAAAAAAGTATAATTACTGTAGGTAGGTATCTAATAAATAATATAAAACAAAATTAATACTGTTTGTGAAACTAATTAAGTAATAATTTAGGTATGTAAATAAAAATTATTTAAAACATATTAATGATATTACCATATTATTAAAAACTTATTAATTATAATTTGATGGTTGATCTGGAGATTGTAATGATAAAGTCAGTTCGGTCGCTAAAGACTGCATAGGATGATTAATAGGTTGGAATGGCATAGGTTGTGATGATTTTATAGGTTGCACATGTATTGGAAATGTTTGATATGGATAAGTTAAATTGTTATTCATAGGTAAAGATGATGGTGTAGATAATTCTCTCATAATCACTTCTTGGATTTGTGTCCTTACTCTCAATTTTTGTAGTGGAGTCATGTTACCGAAATAAGGATGAATGGATTTTAAAAAATACATGTCCTCTTCATCTTTTACTATATTCTTTGATGAGTCTATAAAAGCTTCAATTTTTTTTTTTGCAAGTTGTAGTAATTGTTGTTCAAAACACATTTCATCCTGCTGTTTTTTCATTTGTTTTTGTCCACTTGATTTATTTGTTGAGTAGTTTAACTCAGAAACAGTCGAATTTCTTCTCGATTGTGTTAAGTTAGTCTGTGCTTCAGTCTGAGGTAATAATGGATCCAGAACTTCAAAACTATATCTCGTTTCCTTGTCGAGATTGTCCTCATTTTCTTGATCTCCGTTTGAGTCGTTCGTTTGTTCGTCTGAATGTCCTAGCTCAGTATCCTCGTCAAAATCATCGGAAAATGTACCCGACGTATTTCTAGGAGTCTCGACGTCTTTCAAAAATTGCATAGACACAAAATACGGAAAATTCCCGTGATATTTTTCTAGGCCATCTTGTGACGATCCTGATTTCGGTTTTTTAACTTTTTTCAGCTCTATTTTGTACTGATCTCTTAAGTTTCTCCATTTGATTTTTGCTTCATTGCCTATATAGGTAAATTAACATATAGTATAGTAACTAGTAACTTTTTTAGACATTGTTTATCTTTTTATTTTATTGAAAAACAAATAACTGTATAATAACTAAAAAGAGTTACAATTATATTTTTTTTTATTTTTTAAAAATACGTGTAATAAGCAGGGAAAAAAACTCAAATTAAACGCAAATTCATGCTATCGAAATATTTCGTGTTGTCGTTAAACATAATATACATGTTATTTGAACTTTTAATAATAAATATAAATAAAGTAAAATATTATTCATTTTTTATAACCGCATTTATGTATATATTACAAAAATATAATCGTAATATACTTTAATCATAGTTAAATATTTTATTTCATAGATATCTAGCCACTGAAATTGCGTTCAGACAAATTGCTATGAGTTTCAGAGTGTCAAAAACCAGTGTTAGTTATATTGTTATTGAAGTTTGTCAGGCAATTTGGACAACACTACGTGACGTACATATGCGAAAACCATCTATTACAGATTTTGAAAATACTGCAGATGCATATTACAAGTGGAACTTTCCGAACAGTATAGGTAGCATTGATGGAAAGCATATACGAGTAAAATGTCCAAAAAACTCTGGCAGTATGTATTGTAACTACAAACAATTTTTTTCAATCGTTCTATTGTTGATGCTAACTACCGATTATGTTGATTGATATGGAGCATATGGTAAGGATAGTGATGGTGGTGTTTTATGTAATTCAGAAATATACCATCGTATTGAAAAAGGAACATTAAAAGTGCCTAACATGAAATTACTTCCGAACACAGCAAATATGGCACCGTTTGTATTTATAGGTGATGAATTAATTGAATAGGCGGCAGATTTACTAACAGAACATCTCAATCCGTTTTAGAGATAAGAAATACATTTGTCAAATATTTTAAGCATAACAAAATATAGTTTCAAACTTTTTTCATTTTATAACGAAGACAAAACCAACACTGATTAGTGATTACTGTTCACTTTTTTTTCATTAACAAAATTGTATTATAACTTTATACCTACAAAATGTAAATTGTATAGGTTCATTGTATTAGTACAATACTATACCTAATAACAATTAACACCAAATTAAGTTTAAGAAAAGTTAAATTCTATACTAACCAGTCATTCCTGCGACTTTTGACACTTCTGCCCATACCTTGCGTGTTATTCGCCTATCTCTAGATTTTTTATTTTTTTTGTTCCACAAAACAGTGTGTTTTTGGATTTCAGAAATCAACATTTCTGTTTTTTCAAAATCGGTGTACCACATGGCCATAAAAAATGTGATTAATTAATACTCGTAAAAAACAAATTAAGTAATCAAAACCAATGGGCAATCTACTCTTGGTTGCGACACAGTCACACAATAAATGAAATTTATTCTGTGGTTGCGATTTGTAACTAGTATAATCACTATAATCAGTAATTTAAAATTTTCCATGGTTAAAAAAGGGCCTGGGGCAGTCTTCCCGATTTTGATAAGAGTGAACATAACCTAAAAAAAAAAAATGTTTTTTCTTGAGATCAGTTACGCCAACCTTAGAATCCTAAAGTTCTTTCCACCTAGCCACTACTGCCCATCTTGCAATACAAAAATCTGAAATTGAAATTGCTAAAAACCTAACTAACGCTTATCAATAATAACTATTGTTCCCCTCAGGAGCGTCTAAACACAGGAATGCACATTGTGCGTTGTGCGCATGCGCGGGATTTTTATCATTATTTTGGGCTGTTATCAATATATCATATCAAATCACACACATAATATCACCACAGAACAATATCATATTATTACATTATGAATCAAAGTATTTAAAATTGAAACATTTACACTTTTCTTGGTCTTCAACACTCCCTGTCTGAAGGACATATTCACATTTATTGTTTACTTCATATTCTTTTAAATTCTAGGTTTTATTAAAATGTATATTATTAAAAATTATTGAAAGAATGTTTTTACTAAATAAATCATTATACTTACCAGATAAATTTAAAAAATGTATTATTCCTTTATCAATACACATTCCATGGTGATCATTTAAATGACTAATTAATAAAACTTTTTTAGAAAATACTAGATTTGGACATGAAATACATTTTGACGATTTTTGTTTTATTTCATTAAAAACATTGTGTTTACTTTTTAAATGCCTTGGTTGTGTGAATTTGGTGGAAAATTGACCATTACAAACATCACAGTTAAAGTCCATTTATAATTATTTTAATATAATTAAATGCAAATACTCAAAAACCAAAAAATTCAGACAGAGTACATCACACTTTATATCTATCAAACAGCAATAACTGTTATAATATATGCTGAGTTGGCTTTTAATGTTTATTTATATTTACATTTTAACCAATTTAAACACATCACAAACCAATCTTTATCAATATCTTAACAAAGGTGATTTATTAAATATCTTATTAAGTATTAACAATAGGTACAATTCACAAATATTTGAAACTATAATGAAACTTATCTATGATATTAGTTAAATAACATTATCTTAATAGTAAATACTTCTAATAAGATTTAAAGATTAACAATTTATACAGTATTAAACATAGTATAACACAGTATAAAATAATAATAACAATAATAATGCTTAATACTATGCGCTAACAACACTACTACTCCAAAAAAAAATTATTTTTTAAGTTGTGACGAAACTGAACATTCTGTTTTCATCTTTTTATTGTAGACAAACTTCTTTTTGAAGACCAAGAAAAGTGTAAATGTTTCAATTTTAAATACTTTGATTCATAATGTAATAATCTGATATTGTTCTGTGGTGATATTATGTGTGTGAATGTGTGATTTGATAATATATATTGATAACAGCCCAAAATAATGATAAAAATCCCGCGCATGCGCACAACGCACAATGTGCATTCCTGTGTTTAGACGCTCCTTTCCCCTCAACTTCCCTCATATTTAGATCGTAGACCGTAAATCGTTATCTGTAGTTACAATAAATAATAATTTAGATTACCTATTTGAAAACTGACTAACCACTAATTTTTGAGAATCATTTCTTCAAAATCACATACATTTATTTTATAATCATCATACTGTTAAATTATGTATAATCATTTCTCATTGAAGTATTTCATATTTTATAAAAATATTAAATGTAGTGTTTACAAATATTTAAAGGACCCTTTTTTACTAACTACTATGCGACATAATGCCCTGGTCGCAACATCTGCTCTCAACAATTAGAAATGCAAGTAGTATGCACCAAGCAATTCTAATATTCATTTCATCGGTTTTTTAAATCAAACTAAATTAATCCTTCTAATTATAAGTGAAACTTTTAGAATAACTCGATTATTAGAAATGTAATGTTGAAAAAAATCGCAAAATATTGATTCAGGAAAAAAAGTAATATTTCATTTTGCATTTAATACTATTAGTGAACTGTTCAAGATGCTGCATTCTAATGACTGTTTTTCAGATACTCTTGTTATAATTTGGTAATTCATACAGTTTGTGAATAAATTTAAATGTATAATATGTACCTACATTTTTTCAGTATTTTAATTCTTACTGGGTTTTGCTATGTCGTCTTATACTGTATGTTTTAAAAAAGTTGTTTCAAACAATGTGTTTTTAACATGTTTAAAACCTGTATTAAGTAGTGATGGGCATGAGTAACTAATAACTACCGACTTAGTCGGTAGTATTTAACTACCGACTTAGTCGGTAGTATTTAACTACCGACTTAGTCGGTAGTCTGAATGAATAAATTAGTCATGACTAATATTTAGCTGAATAATGAATAACGAATAATTAGTCGAATAATGAATAAAGAATAATTATTCGAATAATGACTAACGAATAATTAGTCGAATAATAATTAGTTGGTTAACATTATTTATTATGAATTTTATAACTGGTATACTGGTATATTTATTAAATAATTTACAAATGATCAGGTTCATGTTTCAGTGTGACCAATAGATACTAGTCGGTAGTATCATATGACTAATTTAGTTACTCAACATTTTTATTATTCGACTAATTATTATTATTCGACTTATTTTTATTATTCGACTAATTATTATTATTCGACTAATTATTATTATTCGACTAATTATTATTCTTCGACTTATTTTTATTATTCGACTTATTTTTATTATTTGACTACTTTATTATTCAACTTTTATTATTATTCGACTAATTGTTATTGTTCGACTTATTTTTATTATTTGACTAATTATTGATATTCGACTTATTTATATTATTTGACTAATTATTATATTTAACTTATATTATCATATAATCATTACCTATTCAACTAATTATTATTTTTATAATTTGACTTATAATTTTTATTCAGCTCGTTTTTATTGGACTGATTGAAAACTTTAGCACGTACTTCATAAATTTATTTAACATAATAATAATAATAATAATATAACAAAAAAACTTAAATATTACTTTAGAGCAAATATAAATTAATATACATTAAAATTTACAACTGTTTTAAATTTTTGTTTAAAAATAGTAACATATCTAAATTTTTTGGATGTGTTCTATTTCTTTTCGCCGACATTATTTCACCTGCTTTTGAAAAAATTCTCTCAGAAGGTACTGAGGTAGCAGGGATGACTAAATATTTTAATGCCAGGTTGAATAATTCGCCCAACAGTATTTTGTGTTTGATCCAGAAATCAATTGGCTTGGATTTTCTATTGGAGTGTGGTAGACTGAAATATTGTTTTAAAATGTTATCCGCAATGCCAACTGATGTAACTTGAGTTCGCTCTGTATTTAGTTTATCATCCAAGAAACTCCATAAATCAACGGCCTCATTATTAGATATGGTTTGAATTTCAGGAGTTTCAGAACTATTAGAATTTTCTTCTGTAATATTGTAAAAGGTCCATTTTAATAATTAATCAAAATTTGTAATGTTAAAAAAATGTATTAATAATTAATATTGTTAACTCCTTACCATTCAAATTTTCACAGATAAGTAAGTTTAATTCATCTAGTAAACTCTTTTCTGCGTTTTCAGCATTAATTGTATGCTGAAATGCCAATTTCTTAAAACGAGGGTCAAGTAGAGTCGCTCTTGAAAACTCAGGTTTAGGATTTTTCTCTTCAATGTGTTTAAAACGACTGTTTAAATTTTCTTGTAATTTTTTTTTGAGTTGCTGACCTAAGTATGTTCTCATTTGTTTCGATACTAAAGATATCTGTAAACCTAAAAAAAATTGTTTTATTATTTATTAATTAAATGAATTATTTTATTATTTTAATTACCTCTTACTAATGGAATAACCATTGCCAATGTCGGATAGTTCTCTCCTGATAATTCAGTAGTCATTACTTCAAATGGTTTTAATATGGGGATAATATCTTCTATTATTTCCCATTCTTGCGCATTTAACATTACAGGGCCATCCTTTAAGGAAAGCAAAGCATAAGTCAGTGGTTCTTTTAATTCGACAAGTTTTTCCAACATCAATAGGCTACTATTCCATCTTGTCGACACGTCTTGTTTTAGTTTCAATTTTGAAGCTCCTAATTGTGTTAATTTTTCAGCTAATTTTCGATTCGCAACTTTGCTTTTTTTTAAATATGTCACAATGGAACGGCACTTCTTCAATAAATCATTTATACTTTGACATTCATTAGGTTCTAAAATATCAGTGTCTCCATATGGGCTTTTAAATAACATTGCGTGGGTAACAATTAAATTTAATATGTGCGCTGTACAAGGTATGTGTGGTATTCGTAATTTTTTTACAGCAGATTTAATATTAGCTCCTGAATCTGTTACGATTGCTACAATTTTGTGTTTAATTCCCCATTAATTAAATATATTTTCCAATGTTTGACTAAGATATTCACCTGTATGACTATTTTCTAGTTTTAAAGTACATAATACAAATGTTTTAAGAATGAAAGCACTATCAAACGTGTGGACAGTAATAGTCATAAACGAATCTGTATTTAATGAAGTCCAAATATCCGAAGTAATGGAAATATAGTTAG
This sequence comes from Therioaphis trifolii, assembly GCA_027580255.1. NCBI lineage: Eukaryota > Metazoa > Arthropoda > Insecta > Hemiptera > Aphididae > Therioaphis > Therioaphis trifolii. The sequence continues at coordinate 46,531,796 of CM050404.1, forward strand.
ATTTGTTCAAAATATCTTGTAGATTATTTTTGGTCGAAGAGTATAGATCAGGCAATATGCTTCTTGTTAGTGTTCGGCGACTTGGTAAAACATCTAAGTATCTTGAATCAAGTAATCGAATAACGTTTTGAAATCCACTATTTTCAACAAACGATAGTGGTTGCAAATCATCAGTTATCATTTCAACAATCGATCTCACAAAGTCTGTCTTTTGTTTTTCTGATGGAATACCAAATCTATAGAAAAATAATAACTTAAGTTGGAGAGATAAAAAGGATTTTTGACTGATATTTGTGAATGGTATTTTTAAAAAATTGAGTTCAATTAATAAAATGTATTGGGCATTTGATCGACAAAATCAGTATTTTATGACATCACAATGAAATTGTGGGTCAAAATGCAAAACGACCTATTTCCATTATTTTATCATTATTATGAATATATTTTAAAGTAAAAAAGTTGATTTTTTTAATCAATTAATATGTTATAATTTTACTAACAACTTTTCAACTAAAATTATTGCTTAAATTAAAAAAATTTGTATAATGCATGGAGTAGTAGGTAGTAGATAGTATATATTAATAACTACAATCTACATATTATGTTTAAGAAATTGTTAAATTTAAATTATATTATAATAATTGATTTTCATACACCTACCTTTAAAAAAAAACAGCTAAATAATATATTTAAGAGGAACACTGTCAGACTTAAATAAATTAAATTAAATCATCATTAAAAAAATTTCCTACCTATTACCTACCTATGCTTAAGTATATTTTACAAACTGTTTAATTGTTTGCCGTCCCACAAAAATTAAAATTAAATAAATAATCTATATAAGTTTCCCAAATCCCAATAACAAATAAATCAAATAAAATTACCTTTTTGAAAGAAGTAATTGCTTTGTTTGTTTTTTTAATACTGGTTCCTGAACTTCATTATTTGAAAAGGCATTTTTATTGATAGTCATTGTAGTCGTTTCACTAAAACTACGTTTGGATGTTGATGTTGATGCCTCTCCTAAATAAAATACAGAAATGAATTAAAATAATTAAAAAATACAATATCACTTACCTTGTTGAAATCTCAAATCTAAATCTTTTTCCAATTCCAATTTAGATTTATCTGCGTCAAGTTTTGACTGATGCTTACGGCGTAAATGTTCGTGCAGATTTGATGTACCGTGACCATGTTTGTAAACGGTATGACATAAATTACACTTGGCTTCGTCAGGTTTATTTATATTTTTAGTGAAATAACACCACACGTTTGATGAATCTTTTTTACTCAACATTTTATTCAATTGTATTTTATCAATAAATTAAAATCAATAGCTTACCGCCAATGACTATCGTATACCTACTAAAATGATAGCTAAGACTTATGGGTATTAAATTTATTTAATCTAAATAAAATGATGTGGTTTGAGGAAAACTAGAGTACTAAGTAGACCATACAATTTCTTACAATTGACTCCTATGTACATCTTTGTAGTGTACGTGTCATTATATCGGTATTTTCGTTTTAACTACTTTAAAATAGAAATACGATTACAATTTCTCAGAATTACCGAATAATCAGTATCTGATTTTAGTTGAATGATATTATTAGTCGACTAATTTCATTTATTCATATTAGTTGGTGGTAAACATTTTAGTCGAATAATTAGTCGACTAATTTCATTTATTTATATTAGTTAGTCTTAAAAATTTTAGTCGAATAATTAGTCGACTAATTTCATTTATTTAATTTAGTTGGTCTTAAAAATTTTAGTCGAATAATTAGTCGGTAGTACGTGATGAAAACCGACTAATAGTCGGTAGTATCAAGTAGTCGTTCCTGCCCATCACTAGTATTAAGCACATTTGTTTTAAACGCATTGTACTTTGTTAAAAACAATTCAAATAAATTTTAAAACAATAAAATAGAGAAATTGATTTAGAATTATTGTTTATTTTATTATATGGAGACATATTTTATTTTCATGATTTAAAATGAAAATTAATTTTAACTAATATGAAACAAAACAATAACTATTACCACAAAAGTTTTTTAATTAAGATTTAAAATAAAAACTCAGAAGTTGAAATTCCATAAATAATACAACAAAATAATAATTTATTAAATATTTTAAGACAGAAAACACCTGAGGTAGTAATAGGTAAAGGTAATAAGTAAGGCAGAGGACTTCTATCATTGTAGCAATAATATTATCCACTTCTCAAGAAATAGTAAATCTAAAAGGGAATTAAAAGGTTCATGACAGAGATATTTTGATTCCAATAACTATTGCACTATTGTCATTTCTATTTGACTATTTGTCATTTCAATAAAGAAAATAACTCATGACTTACTTCAAGTCTACAATGTACTTTATCTCAACATAATACATCTTGATTTCTTGTTTATAACACAAAAACATAAACTTATAGAAATAGTATTCCTCAATATAGTACTTACATATACTTATAAAATCAGATTTCATATAGTAGTCTAAAATTTAGAAGAGAAAGCCTTATGATGAATACAAATACAAATGTTTTGGTAATAATACAATTGAAATTATATTTATTCCTATGGGACTAGTAAGTAAATAGATATGCAATTCAACTTTAAATTTGTATTATGACAATAGATAACAAAACATACAATGTACATATATTAAATATCAGAATTTAATTTATTTAGTAATAATATATAGAATTTTAATTACAAGGTGGGTTTAGTTTACATATACATAAATAAATTATAAATATACTGACGGGGCTTGCCTATTATATAATATTAATATAATGAAGGGTAACTCCAATAAGAATAAAACATAAAATAATTGTGATTGAGTGGACTATATAGTTAAATAATAATAATAAAAAAATCACACAATTAAATAATATTAAATATTGTAATAACAAAATATATTGACTGTAAGTCCAATTAACATAATAATAAAGAATTTTAATTTAAATAGTGTTTTTACACATACTATTATTAATCTTTAATGCCTCAGATGGCTCTCATAACAATATATAATAATAAACAATGAATAACAATATATAATAATATAACCACAAATAATACTTTAATAATAATAACCATGTGATGCACCACGTACCTTAACTATGATTATGATGCCATGTGGTGCCCAGATCCGTATAATATAATAATGTTAATGTTACAATAAAAAAACAACAAGTTGATCTGGCACACTCACAATATACAATATTGAACATTACAAATAAACATTGTATATCCGATGGCACTGATCTAGCGACTAGATAAACCAACAATTACTAAAATAATAATATAATATAATAACTACTAAAATATAATCGCTTGTGAGCGTGAACATATACAAAGGTAAAATAAAAAAATGAACGGTCCTATCCTTAGAATATTGTATTCATATGTAGATTAATTTTTTTTTTATTTCGTGACAGCTTCAATCAAGCCAATCATGACCTATCTATGTATTCCTTCATTGTGCTTATTGGAAATATATTTTTTACAGATTGTACAAATTAAATAAATATGACAAAAAAAAAAAAGAAAATTTCACGACAGAAAATAATTTTACTAAAAAATGAGAACCAATATCGAGTATAAAATAGGATTGTGGAAAACTGTATTTTTTTATTAATTTCATTAGAAATATGAATTCATAGGTGTTTTTTTTTTTTAGGAAAATCTACATATCTACAAAATACTTATAACAGAATAATTTGAAAATTGGAAGTGTTTTTGAAGTATTAAAAGAATTGGTCACACTCATAGTAATTTATAGAATTCTGAGATGCTGTTTAATATTATTGTTAGTTATATTAGTGTTTATTACCTTTACTTTAAAAAATTATTGGGTTATTTAATTTTATTATTTTACCTAAGTTAGCGTTCACAACATAAATCTTTACAACAAACAAAAAAATTAAACAAAAAAAGAATATAAAATAATAATTTAACGGCTGTCTTCAATGCTGACCATATTCTCCGATTTCTCTCTGAACGTATCCATCATTGAAGTGACCAACACTGCGCAAAAACCTCAAGACGTCTTGATGCTCATTAAGTCTTTGGACATTCTGGGCGATTTGAAAGGTGGCATTGACTCGTTCAGATCTTGAAGTAACATCTCTAACCTATAAAATTTAATACGTAACAAGATTTGCAAAATACATTTAAAACTTAAATTTTTATTGTTAATTGTTATTAAACGTGTATACCACTCGGTTCTGTGGTGTTTCTTGATAAATACTTACCTAAAAACTAGAAGTTCTCAGTTCTAGTTTTATTTTAATTCATTAATATTTATTTGAATAAATATGGGACTTAACTAAATTATATACAGCAAAATAGGATCCTACAGTTTAAAAACTTCAAAATATAATGTAGGTACTTTTAAACTAATTAAAATAGTGACATCCATGAATTCAATATATCTCTTCTTATGTCTAGTGTTATAAAATATTTTAAGTATGAATGAAAGTGCATTAAATTAATATATTTCACTTTTTAGGAATTTTATCATTGTTGAGTTTCATGATGGAATTCAATTAATTCCACGATCATGGGGAGGAAAAATAAATGGCAAATCAAAATGTAAATATCCTTTTCACATCACCAAGAAAAAGATATGAAAAAAGTGGTAAAACAATTAATTGACCCACGGAAATCCTGGAAAGTAATTGACATTCTCAAAATTTTGGGTTCAAGTGGTTAGTATAATATAATTTTTCAATATTTTATAGATAATAGGAAATTATTATAGACATAGGTATATTTACTATGTATATATTGTATATATATATATATATATATATACTTTTTATTTTTAGTTTAATATATACTTGTAAAATAGGAACTCCTCTACTATTTGATATAAATCTATAAAAAATAATGAAAATGAGAAAGCATGTTAAAAAAATAAAACAAAAATACTTAAGTATCTTTAAAATAATATTTTGACTAAGGTAGTATACATTTGTTATATAAAAGTAGGTATATCATTATATTTTCTTATGAATTATTTTTAAATTTAAATTAACATTGAATAACAGTAGACATATTATTTTCATCAAAAATTGAAACACCTATTAACACTAGGTATATAAAGTTCCTAACCTTGTTTATATAATAAATATATTTACTTTAGTGTCCTAATATTATTCTACTGTATTTTATTATTAACCTTAAGGTAAGTAGTATAATACTTAACTTATAAACTCAAGTTTTGCTTGTGTAAATTTAATGTTTTAGATTCTTATGAAAGAGGAATTAATAAATTAAAAGATTTAGTTCAATACAACTTGTCGTCTGTTACAACGGATGATAATCTTACTCAAAAACAAATTCGTAAAAATAGAGCTAAAAAGTTGAAATATCAAAGTCCTCAATCTGACAGTGACATTTCCATGTGTGATGGTAACTTTTTTTAAACCCTTTCGCTGGAGACAACAGTGATACAACATTAAGTTTTTTTTTTTTTATTGTTTACAGAAGAATTTAAAAAAAACAATCATACTCTTAAAACTATACCATCATATCCACAATGTTCTACAAAATTTGGCTTACAGAGTTCTACCAGTTCTGGTAATTTGTTTAATGTTACATTTTCACTAATTTTGATTAATAATTTAAAATTTTATGTAGTGTGTGTGATAAATATTAACAGTAATTCATTTTCTGAAATCAGGATTTTTCAATAATTTAAACAATACAATTGTTTTAAAAAATATAATACTATTATATTACAAAATATAAATTACATTTATTGAGAAATAATGATATAGATGGATAATATGTAAATAAAAAAGTTACAATATAATATATTTTTTTATAGTATAATAATATAGAAAAATTCATTTATATTGTTTTTCAATGAATTTAATTTATATTTTTAAATTGGTTGTTTTTACATACCTACTTGATATATTTTAATATTATATTTGTATGAATATATTATTTTGAAAAACAAAAATCATGATCACAGTTAAGTTATAGCTTTTTTCATTAATGTCATATTTTAAGACAAATTTTATTGTATTAGTATTTCTATAAGTACCTATATAGTATATAACAATAATTAATTAGTTATACACTATCAATTTTAAACAAGTTGCCTTTGAGAGTTCACGTGCAAAATATTATTTTTAACCTAAACAACTTCTCTGTTTTTAAGTTTTTAAAATAATTATCACCCTTAAACTATTGATTTTATAAAACAATAATTAATAAAAAATAATTGATTATTCTATATCAGAATGAAAATCAAAAATAGTAGTTGTTATTTACATATGTTAAAAATTATCAAAAAATATTAAGGAACATGAAAATTGGGTAAGAAATGAGTATCTGTTGAATAAATGACGTGTATAGGTACATTAATGGTTTTTTCTTTTAGGTGCTAAACGGCAATTGTTCTCAGGTAATTCTGAAAATAAAAACAAATCAAATAAAGACTTTCAAAATACTGATAGTGTGGGTAAGCTTATGATTTTTAATTACTTGTTATTATACAATATCACTATATTTTTACTTAGTATTATATTTATTAAACAATTAATTTATAATTGATTTGTTATGTATTATGTTTTGTAATTTATAAGAAAGATATATATATATTATTGCATGCTCATTTTTATTTCAGAATTGAGTCCTGAACTATTTTCTCAAATTTTGATTGATCAAAATACTTCAACTCAAAGTGGTTTTCAAAATTCAAATGACATAGGTGACTTAATTATAAAAATATAACTAATTATAAAATATAAAACTTATTTTGGTTCATATATAAATTCATATCATATGTAGGTATAAAAACTTGTTTAGGTCAATATGAAACAAAATGTTCTCCAAGTCCAGTATTTAAAACTCCTACTAAATTTCAAAGTCAAAATATTGGTGAATTTATTTGTTAAGCTAATTTTGCTATCCACTAAATATTTATTAATTACTTTATTGTAAAAATATTTTTCAGACTTGAACATTAAATTATTTTCTACAAGCCCTGAAAAAAGAAACTCTTCAACCAAAAATGATCAAAATTATGGTAATTATATGTATTTATTATGTATATTAAATTATTTTATATGAATTTGTATTATTCAATTTAAGCTGTTTAAAATCTCGAGTTTAATAGTTCGTTTTATTTTTATTCAAGTACCTACTTTATAAAATAATATACATATAGTTAAAACTTAAAAAAATTTAATTTTTCTTTTGTCCCGAACATATAATTTTCAATAATTCAATTATTTGACTACTAATTAATATTTACCTCGTTGATTGTTAGCTAGTAAGTATATTTTAATGTATAACTATTTTTTTTTCAGATAAAAATTGTGTTACAATGTCAACAAGCAATAAAATCCACAATCAAATACCTGGTAAGTACCTAATTAAAGATTATTAATTTGTAATTTTATTAAAAGTATTTAATTTCATTATTTTGAATTTTTTTTTGTTCACAAGAGTTTGCCAAAGTAATCATTAGGAACCAAGCCTTAATAATTGGAAAATTAGATGAATTACTGCAATGTAATAACAGCAACTCTAAACCTACATGTGAAGAAAATACATCATTTTTATCTAAATTTAATGAATTATTTCCAGCTTCAAATGAAAGCCAACTAATAATTATAGAAAAATAGTTAACTGATAAATATTTTGCAAAGCAACTGGTAAGAATAAACTTAAAATTTATCATTTTGGAATAATCAGTTATATGATTTCATATTAATTTTGTATAGCGTGATCGGTTTAAAAACTATGGTGGCCTCAATTATTCAATATTATTGAAAAGGATTTTAGAGCATTCCTTGACAGATCAATTTGGCAGTAAAATAAACTTTACAGGAAAAAAAACGTAAAGAAGACCCAAATAAAATAGGATTTGTGAAATTATATCTCTATCAATTAATAATTGGCAAGTATTATGTTATTATTTTTGTTAAATAAATTGTTATGAGATATAATTCTTATTGTGATTAGTTTTTTTATTTATACTGTTCGGATTTAATTTTAAGAAGATTTTTATTGAATTTCGACAATTTATAATAAATATTTAATCTTTGGGCTAGTGCTTCATAAAAAGGTTGTCTAAATCCTATTCTTAACAATATTTTTATAATCAAAACTATATTTCTAATTTGTTGTATTTTGATAGATTATTATTAATAATAAATGATTTAATTTAAAAAAATGTGTATGGGTGGTGTGTGAATATATTTTAATTCATACTATTAAAATTGTATATAATATTATTTATAGATGTTGTTCAAAAGAAATTTCCTGCAACTTCTATCGACTGCATCAACAATCAAATTAGTAGTTGGTTATGCCATTCATTGGAGAGATATTCTAGAAAAACAATGATATAAATTGATATCAATTTTTTATTTTTTAAGTGATTGTACATAATAAAAGGTTACATTCTTTATGTGTTCTGTTTTATTGATTCAACTATACCTTATCTTAATTTTGAATAAAAATTGACTCAAAATATAATTGTTTTTATCTTGCATTCATATATGCTAACATTTATTTAGTAATTCTTTAATTGACAATGTAGTTAACAACCATTTAGTTAGTAAAATACTTAATAATGAATATTTAGGAGACCCTATTTTACTCTAAAATTAATTGAATTATATATAAACAAAAAATAGTAGTTGCTGTTAAAATGTTTTAATAATGAACTTGTAAATGATCAATTTCACTATAATATTATATTATTATTCATTTTTAATTTTGCCAACTTCACAAAAATGAACTGTACTTACATTAACTGATTAAATGAGCGAGTTATTTTAAATAGTCATCTATTTAATGTAAAATTTTAAACATTGTATTTACCATATAGTAGGTAATGTAAGTAGTAACATTCACCAACCGACTCGGTTTAGTGTTAACCAACTCAAGACAATATAGGAAATTGTAAGTAATTTGGTACATTTTTGATGGGACATTGAATGGACATTTAACTTCCAAACAGGTCTTGTGGCTAGCATTCAAAATTAGAGGGATCTTTCGTGTAGTCTCCAGGGTAACCTCAGTCCTGCTCAGGACATCCACAGGTATCCTTAAGGAATCCCTGTATAACAACATTGGACAGTAGAGGGACACCCTCAGGAGTCCAAAGCGGGACTCCCAAACAGGATTCCTTGTAGCATGCATTCAAAAACTAGAGGGACACTACACGGAGTCCCTTGGGTATCCCTAATCTCCCACCCAGGACTTCTCCAGGTATCCTCTTGGTGTCCTTGTGCTACTAGGGTACCAGTGAAATCCCGTAATCCCCCTCTCTGTCTACCGCGCGGCGAACCGTATTGTCGTATTGTGTAATTATTTGTATTAAATAAATATATTTCAATAAATGCAATTATAAATACAATTTTAAAAAACAAGAATGTTCTGGTTAAAAAATAAACAATACACGAATTAATAATCTGTTTATAAATAACTAAAGTAACAATTACTATTATGAGTTACTAATAGACAATTAGATTTAGATGGTTGACGAACGATTTTCGTTTATAATAAGTGAATATTTGAAATATTTGTATTTTATACGTGATATAAATTTTAATAATTTTAACAAAATGGACCATTATACATGCAAGATGCTGACAATATTGATTATTTCCATTTACGGTTTAAGTAAGTACAAAAGAAATTTGTATTATATATCTTAGAAAGGAGTATCCGAAAGTACTTAGTTGTAGGGTGGTTTTAATACGCAAATTGTTTCAATTAATTGGGCGATTTTCTTTTTTTTTTTTTTTTCGCTGTTTAATCGCTCTTCATCCTCCTTCTGCCCAAGGATCGACTCCACCATCCTACCAAACGGCAGCTTCTGGTTCTCCGCCGATGCCTCGACACATTGTCTTCTTTCTGCATCATCGGGGAGGAGATCCTGCTCCGGCCCCAAGATGTTCTCGAGGACATCTTCCAGCCGTAGTTGCCGTCCTAAGCACCGCTCCATCTCCCGCCTTATTTCCGCCCAGTACGGACAATCGAACAGGGTGTGTTCGACCGAATCCTCCGGTTCTTCAAAATGGTTGCAGTGGGAATCAATCGCTCTCCTCCTTCTCCATAAATAGTGCTGGAAGCATCCGTGACCCGATAGAGCTTGGGCCATATGGAATGATATGTTACCAAGCTTCGACTGGTTCTCCCACCTCCGGATGTCCGGGATGAACCTCCTCGTCCACGCTGCCTTAGTCGTGTGGTCCCAGAGCTCCTGCCATTCACGCAGTGTCGCCTCACGCTCCTGCCTCCTGATGACAGCCACCGTCGTGGCTTCCCGCTTACGCTCCTCAATTCTGCGTCTTTCATCGGCCAGAAGATGAGCTGGAGGTATCCTAGCCAGGACCAGCGCCGCCATATCCGTCACGGTTCGGTAGCACCTCACAACCCGAATAGCGGCACCTCTTTGTGCCTGACTGAGGGCTGTCCTATTCCGGGCAGTCTTCGCCACCGCCAGTGCCCATACCGGCGAAGCATACAATAATTTGCTGTGGACCACCGACAAGAACAGTCGTCTTCTGCACGCTGAAGGCCCCTGGACGTTCGGCATTAACCTCCCAAGAGCGGACACCGTTCGCCTGGCCGCAGCCGTCACCCACCTAATGTGGGCACCAAAGTTCAGTCTCGTGTCTAACTGAACCCCAAGGCAGTGGCGCCGAGCTCTAAAAAAAGTACTATTGTCAAATTTATTTTCACAAGGTACCACCCACCAAAATTATTCCAACTATTATATTACTTTATGTCTTATGATACTACCTACGTTATATGAGGAGCCTTAAGATTCTAATGACCATTAGGGGCTAGGCCCAGTAGGCCCCTAGGACCACCTACCCCATTTAAGCTATTGTTTTAACAACACTTATTAAGGGGGTTCGGCGCCACTGCCCCAAGGTACCTCATCGAGGGCTTCGCCGGAATTTGCTGACCAACTTAGGAGAAGTTAGGGTTCCGATATGCCCGCTTCCTGGTCAGAACAACGGCTTCGATTTCTGGGGTGCCACCTGCAACCCATTCTCTTGCATCCACTTGTTTACTTAATCCAGAGCTGCGTTGCCTCAGTCCTCCAAGAGATCCGCATCTGGTGCCGTGATGACCATCGCAATGTCGTCTGCGAATCCCACCAGCTTCGCTGCCTCGGGGAACTCAGCTGCCACAGGAGATCGTCATAGAACACGTTCCATAGGCACGGCCCAATGACCGAGCCCTGTGGAACACCACATGATACCTCCATCCTGTGTGGACCTTCGCCTACTCCATCTACAATTAAGTTTCGGCCACTCAAGTATGGCCGTAGAAGGCGTATAAGGTACCCAGGGAACCTTCGTCTTTGCAGTGCCGCATCGATACGTAGCCAAGGTGCTGAATTGAAAGCGTTTTTCACGTCAAGGGCCACAACTGCACACAATTACCTCTTCCGTGCTGGGCCTCTGGCCGCCTTCTCCGCTTGCTCTATAACGCACTTAATCGCGTCGCCGGTCGATTTTCCCTGGCGGAAGCCAAATTGGTAGTCGCTGAGATTACTATTGGCATCCAGATGGATGTTCAATCTACCCAATACTAGTCTCTCAAATGGCTTGCCAACTCCATCCAGCAGCGAAAGAGGCCTGTAGCTTGAAGGCTCAGCCCGAGGTTTTGCATTTCCCTTGTACAATAGTACCAGCCTCGCTACTTATTGGGCGATTACCTAGGAAAGATAGTATCGAACGCTCTGAAACCGGGCTAAGCATAAATAAACAGGTTTTTAGGGGTTCTTAGATTCAGTACCTACGTGCCGTTCACAATTATATTTGTATGATGAAAAAGTTGCATTGTCACATGCACTATATAGTTGAAAGTAATGTGTTATTCGTACGATTTGTTAAAACAGCTATCTTTCAGTATGCCGTCATCGACATGGTTAAGTGGGCTGGATGCCTCTTGGATTCTTTAATCAAAATATTCTTGGGATTTCTCATAATAACCCTAATTGATTTCTCATTCAAGACCGTTTTCCTTGACAATTACATACGGATCAGGAACTGCAAAATGGAATTGAATGAGTGAGTTTATACATGTTTGTTATTACTTAATCACGAACGATTGTACTACTTAAGTAAGACGGGAGATTTTTAAATTTTTTTTTTTTGAAGAAACATGGGTATAGCTAAAATAGGTGTATTCCTCCGTCAACTCAGACTGAAGTATGGCACACCTCTTTTCTTGGGAACGACATAGAGATAATAATAGAGAACAGTTTGGGAATTAAAGCATTAACACGATAAAATACATAGGTGAAACACGCTAGACACACGGTCACACGGAGTCCCACAAGTAATGGAGTATAGAATTCCGGGATCTGGGTGTCTTCTATAGTACCGAATGTCATATTATCCGACTGTGGTTTAATAATTGAGAGCTTTTTTTTAGTTAAATAAAAAGTAAAATAAAGACTTTGTAGGAAATCCCCGACCCACGAATAATTCTCGACGGTTTAAACAAGGATCACCACGGGTGATAATGTAAAATTCTTCGAGATTCTGGTGTATTGAGGTGTCTGTTCTCATATTACCAGACAGTGGTTAGATTCACGGGGTTTTGTAGCTTCACCTGTGGAGAAGCAGCCTTGTATTAATTTATAAATTTCATACACGATTAGAGAAAAATAAAAAATTCAGCAAGCTAATGATTCAGCTAATGATCAGCAACTAATGATTCATGAAGAACCAACTGAACAAATGTATTTTGCATGTATTTTATGTATTTTACATGTGTTTAGAACAATTGAAACTGAATACAGAAGTACTATCCAGTATCGTAACGGAGATTTAGAACTGTATAGAACTGATTAATAGAAATTGTTCAACATTGGAACAATTCAAAGATACGATACTAGACAATGTCATGGAGAATCAACGATATCAAATTGAACAGGAAGACAAACGTATGGATATTAATATAGAACTGACCGAACAAAGTTATTTATTGATGAGACAATTTAAATATACTGCAGATAAATTAAAAACCCAAAAGTAATTAATCGACAAAAAAGTATTTCTGTCGTTTTAAAACACTAACATCAAACATTTTTACAGGCAACAAAATACGTTATTACCAAGCCATAAAAATCACTACGTAATTAATGCACTCCAAAAACCTGCAACGCAACGAGTATGGAGTGTTAAGGACAAACGAAACGCGATTGAAACTATTAGTGAATCAAATCACATTTCAATACCTATGTCGTTCTAAAGTGACTCAATGCGTGCTCTAAACGCATTTAAAATTTGAAGATACGTATACCGTATATTTTATTTAACGGATAGGTTTTAATGTTTTAAATCGAAATCGAGTAGGCATGCTTATAAAAAGAATTTTTCACATTTTAATTTTCCTTATTAGGCTAAAAGTTTAAGAGATTCAGGCGTTTTACGTTAGTAATGGCGAGGGGTAAGGGTCCTCGCTAAGCCATTCAGCCACGTCTTCACTGCTCAGTGCTCATAACTGAATATGGTTAGGGGAGAGCGGGGTAGGTTGACGCTGTTAATGTTTAATGAACTATTTTTCCAAAATGTTTAATAACTTAATAACAATAAGTGGTGTTTGAACATCTTTTCATTATTATATAATATATTCTGTTCCGTTCCGATCTTTTGTTGTCTGTGGCAGTGTGGCGGCAGCCGTTATAATATTATTATGTACTTCCGATGACGTCACAGACAGGGGAACGAAACGGGGGGATTTGTTTGTTTACATGACTATGATGCAACCTCTACTATCTATAAACCTTGTGATTATATAAGTTATTGGTAGCCAAGGCACAGAATAAGTTAAATCTATTCTGTGGCCAAGGTTTATAGCAGTGGTTTTCAACCGGTGTGCCGCGAGCGCCCTTTAAGTGTGCCGCGATAAATCTCTTAATAGTTTTATAATTTTGTATTTGCCTGCATTATTATCGATATTCGGTGAAAACCAAGGCTTTGCACCCGAATGGTTTTTTCGGGTTTTGGGTTTCGAGTTTTTGAATTTTAAATTGGGTTTTCAAACGAGTGTATAAAGGTGTAGTATAATTCGGGTTTTGAGTCCCCATAAATAAATTCGTTCTATTGACCCATTTTTAGATTTAAAGTGGAGGGAAGAATTTTTTGGTTTTACTATATTAATTTGTTTTTGTACACACTTTTTCGGGTAGTAGATTTGGTCCAAGAGATTTATCCAATATCTCTATAGATTAGAAATCTCTTGAGATGGTAATTTAGATAGGTCATTTTTCTAGTTTCTCAGTAGTTTTTCCAACAATGAAGAAAAATTCTAGCTTTTTTCAGGTTTCGGATTAATTCGAGTGCAAAGCCTTGGAAAAACGGATAAATACCAAACATAAAGGCTGAATCATCAATCGTAGATACATATGATAGTGTTCAATATTAGTATGTCCGTCGCAGCCGTCTCTATCGTTTTACGTCGCGTCGCAGTACGTTTAATTATCTTACATAGTGTATAATATAATATGCTATTATATGGATTGGTGTGCCGCGAAAATTTGTTATGAGATATAGTGTGCCGAATTGTCAAAAAGGTTGAAAACCACTGGTTTATAGATAGTAGAGGTTGCTCATAGTCATGTAAACAAACAAATCCCCCCCGTTTTGTTTCCCTGTCTGTGACGTCATCGGAAGTACATAATAATATTATAACGGCTGCTGCCACACTGCCACAGCCAACAAAAGATCGGAACGGAACAGAATATAATAATAAAAAGATGTTCAAACACCACTTAAAATATAATTGTTTATTCGTATTTACATGTATTCTTTTAAAAAATCACTTTTATTTTAGGATTCGGGACTATTAAGTTATTAGATGTTTATATTTTATATTATTAATTTAGTTGTTGAAAAAAAACATGAAAAAGTTCAACTAAAAATACAAAAAAACATTTTTTTCGTAATTATAATTTTAAATTATAAATAAATACAAGTAAACATACATATAAAGGGTGAGTCAGGACTATTTGACAAATGCAATAACTTTTTTTCTGTTTTAAAGTATTCTAATTTCTAATTAAAAAACATATTTTAATGCAACTTTAATGTAGAGCAGTGCCTTGGTATTGATTTTAAAAAGAAAAATTGAAAATAATGAATAGAAAAAAAGTTATTACATTTGTCAAATAGTTCACACTCACCTATATATACATTTTTTTAGAATTAAATGTCTATTTTTTCATTTTTTGTGCATACTTTAATGGTTTATCAGTACATATTTAAGCACTTATATTAATGGTTTTAAGTCCAATGAATGTTTATTTAAATATACTAGCATTTATGTACCTATAATAATTAATTCTTTAAGATACTGAGTAGAGCGTATGATCTGTTGGTTTTACAATAATGATTATTTTATTTTATTGCTTTTATTTAATTACATTTTAAACAGTTTTATAAGCCAATATTAATACCTAAATTTTTATTTTGTATAAATACCTACTTAATAATAAGTATACATATTACATATTTATGTTCAGAATTAAATATATTCAGTATACATCTTCGTGGTACCTAACATAATTACGGTAAGTTGACTAATATTGTACCTGTGATAGGATATACTTGTATTTCCATCTCTTTTGGTTATTCGTGCATAATTTTTACACGTTGCAACTGCGCAACATGATCCTCCGGTTTGTTTGTTTGATTCAGACATTCTCATAAATCAACATTAACATAAATCTAAGAGCAAACAAAGACAAACCGTATAGTCGATACTTCAAATTTCAATGGACAGCAACGGGCAAATAAATATTTTGTACTTCGAGTGACGTCATGGCGTGGTTACCCCCACTGCCATATTTTTAATTATTTCGAAATGAGGCAACCTCTAATATCTATAAACCTTGATATAATCATACCCATAGATGTGTTATTAATGAGATAATACAACCATTGATATCGTTATTTGATTTAAAAATCATATTCATCCTCTTACCCCGTGCATCAACTTACCCCGCTCTCTCCTACACCTCTCTATAGGTCCTAAAATAACAAAATATTTACAAAAATTCTAAACAAAGTGTTTTCTTTTAAAATATTATGTTATAAAATATAGTGTTTACTATTTGAGAGACTTAAAAAACTTAATTTTTTTTTTAATAAAAATATACTTCTATTATTTTTATTTAAAAAAAAAATGTTTTTTAACTCTCTCAAATAGTAAATACTATGTTTTATAACATAATATTTTGAAAGAAAACAAAGTGGGGTGATCGTGCTTAAAAAATTACCATGACCTAATAAATAAAACTAAATTTGGAAAAAATCCTTTTTACATTAATATTATATTGAGTGTTTCTTGAATATTCATATTTTATTTATTTTTAAATCGTATACATTTTATGAAATAAGCAATCTATAACATCTACCAAAAAAATGAATATTTCGAAAGTAATTTTTTTTCTAGTTTCTTTGTTCTATTTTCTAGTTTTCTCTTTTCTAGTTTACTGTTTTTAGTGATATCATATTATTGGGATACCCCAACTATGATATTCTTACATCTTTTTATCTCGCTCTGGCGAATTAGAATGATTATTTTTCAAATAACAACCCGACGACAGGTTTTTAATCGATCATTCCATAGAATGCCTGTGTGTTTTATTTAAATGCCCGTACGGTGTAGAAAATCTCGAAGCAATGATTCAAAACGAGGAGCATTTTATACAATGTCCGAACAATGCGTAAAATGCTCCGATTTTTCTCATTGCCCGTAACATACACATTGGTACGTCGTCGTGTCGTACGAGATATCCGTGGAACAGACCACTCGCGTCCAAGGATTAATTCTCGATCGCACCTGCAGGTGACGATCAAACATTGTATATTTTGACGTCGTAAATTATCATTACTATTATTATATTAATGTTAATAACTGTACTGTTTTTTTCGTCAACATGCATATTATTATAATGTAGTCTAGGTAAAATAGGATTGTCCATTTTGAAATCATGCCCCTTACTCTGAGATACCTTAACGGGTCTAGAATCAAAGCTGTTCGGATGTGCCTCGTTTGAAGTTTGGAAGGGACGAGTTCAAAAAGATCGGATTTTCGGAACAATTTCTTTTTTCTCATTATGAATATAAGGATTAAAGGATTTAATGGATCAAGCAAATGTTATAAATATTTGAGAAACTGAACTGCAAATGCAATACTATTCTATTGTACATGAAATAACGTTTGATGATGTTTTTAAATTCTAGGTGAAATATTTGTTATGAACAACACGCTTTTGCCACAGAATTACACAGTTGAGTTTGTTTAATTTGTTTACACGATAACTGCCAGTAATTACATGTTAATATCAAATCCGTCATCTCATACGTATAGCCGAAGAAATTCTTAAATGGACCACTTGATTGGGTAACGAGTTCTGTTGTACGAATAACGTCGAATATATGGAACGATATTTTGGAAAAAGTTTGTATATTTTACAAAACTCACGAGGAAATCGACGAGTTATTTTTCGAAAAGAACTTTCCCTACACCGACACTCGGTTCTCGCTCGCGTATTCAGTTTTTATTGAAAACGTAAATAGTAGCTTTTGTGAGTTGTCACACGTCCCGTCGGCGGTCTCGTGGTGTGTCAGCTAATCACGTCGTATCGCCTCATTATCTCCACGCCGAGCAATAGTTAAACGATGTTTTAATAGGAGTGTTCGATTTAAACGGATCGAGAGAGGACTACGCGACGGCGTCCGAAGCGTAGACGTGTTTCGAAATCGTTATTGAAGAAGCATATCAATCAAAACTGACACCCGGCCACTGCCGCCGACGTCGTCGTAACGAGAAAGAAAACGTAGTAATTTATTAATAATTAAGAAGTAATTCAAATTTATTCGTAGGTACCTGCCTACGTATTTATAATTTATGTCTACTATTGTTGTTGCCATCGTGTTGCGAAGCATAATAATTTATCAAAAGTGATTTTTATGTTGTTAGTTTAGAAAGTCGGTTTCTTCGGTAATTTTTCGAGTTAAAAATTATAAGATTTAGTTTCATAATTCGCGTCGAGTTTAATTAATCCGTATTTTTTATTTTCAGAGAAAAAAAATATAATCAAATTGAAATTGATGGACGATTTTAAATCAAATCTTGATCGTAATTAAAACTAGAATCAGTTGGTAATAAGGTATACGAGGCATTTTTAGCATTTTTATTTATTTTTTTTTTCATTTTGAGTTAATATATTTGAATAAATACCCAACACGCTGATTTTCTACGCTGAAGTTGGAAAATTCGTTTTTTATAAAAGTATTTCTCGGAACCCCAAGTCGAGAACCGTAAACGGTAAACACGATTGCAAACGAAAGTATAAGTGATTAGTTATTATGATATAAATATTACGAAAGCTTGATGAATGAATATAAAGGCAGTTGAGCAGTGCTCGTATAGCCATTTCATCTCCATAGTTATAATTATACTCACGTGACTGCCATACACTTGATTCTTCATTATTTTTTATTCGTTTTCCAGATGAATGTGACTCAACGAATTATAATTGGATCAACTGTCATGAGAACTATTAAAAACGGGAAACCAAAATTTACTCAAAATAATAGGAGTTCCTTTTTTCCGCCAAAATTAACCATTCACTTTTTAGCTGGTGACCTTTTACGGCAATTCCAAAATGTCTGTTCTCGGCCAGTATACAATTTCGAGTATCAATGATAAATAAAAAGTTATAAAACTGAAAGCTCACACTGTGGCCGAGCTAAATTCTAAGAGTCTAGATATAGTATTTAATACTGTGCAATAAAATGTAATTCCATATTCAATTTAAAAATTAGTTGGTGACTTAAATGTTATGCTCACATATTTAATACATAATTTAAATTGTAACAGTTTAATTGGAACCAACAGACGTATGAACGAATAAAACAAGGATATAAGGTGCTATAAACTTGGTTGTGTTTAGAAACCTAAAAGTTGTAATCATTTTTTATTTCGTTTTCGTAAATTTTGTTTGGATTTATACTATTATGAATTTTGAAAATGAATGTGATGAACTATTTGAAGTATAGGGACAATTCAAATCAACATTTCGTTAATTTAAAATCAATGTTATGGACGAGATTAATCCCGAAGACAATAGTAACATGGAAAAATGTCAAAACAAATTTATAAATATTATCATGTCAAATAATATTTATTTTGAAGAAAAAATGTTTTTGAACATTTCAAAAAATTTGAAAAAATGTTTTGTAAGTCTTGAGGGTGAATTACAATGTCAATATACAATTTAAGTAATGTAGAATAGTTCAATTTAATTTTAAGTATATAATGCATACTATTATTAATAAATAAATAAATAAATAAATAATAAAATACATCGTTCTTACCACAGTCATTTTTTTCTTTCTTATTTTTCGTCTCAAAATCACTATAAAACTTAGTGCAAAGACTCTCCCATACTTTTGCTTTAATTATTCTGTTACTCACGATCAGGGGCGGATAGGCTAAATTAATTAATATTACCGGGCAATGTAAGGAAAAAGGGCCCCCAAAAAAATAAACGAAATAAATGTTTACCATGCAAATGTAATACATTTTTATATTTATATATTATTTATAAATTATCAGTGTTTTCACTAATCTATTTTAAACATGATAGTCAAAAGTTTAGATCCTATATTTATAAATATACATTTTCAAAAATTAAATTATAATTAAAAAATTTAAATTATAAAATTTTAAATTTTTATAATACTAATATTTACACTATAATAATATGTTAGAATTTATGAACTACAAAGTCTTAAATTTTAATACTTAATACTATTCAATATTGAAGCCCATTTTCGAGATCACTTTTGGTTGAAATTGTGTTTATTATGTCATTATTATCGAGATCCATTATAGAATTGTAATTATTAGAATGTCTTTTTGATGTCTCGCCATCTACCGAGAGTTTTATTGTAGACCACCGAAAAATCGGTGAGCGATTCATAGAATTTATAATCAATGGTATTACGTTCTATTGCTATTTTTAGTATTCAGCTTAATTTTCATTAACAACGAGAATATAAAATTATTATTTATTAGGTACAATAAGTTACAAAATATTAGTTCGGCCCTGTGTGTATATTTAAAAGTATTGAGTAGCAACTATATCGAACTCAGTGCTTATAATAGCGTATAAAAAAAAGCATACAGAGAGGAGGGCCTACCGGGATTTACCCGGTATCCCGGTGGGCCTATCCGCCCCTGCTCACGATTATAAAGAACAGGTTATGCATCGGAAGGAATATTTGCGGTCAGATTTTGTTACGCTGGTGTAGTTCTCTAAACCGCCGAGCGCTGCAAGTCTTCCGTGTTATATATCAACATTTTCCTATACAAACCATGTTAAAACTAATTCTTTAGTTGTAATTGTGTAGGTAGTAATTGTTTTCCTAAAGTTACGTTCAGCAACTCTATAGATCAGAAATTACGTGTAGATGTTACTTTATTCAAAACATTTTTTGAAATTTTCAATAGATTTTGCAGGCGTATGCAGAGCCGGATTAACATAGGTGCAAAAAGAGCTTTTGCTCCAGGGCGGCAAATTTTTTGGAGCGGCATATATAATTTTTGTGATACAAATATCATGTATTTTTTTAGTTATTCAAATTTATACATGATTAAATCGAGTAATATACGGCTGGCTATTGAAAAATTATACATTTTCATTATAATAATATATTTTCTTATTTTTAAAATGTAAAATTATAAGCTATATCACTGAATAATGTATCTACAATATTGTAAGGATGGACTAGCGGCATAGTATAACCATGCATATAGTGGTATTAATCACAGTTTACGTACAATTTCGTAAAATTCTGTTATAAATAAACGACTTCTGTAGTTTTGTCTAATCGATTTCCTGTGCCGCGTCGTTGGATACGCTTTTTGTCGTCTTATTTTTGTTAAAATATACACACCTGCGCCTATTATATGTACCTACATATAAAATATAAAAAATTTAAGGTTTTAAACTTGTAGTAGTTATTTACGTAATAATATAAGGTACCAAATGTATTTATTTTTTTAATTGTTTAACCCTTCATCAGGTAGATGTCAGACCCCAGCATTTTAAATATCGATTTATATTCGTAATATATTCGTGATAAGGGTCAAAAGTTTTTATTTATAACCATTTGAATATTTTATTTTTTTATTTCGTAATTGTTACAATATATTTCTAAGTGTGTCTATGTAATTGTTATTCATATTTGAAGAGATAAAGTATTACCATAAAAGAGTAAAATTGATGTATTGATATGGGTCTATGAGACCATTATTTTATAAGAGGAGCGAAGCGACGAAGGACAAACTTCCACCACTATTATCTTACCGGCTTTTTAAAAAGTATCTTTTATATATACATGAATTGGACTCACATAAAGTATGTGACATAATGTGGCAAATTTACCAAATTCATTTAATTTTAGGTACTTATTCTAAAAATAATGAGTAATACATAATAAATGAGCACTTTAATGATCCTGGATTTTGGTAATTGCAATGAGTTAGGTAATTCATATTATTTATTTATAAAAATAAAATAATGTTCATTATAATCATATAAATTGTATATAAAGATTCAATAATAAAGTAATAATTATAACTGAAATGTCTCTCCATCAGACTGGTAATGATTCAAAGCAATTCATTTTTTAAGTAGACAAAACATTTTTTTAATGAACTTTAACTTAATAAAAAAGTGAGCCATACTTATTTGTTTAACATGCAAGAAAGATATATTTAAATTTTATAAAGCATTATAGCATAACATAGCTACAAAGCACATAATCATAATAAAAATATGTATCATAAAAAATATTAAAATGTTCATAAAGCAAAATAAAAACTATAAGAAGTACTAGACATTTGACAATTTTGCTATTTTTTTTTTCTTTTGAGCAATTTTTTGTCTCCTATTTTCTTGCACGGCATAATGTCGCATGCGCATTACTAAATAATTACTTATTATCGATGAAACTATAGAAATTTTGTGTGTTTCGCAAGGAAATGTAAACACAAAATTTTCAAAAATTTCTTCGATAGCTAAGTCGAAAACATTTTTTTTATTCCAATGCTTAGCAAATGATTTTTCCACTTTTGATAAAAAATAAAATAAATTAATATTTGGATGCACCAAGCCACCTTTAGATTTTAAATTTACAAGTTCCGCTTCAGGTAAATCAACATAAGCATTATTTGATTTTAAGGCTTTACTACATAATAAGCAAGCTGTAGTTTTTCATAATTTTCTTGATATATACCCACACGCGTAGTAGATAATACAATCTAATGCTTCAGCACTATTATAATTATGATCTTCAAAAATGTCATCAGCTTCCCACTGTCCGTCTTTAACTAATGTATCAACTTTTGACTCCAAGTTTTTCAGTTTATTTTTTCTTACACTATTTTCAGTATCATTACTTTAAAAAATTTCTTTTAATTCGGTAACTGAAATTTTGGGAGCTTGGTAGTCTAAAATTGTACAATTTCCATACTTTGGTGGACTTAATACTGAGTAAAGTGATAGAATTCGATAAAGATGGAGAAAAGTTGGCCCAGTTGGGTGATCATTAGGACCAGCTGCTTGGCGTATCATTCCAAAAAATTTCTTTAAAACAAATATATAAATTAAACACTATAAAAGTTAATTTAAATTAAAATAACAAACCTCTAATGGATCTTGATTCATTTTTCCAGTCAATACATACTCAAATCCACATTCTGAAAGCAGATGATTAGTCAGTTCTATGGTAGACCTCAATGTTACTCTAAGCCCTTCTGCTGTTGACATAGTTAGGTATTTATCTTGAGAAATAAGTCCTCTTTGCAAACAACTTTCCCAATCATTTAACCATTTTTCAGCATCTTCCATAATCTATGAAATGTAATAATTTAAAAAAAAAATAATTTAGACCTAATATAAAAATAATACTTTTAAATCATTTCCAAATTGTTTAACTCCTTCAGCTGTGTAACGTCTGTTCATAGCATCAAATAAATTATTTAAAAATAATGTCCAATTCTAGGTTCCTTCGCTGTTTGCCAATGCAAGAACATTTCTCTGGCGATAAAATTCAATTCCACAGGCCATTGATCGACTGAATATCTAAAATCAATTTACAATAATATTTTAACTAAGTAAAAAATTTTTACTTAGACAATTTTTATTTTGTAACATTTACTTGAGTCATAAGACGCACACGCATTTTCATTATATTAGATAAGAATAGATGATCTTTTGTAACTTTTGGCACTGCTCTTGCAATGCCAGGATGTACACTATCGGCATTAAAAGTCTCTATGTAATGATCCCATTTGATTGTTTTACTTCCAGGCTTTACCTAATTATTGGTTTTGGTATAAATATGTATGTTTGAAATCAAAATACTTATGTAAACTAATATCTACTTAACATTGAATTTACCTGAAGAATTTTTTTATCATGAAGTCGATTTCTGATATTCTTGAATAAATGAGGGACATCTGAAAATGCATACACCTTTCTATTTTCATTTGAAGGATGTGTAAAATAATTTTTAACGTTTCCTTTTTGTCCACAGATACCAAATTCTGTCCACAGTTTACGATTCGTCGAAGCACCGCCACATACTATGCCATTGACAATACAATTTGATTGTTCTAATAAAACAATTGCCTTCAAAACAATTTGTGCAAGTGTTAAACCTGAAAAAATTCCATTTACATTATTAATTAATCAATAATAATACTAAAATAATTACTTGCCAGGGACTGTACCATGTGAAGCAAAAACCGCGATTGGCTGTGAAAACTTTTGTGTTAAACTTTGAAACATTAACACCAACCCATGGTCTGCTTTTTGATCAGAGTTTATAAAGTCATCACCCAAATCTTCTAAACCAGAATATGACAGATTTTTAGTATTTACATAAAGACCTTTTCGCAACTTCATCAAATAATAACATCCCATGTCTGTGTTTTTGAGATTTTTTGGACATTCTTTTTTTTAAGAGTTCAAAAAACTGTTTATCAAACCCACAGTCAATTTTTACAAGACTAATATACTTTTGTATAGTAGTAATACAAGGCAGTGGTAATAGTTTTTGATCTCTCAAAAATGTTATAAATTATTAAAAATAATATAAAAAATTGAAACAATAAACATAGTAATAACCAGTTTTCTGAATATCAGCGATTTTTAGGATTGCTAAATTTGCTTACAGACACTATTTCTTTTATCATAACAGATTGTGAGTCATTTAGTTTATGAATTTTGATTAAGTCTTCTATACTCTTAGATGATACTTTGTCTAATATTTCTTTTACATCATTAAGTTTGTCTTGCAATTTTTTTACCCTAAAATTTACTCTCAACACTTTTTTTTGAATAATATGTTCATTTTTTCTTAATGCATGGATTCGCTTGTTGGTATATGATAGCTCCGTTTGACATTTTGTATTATCTAATATTCTTTTTTTCCGCATTCGGTATGCCCTACTTTGTTGTAAGCAATGTGAACAACTTAGTTTTTTTTTAATTCTTTGTTAAGTAGGTATGGGCACTTCATATGTCGCAATCGTCCATTATTAACATTAAACGTATTAATAGGAAAATTAAGATATTGCATTTCGCAAGGTCTACCAATGCAAACATTATAGCTATTTATTATTTTTAAAATATTTGAGATTTCATTTACAGACAGCAATTTGGGAACTGTTATACCAAGTGTATTAAAATCAATCAACTGATCATGTATTTTGCATGACAGGACCATTTCTTTTCCAAAGGTTACTTGTTTTTGAATTATAAGCCCAGGAGTTAAAATCGAAATATGGTACTAGATAATAGAATCCCAACAAAAACACTTCGTCGAACTCCGTGTAAAAAATTGCTAAGTAAAAAAAAACTAGTCATCTATAAGACTTCAGCATTATAAGGATGTGATATCATTAATAAATGCTAAGTTAACTTAAATTTTAAAAAAAACTAGTAATTTATAAGACTTAAACATTGTAATGTACTATAATAATGTTCGTACTGGCGATCGTCGTTCTCCTGCAATGCACGGCACACAGTTGCACGCAGTCGGCGCACACCATCACCGCGGCGATCACGTGGAACCCGAGATCACGGGCTGCAGACCACACCACTGCGGCCGCGGCCGGGACGGACGAAGCGACTGGAACGGCGGGGACGCGACGCGACGCGAAATGGTCACAGCGCACAGTCGCGGACGACGCCAGGCGTGGCGGCGTCCCGTGGCCGGTACAAGTGCGTCCGACGGCACCAAGGCGGCGGACGGCGGCTGCAAAGCGGTGTACGTGATACCCGACGGATCGCCCGTAGACCCTTGCGTCACGTGCCGGGATTCTTTTTTTGCTTTACCGGCCGTTAAGGTTTTTTATATGATCCCACCAAACTTCTACATCCATTTCGGTCCATGGTGTTTTCCACATTTTTCGTCTCGTCTGAATACGAGTATGTAAATAAAGGATATTTTCATCGTGATAGTACATTAGTACACGACAACTTTTTGGCGACCACGCCGACCGGTGTAACAGTTTCTAGCAACATTATTTTTGGAGTAATGACGAAGTCAATAAAGTTGATTTAATAAAAGCGTCATTTACGACAAATTTCGCCGTTTTCGGTCCATTTTAGGCACAATGCAGTACATTGTGCATAACCTTGCAAACATAAAGGAAGGACTTTCTTGGTTTTAGAGTGACATCAATAATAAATTAACAATTTTATTCAAATAAATGAAAAAAAATAATATGTAATTTCATTTGAACTTTCCCTTATACCAAATCGTAATAAACAGAAGTGATAGCGTACACAAAATTAATGCCTCACAACTAATTTGTTCGAAATCGTACTCGTAACTCGCAAGAGATACTTCCGTACAGTATAACCGTCGTGTAAATAAGTTCTCAAATAATTATGTAATTACAATTTTTGTATTTACATAAAAATTATTGAACATGATCTATAAAATAGACTGTTAGGTAGTGACACCCGACGTTATAATCGAAAACCCTCTAGATTAGCCAGCTACTGAAGAGGTTCCGTATATTGCTTTGGATGACTTGGTGCCGTGTTAATGAGGTATTCGTGTTCCAGCTACCGCATATTCCTGATCCAGCATCATTACGATATTTCATATTATAATGATCGGGATGCAAATTGCACCCTTGTAATGAGGGGAATACTAAATTTGGTGTTTGTGATACTCGGATCACGATAGCGCGGGATCTAGTGGGCGTAGTGACGTGAGCATTGTAACGAACATAAAACGTCCGTTATGGGTTACGACGCGGCGCGTAGCGGTGGCCACGCGAGTAACCGGTTCAGCTCACGTCACTACGCCCAATAGATAGCGCGCTATCGAGACCCGGGTATCACCAACACCAGATTTACCATTCCCCTCATCACAAGGGTGTAGTTTGCATCCCTATCATTAGAATATTGTATCTAATCACGATGCTGGACCATGAATATGCGGTAGCTGGAACACGGATAAATAATTAACCCTGCACCCAGTCATCGAACTCAATAGCCGGAACCTCTTTAGTTCCTGGCTAATCGAGAGGATTTTCGATCATAACGTCGGGTGTCACTTCGTGACAAGCTTCCCTTTAAGCAGTGTGTTCAACGTAGAATGTGGTGCGCACTTAGAAGAGGATTCATGAATCACTTTGTGGTGTCGGGCAGCCAGGTTGGGCGATTTGGGCTACCCTCGGTGGCCCTAAGGAGACTAACAAAGTATATTTGCGACTAGGCGCTAATTGGGCGATTCCGACAAAAATTGAGTAGGTATTAAAAAGTATTTGATAATATGTATTTCTATGATTTTATTTCGTTTTATTCACATTTATTATCTATGATAAGAAAAAAAATATTTTTATCAATGCGATTATAATCACATTATTCATGTTATCAAGCAATTTTACATTTTTGTGTTTGGCGGGTTATGATAATAATATACATCTAACCCAGCGGTCCTCACTAGGATTGTAGAATGGGCCAAATGTAATTTTTGAAAATTATTTGCGGGCCGCATACATTTTTAATAATTAAAAACATAAAAATTATATATATATTGTTAGGAAAGGGTATTGTAGGAACTAGTACGTGAATGACATAAATGTTTGGATTTATAATTACAATTTTAAATTTCAATTCATAGTTTATTTTATACAATAATTGGTCACGTATTTCTTTAAAATTGGAAAAATTACAAAACAGAGTATTTACAACTGTTTCCATACATTTTTTTATTAGTTCGGCATCCGAGAATGGTTTCATGCGTTTGGCTAACATATGTGTTACTTCTTACGATGCTTTTGTTGCAAGTTCATTTTTATTAGTGAACCGTAAAATTGATTGTTTTTCAGAAAAAATTCCTGTTTTTAATTCAATTAGTTTTTCTTCTCTTATTTTAGATGGGTCTGGATAATTTTTAGAAAATTCAGTATGGTGAGTTGTGTAATGACGATTAATATTATAACGTTTTGGAATATTTATGGTTTTACGACAAATGAAACATAAAGCATCGTGTTTCTTACCAGAAATACAGAAAAATTCAATCTCCCAACTGTCTTGAAATATTCTGTATTCATCTTCGATTTTACGTTTTGCCAAGATATAGAATTAAAATTAACAGCTTACTCACAGAAACTAGAACACACGATGCTAGAAGCACAGAATTACATATTGTAACGACAATACGGGATAAAATACAAACGGACAATAAGCAATAACGGATAAACTGTTCATACAAGACTACGTGGTGGACTACTACGGTGGAAATAAATAAACTCATAATCGTAGCCCGTAGGTGCCTACTTATCTGTCCAAGTGGTAATTCAATACAAGTTTAAAATAGAAAAATAAAATAAATAAAAATGACAAGATAATTAGCGACGTTCGTTTTATTCACTGTTTATAGAATTTTGAATTTTAGAATGAACAATTTAATTTTAGTGCGGGCCGCACTAAGTTACTAAAGGGCCGCATGTGGCCCGCGGGCCGCGTAGTGAGGACCGCTGATCTAACCAAACCATAGACATTAATTTTATAAAATACACACCACGTACGTATACACACACCACTCAGAGTTTATTAATAAATATACTTAAATATTGTTGTATTTACAAAATCAACGCACGAAGCCACGAAGTATCGTACTATCACAGACAACTAATGAATAACCGGAATTAGTCGAATCGAATAGTTGATATTCCGACAATCATTAATCGGTCATAGTTATTATTTTGTTGTTGCCGTTGTTTTTAGAATACTAGAATACTGAATAACACATTTTAATATTTATTAAGTATTATTTACTGATATTTTTCTCTTTGCTAGAGGTTTTCTTTTAAATAGTTTTAAATCATGGGCAAGTATGCGAAATATTCTAAAAAGTATAATGCTGATTGGGAATCATTACCTTGTTTTTCTAGTAAGTTATAAATGTATATAAATGTTTGTAAATATGTTACAAGACAAGTGTTTAAAAAAATTATATTCTTATAATCTTATAGAGTGGCTTCAGCGTGCATCAGAAGCATATGCTGGAAAAGGTGAAGCGTTTTGTAAAATTTGTAGAGTGCCCTTAAGAGCACATAAAACTGATCTTTTAAAACATACGAAAACAATAACACATATCAGTAAAGCTAATTCTTTTGATGTTCAAAGACAGCCCGTGTTTGCGCGGATTATTATTTTTATTATTATTATTACTATATATCGAGCGTGCGCGACGGCGACCCGTTTCCTTATCTGTGTCCATGTCTCCGTCCGTTGGTGTATGTGAATTTTAATTACCTGTGCGTCAATTATTATATTTTATTATTGTAATCATATGTTCCCTAAATTATTAATTATAGTGTCGTGTAATAGTATGCAAATTATTATCAATCACATCATTATTATATTATTGTTACATAAGCGGCCAACGCCCTTTTTTTTAATCACGTAATTTATATTTATTATTTTTATTAATTGTTTTTTTTCGTTCTATCGCTGCACGTACGCCATTGAGGCTACATCGCTCGTTTTTTTTTTGTGAGCCATTACGGCTAGTCTGATTATTATTTTTTTTTTTTGTTGTTCGTCGTTCGCCATTGAGGCAACATAGTTTTTTTGTTCTTTCGCACTGAGCGAATATACACATCACGTGTCAATTATTATTATTAAAATTATTTATATATTGTTCAATACAATCCGCAACTGAAGCTGTACCTCATTGTGTGGGTGTATATTACCAATAAAGTATATTCATTGAGTTCCGTGTCAAATTGAGTTCTACTTAATTACCACTTCTACGTCTTGTGAGTTATTCAAAATTATTATTACGTGTTATCTATTTGTCTGTCATCGTCGTCGTGTTCTCCATATCCATTTGATGTTGTGCTGTCCATCCCGCCGGTCAATCGAGTCAGCGTAAATCCGCCAGCCACAGGGTGGTGTGTGAGGCCGCCGAGGTCTTCAAGTTTCAGTCAATCCAAAGTTACCATCCACTACCATCGTTACCTGCCGTAGATTTTAAGTTGTGTCCTGATTGTTTAGTTTTAGTGTATTATTCCGATTTTGTGTGAGCTCTGTGGTCATTGCACCACACCGATTCGGCCACAGAGACTCCCCCCCTTGTAACTAAACTCTTGTTTCTTCATTCCCTTTTTATAGTCTGTATTTCCCCAATCCGCGTATATATATTCAAGTTGTATCCCATTCCTCGTCGCGGTCGTCGTTGACGCCAGTCTGAGTGTGGCGTCGCCCGTTTGGAGTGCGAGTTAAATTGAGGACTCCCCTTTAACACGGTGCTCACGCGGTATGTTGGATTGGTCGCATACTTACGTGGATTCGGGCGAATAATTAACATAAATTATAGTGGTTCTCATTAAGAGTGGTCCCTCACCCAACATCGAAACAGCCCGTCTTAGCCACATTCGGTACATGATATTAATTTAGTTTAATATTAAATTTCAATTAATTTATGTTAATTAGACACTTGGTTTTTGAATATTTATTGTTTTGTTTTGTTAGGTATTACTGTTAAATCTGATGAACAAAAAATACGTGATTTGAAATTATCAATGTTTATAGCTAATCATTCAGCGATTCGTTCCATAGATCATCTTGGAGAGTTGTTAAAAAATATTGGTGGTGGTGAGTTCCAGAATTTAGAACTACATCGAACAAAATGTTCCATGTTGATTATGAATGTAATTGCTCCAGTATATTTTAATGAACTGATGAAGATATAGGTGCTAGTTCATATTCTATTATTCTTGACGAATTCACAGATATTGGTACGAATAAATATATGGCCTCCTTTTGTGTAAGGCAGCGGTTCTCAACCTGGGGTACGCGTACCCCTAGGGGTACGTGACATGATCTCAATGGGTACGCGAAAAAAATCGAGTAATGGTGGAAAAAGAGAAATTTAATGTAGCTGAAATAGTTTGCTATTAATGAAATATAATTTAATAATTTAATAACTGTGTACTTATTACAGTACGAATAGTTTGCGATATTATATGTTATTAATGCGATACGATTTTATCGTTATAATATGAACACAATGGAATGTAGATAATTCAATAGTAGATACATTTTTGTATATTATTTTTAGACAATTTTTCCTCTGTGAAACTGATATGATCCTAGCACAAGACATCAAAAAACAAGTTATTCAACATATGTATGGACTCATAGCAGCTTTTGAAAAATACTTTCCTAAATGTGAAAAAGAAGACCACTGGATCGCATTCCCTTTTAGTGAAAACTACTTCAAGTCTGCAGTTTTATCAATACAAGAAAAAGAAAAAACTATTAGAATTAAAAACGGATTCTTCACTTGAGGTAGCATTTGAAGAGAAATCTATTATCGCCTCTTGGGGCTGATGTGAAAGAAGAATATCCTGAGTTATCATGCAAAGTATTCAATATTCTGCTACCATTCACAAGCACTGTATTGATAGAAAGAGCCTTTTCTACGTACGCGTTCATAAAAAATAAGTATCGCCATAAACTGTCTGTAAGTTCAGATTTACGGGTTTATTTGTCATATCTGGAACCAGATTTGAAAAAATTGAGTTCAAGCTCAAGGTTCCAATAAAAATTAAACTGTTAAGTTAATATAATTATTTTTATGCGAATTGTATGGCGCAAGCTAATATTAAAATAAATAATTATTTCCAAATTTTTCTTGAAAATTAATATTATTTTTATTATTTTCCATTATTAATATTCCAAATTGATATTTGGGGTACGTGCAATAGTGATGTTAGGTCAAGGGGTACGTGAATGAAAAAAGGTTGAGAACCGCTGGTGTAAGGTATTATAGTAGTGTACAACTAGACATAATTACAGACTTCTTAGGGTTTGTTGAAATTGAAAAGGCGACTGCTGAAATTTTAAAGACTATTTTTCTAGAATTTTTAGAAAAATCTAAGTTAAACATACAAAATTTAATAGGTATTGGCACAGATGGTGCCAGTAATTTATGTGGAAAAAATAAATCATTATTTACATTATTGAAGGAAATAATTCCACATCTTCAGTTGATTAAATGTGTCTGTCATTCGCTGAACAAATGTGCTTCAAATGCATGTGATGAATTGCCAAGTAGCTTGGAATTTTTGGTAAGAGAAATTAGAAATTGGTTTTCGCATAGTTCTTTAAGGCAGTTAAGGTATAAGGATTTGTTTCAAACGTTATACGAGGGAAAACAACCACCTCGTATTGTTCAACTATCAACTACTCGTTGGTTAGCTTGGTATGGTTGTATTTAATCTGTCCTTGACCAATGGCTACCTTTAAAAACACACTTTAATATAATATCTAAAAGTAAAGATGGGTGTTATACTTCTCGTACTTTATCAGATATGATAAATGATGATACTCATTTACTGTACTTACTATTTCTTAAACCAGTTTTATATGAAGTTACTCAAGTCAATATAATTTTTCAAGGAACCAACGTTGATATTTATAAGGCATATAATGACTTAAAAATATTGCTTATATCACTTTTAAAACGTATACTGAAACCATACTATATGAAAAAAATATTTGATGACATTTCAAATAAAAATATTATAAGAGTGATTGATATTGAAGTTTTACAGAATAGTTTAAAGTTACCTGAAACACATTTACCATGTAATTCTGTTGATTTTGGTCATCAATTTAAAGAACAGTCAAATATAAGTTTAAAAAACAGTCCATAGATCAAGTAAAATTAAATTTAATCATGGAAAGAGCAGCAAGATTTTTGTTTCGTTTGTGTCATGAAATAATAGAAAGACTTCTGCAAAATTTAAAAGTTATAGAAAAACTTAAGTATTTATCACCATCATTTTGTTTTGATTTTGGCTTACAACCAAGAGTGTCCTTGGAGGATTTTTTTCCAGACTTGGCAGGTATATAAATAAGTATAATACCAGTATATACAATATTTAAATGTATTTTTTTGTTTTTCAATAGGAGTTAATGTTGATAAAGATCTGTTGGAAATTCAATGGAGGAAGTTAGGATCAATCAGTTTTAATGATATATTTCCAAACAAATCTGCTTATGAAATTACTCTTATTAATTGTTGGGCTACGTTATCCCAAGTGAAAAATTCTGCAGGAGATCATATTTTTAAAGAACTCAGTGAGTTTGCATTAAGATTATTGTCGTTACCAATTTCAAATGCTGTGGTTGAGAGAATATTTAGTATAATGAATGCAACAAAAACTAAAGTTAGGAATAGGATGGGCCAATCAATGTTGGTAGCATTGATCAGAATAAAAGTACACAACAGTGTTAAAAAACAATGTTGTACCTCGTTTGTTCCATCAAAACAAATGTTAAATTTATTCGACTCAAAAATGTATGATTCTGACAAAAAACTAAAAATAGCCAACTTTGATGATTCTAATGATTTGTTTACAACCATCACAATTTTAAATTCAGTAGAAGAATAGGATGAGTGACTGTTAATATTATTTTTTTGCAATACTATCTATACTGTTACTGTATATATTATCTATAGTACCTACTAGTTTATCAATTAATTAGTTTTTATTTTAAACTACCTTATTAGGTTGTTATTCATTCATTTTGTTTATTTTTTGTTAAAAGTAAAAAGTCATTAGTTTATTAATTAATTCATTTTTTATTTTAAATTACCTTATTAGGTTTTTATTCATTTTATTTATTTTTTGTTAAAAGTAAAGTCTTAAGTATTAAGTTTATTTTAACAATTTTTAACTACCTTATTAGGTTATTCATTTTGTTTGTTTTTGTTAAATTTGTTAAAAGTAAAAAGTCTTAAGTTCATTCATTTATTTATTTTTTGTTTTAAGCTACCTTATTAGGTTACCAAGTTATTAATTTTATTTATTTTTAGTTAAAAAATATATATTACTCATATACAGGATGTGCTGAAAGCAACTCTTACATATTCTCATTTCTCCTTATGAAAAAAAAAAAATAATAGTGGCCATAGCATTTAGCACAAGTTCTGTACAATCATGGTAATTACTAATTTTATAGATAAGATGATATGGGCGATTTGGGCGATATTGGTGCCCTCTAGCGGCGATTTTAGTTAGAACTCTTCTGGCAACGCTGGTGTCGGGTAGATTAACCGATATCTACAATCTACCTAAAACCTCATCGTTGCCGCGGGCGAAGGCCTTTAAGGTTTTAACTTTATAAGGGACAAACACTTACCGTTGCTGGAATTGACCTAAGCGTTCAGTGTTTTTCTCACGGTCAACTATACATCGCCCTGTCACGTGTGACATCCAAATTTAATTTGTATATTTTCCGATTTGTCACCGATTCAGAAAAAGTTAATAACGTCGTTTACAAAGAAATTTTTTAAGTCTTTGAATTATCAATATACTGGCATAATTCATATCTTTTGTTCCATCCATAGTTATACCTACAAAATTTGCATACACAACTCTAATTTTAGGGCTTCTATTGACACGAGCGCTATAATTTTTGTTCAATATTATGAAGAATCCGCGGTGGCGACGCTAAATTTATATGGCTACATTACCACAGAGACGTGACCAAAAGTGGTCTAAAATAAAAATAATTATTTAACATCCAGAAAATAAGTGGCAAATTAATATCTAAGAAATTTTGCAATAACGAAGCATTGCCGGGTCTGCCGTTTATGCCAATCCGGGCCAGTATATATATATATATATATATATATATATATATATATATATATATATATATATATATATATATATATATATATATATATATATGTTACGGTAAAAGTACGAATACCGGTGAATCCTAGGATTTACCGGTAAATCCTAAGTTTTACCAACTGCTCTCGGTAAAACCTAGGATATTCAAAATAGTTTAGTCAAACCCCGAATGATTTTTGTAGTTCGGACTTTTACAAACGAGATTTGGTAAATCTTAGGATAAACAATCAGTGTTAGTAAAAGTCCGAAATTTTTTTTTTTTTTTACCAATTGCGTGATATTTATAAGTTAATACATCATTTTGATATAAGTATATAATATTATTATTATTATTATTATTTCATATTGAGAAAAAATTTGAAATTATTACCACATATTAATAAAAAAGACTTACATTATTATTATAGATTAATATAAACTACAAAGTACAAAGTACAAAGGATAACATTTTTAATTTTACATTATCTAAACTCAAATTTTTATTATTATTACATTTTAACAAAAGTTTAAATTATTATTAAATATTAGTGCGATCGACTTTGGGAATTTATACTTAGACTATAATATGAATCATGATAAATCTTGTTGATATTGACACTGTGTTATTATTATTATTTCATAAATAGATTAATACAAACTACAAAGATTAAAATTTTAAATCTTACATTATCTTAACTCAAATTATTCTTATTATTACATTTTAACAAAAGTTTAAATTATTATTAAATATTAATAAAAATACTTAAATTATTATTATTAATTAATTCAGACTACAAAGGAACAAATTTTAAATTTTTTGTTACCTTAACACAAATTGTTATTATTACCTATTATATATTGACAAAGACACAATTTGAGTTTAGATAATGTAAAATTAAAAATGTTATCCTTTGTACTTTGTAGTTTATATTAATCTATAATAATAATGTAAGTCTTTTTTATTAATATGTGGTAATAATTTCAAATTTTTTCTCAATATGAAATAATAATAATAATAATATTATATACTTATATCAAAATGATGTATTAACTTATAAATATCACGCAATTGGTAAAAAAAAAAAATTTCGGACTTTTACTAACATTGATTGTTTATCCTAAGATTTACCAAATCTCGTTTGTAAAAGTCCGAACTACAAAAATCATTCGGGGTTTGACTAAACTATTTTGTATATCCTAGGTTTTACCGAAATTCATCGGTAAATGTCCGAAATTCGGACATTTACCGAGAGCAGTCGGTAAAACCTAGGATTTACCGGTAAATCCTAGGATCCACCGGTATTCATACTTTTACCGTAACATATATACATACACGATTATAAAAATATGTGCTGCGTTCTTCTGTAAACCTATACCTACCCGTGTAAACTATGCCTTTACCAAATAATTAGTAGTTATTATCTTTGTGAAAATTAAGTTTTTTCTACTTAGGTGTAACAATAAATTAAAATTTTGATGATATAATAGTAATTTTATACATTTAAAATTGTTATGGGTGGGGCGAATGCCCTTCCCCCCTTGGGGGCGCGCCTGCACCAGAATATGTAAGTACAATTTTGCATCATATAAACCACTGATGATTATTTTTATTATACTATTTCAAATATGAATATAGCATTTGTGAAAACACATTCACAATCAAGACTAGGTAGATATCTCAATAAAAGGCGGACATACTTCGCACCATGTGTGTATTCTTCGCTGCTCTGACAATTTTTTTTTTTTTCATCAAAAGATTCAAATTATGTGGTTCTATCTGTACATTGTACCCAAAGGTTCACAATGATTGCACGATCCAACACTTTTTTACACGCTAAAAAAGAAAAATCCAGAAAAATGGTTTTTGTAATTGTTTTCTGTATCATTAGTTAAGTATACAAGTAAGGTTATATTACATTTTCAGAACATTTGATTTCGGGTTTCAATGTTATTAAATATGTTTAATATGTTCTAATTCGGAAGTTTCAAAATTTTGCAACCATACAAATTTAATTTATAAGAATAGGCGGTTTTCGGAGTTCATCATTTTTTATTCAATGAAGTTGTAAATTATTTCTTAAATAATATTGAATGATGATTACAAATTTGTTTTATTAATTTATTGTACATTACTTTTTTTATTGAAATCTAATTCAACCATATTATAAATCATCTAAATCTCCCATAGGTTTTCAGTCTCTTAAAAATATAGGCATAATATAAATTAATTTCATTTAACAATAAATTATTTATTAATAACATATTCAAAATGTGTTTGAATATCAATAATAGAAAAGAAGAAAATTAGTTATTTATATCATAAACAAAAATATACACAATTATACAAAAGATGCTATAGAATCACATTAAAATATAATATATTCAAACACCTATTTTTATAAGTATATTGACATTGTAATTTTATTATCTTTATATTATGTTATTTGTTCAAAATTTGATGAACTTCTGTTAGACTGATCATTTGTTTGTTGTTCATCAGTATGAATTGAAACTATATGCCGTCCAGGAATCATTACCAAGCCTAAAAGTCGAGACTCTCCGGTGTTCAAATCTATAAACACATAATTTAATTTAATTTGTTAGTACTCAATTTTTTATCTTGTGAAGCTTACCATTTTCATTGAAAAATTCATGACATGTACTCAGTATAATATGTGCATCCTTATCAGTACAAACAAATGTTCCTATTAAAATTCGGCCATCAATGAGATGAACTTTCATTTGTTGATTTAACCAACCCATGAGCTTTTGTCTCCGTTCACTATATTCTCGCTCAGGCTGAAAAAAATAATTTCAAAATACTATTAATAAAATTTTTATGTGAAAACCAACATAAAACTCTTATGAAACTTTCTCAATAGAATATTAGAATATTATTTCAAATTTTACCTTTCAGTTTATGAACATATAGTATTAAATAATGTTTTTTTTTTTTTTTAATGACCTTGTGCATTTGTAGTGCACATATCCAAGCAGCATCACTTAACTTGTTAAAATTAATTTAAAATGTATTTTAATTAAATGATTTTAATATTGATCAAAATGCCAAATAGCTTACCCTACGCTTAATAAAGTTGATTCTAAAATATATAAGAGTATTAGAGCATCAACTCACCATATGGTTAGATGTATTTTTCTGGATATTTTGATTTTCAGTTTCCATTTTCATAAAACTTATCAATTGAATTTAAGATTCAACTTTTACTATGGAATCAGCTGTAAATGAAAACAGGCAATTTACAGTCTTTTTGTAAGTACAATTTAAATTTAATCAACAATATAATAATAGTTGATTGTACATCAATAACTTTATTTAAATTAGCATATCAATAAACAGGTCTTATCCAAATCCAAAATCAGTAATACGAAGTATATGAACACGAGTTACAATAAAACATGTATACGGAAAATCAAAGTAATATCTTCAGTGTAATACCCATTCATATAAGTACGATTTACAACAGTTATAGTAATAAACTATTGTTAATAATGAAATTGAGTTAACGTACTTGTTATTGTCTTGTACTACCATAATTGGCACTAAGTGCTCAGAGTTTAAACAAATTAAAATTTACTTGAATAGACGAATGACTGAATGCTGGATGTTGACTTTGTTTATCAGCATTGAACATCATAGAATTGTATGATTATAAAACTTATTATCTCTTATCATATCATATCCACATTGCTTGTTATCTAATTGACATGAACACGATAATATACGAACTGAAGTCCACGTTTTTTCTTATTTTAATTTTAAGTAAACTGTAAATTTCTAAGTCAATAAAATCTATTCTTTTGTCAGAATCAGAAATTTAAATCAAATTAGGTATAATATATCTTGTGAGTAATAATGAAACTACTTATTTTGTATTGTACGATTTTAGATTCTGAGTGAAGCGAAGGATCTTATGGTTTTACAATGATGTTTATTTTTTATTTTTTATTTTTTTTTTCTGTAAACACTTTTTCGTATAGAAATCCTTGTCCAAAAGTTTCGTCCAGCAACTTTTTAGATTCGAAATTAAACTGAGACGGTACTTTAGAGAGGTCATTTTTCCAAAATCTCCATAGTTTTTCCAGTAATCAAGAATAACGATCGAAAAACTGAGTAAAAACGGTAAAATCGGTAAAAATCCGCCGTAAACGAGATTTTCACTGTTCAGATTTTAGGTATTTAGTCATAAATCGAAAAGTATTGAAGCTAGAAACTTGAACATTTTATCCAATATCAAATACATACTTTTTTATATTGGACAACATTTTCAGAACAATTATAGCACTTTTGACTTAAATATAGAACTTTTAATTTACCAAATTGTTTGAAAGTTTTTATGTAATATAATTTTAAATATTTGACAAAAAGTTCTGAAAATTTAATATGACCTTACTCATATACCTACCTAATTATCCTAACAAAAGTTCAAAAATCGTGAGTCAGGATTTTTTTATATACACTTTAATAAATTATTATAACTCACCAAAAATTATACAAATAACCGTAAAATACGTAAACAGTATTTAAATAATAATATATTATATAACACTGAAGCTTTGCTCAGGATCGTTTTATACTAAAGAAATGAGTCATCATTTCTTTAAAACTTAATACATTCATCACCAATATCTTGTCCGAGGACCGAAGGGACGAAGGACGAACTTGTACCACCATCATCTCACTTACCAGTTTATTGTTACTTAAATTGATTGAACTATGTTATTGCATTTTGTAGAATGAGCAAGTCAGAGGAGTTTTTGTCTAAATCTGAACGTGCTAAGTGTTGGTCATCCCGTGATAATTACTGGGAATGTCTACGCTCTAATGATGAAAATACAGAAAAATGTAAAGATTTTAGAAAAATCTATGAATCATCTTGTCCTATTCAATGGGTAATTATTGAAATATAAATATTTAATTGGTCTTACAAATTTTGAAATCTTTTTGAAACTTG
Organism: Therioaphis trifolii; assembly: GCA_027580255.1. Taxonomy (NCBI): domain Eukaryota; kingdom Metazoa; phylum Arthropoda; class Insecta; order Hemiptera; family Aphididae; genus Therioaphis; species Therioaphis trifolii. The sequence continues at coordinate 46,571,017 of CM050404.1, forward strand.
AAATCTTCATTTTGTTAATGATTTCACATTGCATTACAATCTTAATTGTGGTTCATGTTTTTAAATTCAATTTTTGTAATTGAAAATTTAGAAAATTGCCTACTTATATTTTATGAAATTAAAAAAGTTCTAGCTATAACTTTGTCATAATAATATATTGAATATTTATGTTTATACTTAACTTTAACATATAATATAAATAATTTTACTATATTTTACAGGTAAAACATTTTGATAGAAAATTTAATTACCTGAAGTTTAAGGAAAAAATGGAAAACGAAGGTTATGAACCTTTAAATGAAAAATAATATTATATTCATTATATAATTATGTTTTTAGTCTGATTGGTAGGTATAATTTAATTCATTGGTTGATCGTTTTTATATTTATTTGTTAAAAGATGTTATTGGTAAAATTACACCATTCATTTTTTTTGCATTATTATAAGTTAGCTGTAAATACAAAGTGTTTGATCATAATAAATGGTTAAAAAAAAAAAAAAAAAGTTAAACTAATAAATATTTAGTTATTTTATTTCTGTTTTTTTTATTTATATATAAAATTATGTGTGAATTAAGTTTTAAATATATTTTTACTAAATCATTTCAATACATTTTCACCACCTAAAATAGTATTATTTTTTCAGTTTATAATTAATTCTATTATTTATTCAAACATGTTGCCATCTGAAGAGTTACTCAAAAAATTTAGTGAGGAAATAGTTGGAAAAATTCTCCAACATGATTATACTTATTTAAATGTAAGTATATATGGATTACTTAAAAATATTATTGCATAGGTAGATATTAATAATCTGTGTAGAAGGCAACGAGAAACCACTGCACAGTAACCTTTCCTTCCCTAGCAACAACTTCTGTGGCAAACCAACCCTCGGGTTGTAAAAAAAAAAAATTAATAAATGCATTTTTTAATTAATTTACAACCATAATATTATTAATCATAGGGACTGTCGAGTATTGAGGTACTGTAGTACTCAAGCACCCCATTAAACAAATAATTATATGTAAACATTATTTTAAAATATTACATTTTTTAAATGTTTGGTATTATAATATATTTTAATAATGCACAACAAAAATACAATTATTAACATTTCAAGGATGCAAAACATTTTAAATGTATATTATGACAATTATAATTATATTCAACATTGTTTCATTGACAAATGAAACCATCAAGACTGAATAATGTAAAAATATTACATGTACGTTATAAATAAGAAACTAAACTTAGAAAAAAAAAAATATTGACCAGTTTCATTTAAGTGCACTGGTCAGACAAAATAGTTTTTGAATACTTTAATATATTTTTGAAATATTAAATATTGCATAAACAATTATAATTTAACAATTATTTTTTTTTACTTGGTATACATTTTTTTTATTATTATTATTTACCTATGTCAAGTTTAAACATAATCCACAAATATTATATTGAATTATTAAAAATATAAAATACTGTTTAACTGAAAATAAGTTTTATTTCTTCAAGTATAGAAATTTAAATCTATATTTTGAGATCTTTATCCAGTGTCTATGTTATTATTCACAAATTAATATGAATATAACTTTACAGATAAGGAATGTAGATAATTTTATTAAAATAAAATTGTGGGTAGGTACATAAGTAAAATTTAATTGTACTCAATATTTTAAAATATTATTTTCTTTGAATATTTTTATTCATAATTAATGTTGCAAGAAAGCATTTATTTATAACTATACTAATGATTTTTTTCTATTGGATAAGTATAAATACTGTTTTTATTATTGTAGTATTTTTCAATAGGTATATCTTATGATTAACTTAAATAATTTTCAGGAATTTAATGCTTTTCTTCAGACAAGTGTCAAAAATGATGTAGAATATTTTATGAAAAATCAACATTTTCAAGATATTTTCTGTAATATCCATCTTAAACTTATAGACATAATTGTGTATAAAAAACATTTACCAGACTATCAAAATTTACTGCCTCAAATTGTTTATCAAACATTTTATTTAAGTCAACAAAATACAATAGAAAATCAATTTAATAATGATGAAGAATATAAATGGACTCTACCTACAAAGATCGATGAAAATGATAATAATGGTATTCATATGGTACATTTTGTAAGTCTTGGTAAAAAATTGATATTGTCATCTGACAAATATGATCAATACTGTTTGCAAATTCAAATTGGAGCTGTTAAATGTTTAGAATTTGAAAAAAGAAAAAATTTTATATTTAGTTCAATTGAAAATATTTGTGATTTATGTTTACGTCATAGTGAAGTAAATTTAGAAGCCATGAAACATTTAACAGAATGCTTGTCTTTCATAACTAAAGAACAGTGGAAAATGTCATCAAAGTTTATTTACAAAGTCATAATGGCTCAAATGAATCATTATTTACCATCAATTCATGATCAATGTATTCTGATTTTCCAAAAATGTTTAGATCTTGAAGATTTAGATTATATTTTAAATATAGTAATGACAGAAATTTCATGGTCGTTGAGGATTAAGTATTATATGTTGACTGTAACTGCCTCAAAATATGGTGCTAAAAAGGTGCATAGTGCTTTTTCTTTTTCATAATTTCTAATTTGTTATTGTTTTTTAAACTTATGATAATTTTAGATCTTAGAGAAGTATGACATTTTGTCAATTTCAATGTGGAAATGTTTAAATGAACCATATTTGTTGTCCCCTTGTATTGGATTGTACAAAACATTCATTAAAGATTTAAGCGAGAACGATTTTTTGGCTTTAGTTATGCTGCCAATTATTCATTTTATAATCACTAGTGAACATATTTCTGAGTAAGTACTTACTCATTTTTCTTATTTATTTAATTGTATATTTAATAAAGGTAGCCATAATTGAAATTTCAAAGTGGATTATAAATCAACGTAAATGCTAATTGTTATTAGTTATTACATTTAACTGGCATGATAACATTACTAAAAATAGTTCATTAGGATTAAAATGTGTTGATCCAAATAATGCAATTATAAAAAAAAGTGTGCAACAATAATGAAAATGGATAGGATTATAGTAAAATTATTCTGTTAGAAAATAAAAAGAAATCACGAGCTTTTCCAACGTATTTTTCACACTTTATTTTGTTGCACCTTACATTTTCTCATATTATTTGTCATGGCCCCATAGTACCCATTATAGAGGTCTTCAAAATCAAATTTTTGTTTAATTTAATGATTTTGGTAATTTTTTCTGATATTATACCTTCTAATTATCTGATATGCACATATTGTGGCTTGTACATCTAAATATGATTGTTGTATCAATGCTTCACTTATCGATATAACTTACTACCCGGGGCAAGAAAATACTAAGTAATACCAATCATATTTTCGTGTTATTAAAACCACTATATGACATACATATACTTAAAATATATCAATGAATGTTTAATTTTAGATAAATCGTAATTCTATTTTTGATAAATAGGTACTTACTTAATTTGTATGAAAGTTAATTTGTGTTACAGGTTAACTAAGTACAATTTTGTTACTTATCTCTTACCTGAAATGAGATTTAAACACATTAGCAGCTTGTTTATGTTATATGAAGCACTGAATGATCAATTAAAATCAGATTTGTATCTTCAAATATCTGTATTAAGAATGATTTATGATCATAAAATTAGCATTGAAAATTCTGAAGAAATACTTGACTTATCTTTGAAATCTGGTGACGCCAAAATAAGATCTGAAGCTTTTACCATTTTATGTTGTTCAAAAATATCAACTAATACATTGAATTTAATTTACGATTTCATTGTTGACAACGTGAATAGTGATTGTCTTACTTTAAGATTGAAAATTATTTCTGGATTAGAAAACATGTTACGGAAGTGCAAGAAGCTTAATAGTATAGTAATACAGTTTTTAAATAAACTACATGTATTTATCTTATCGAATCTAATATCGGGTTCAAATTATCAACGGAAAATCACATCATTAAAAATATATTCAGTTATTCTTAAATTCAATAAGAATCAAAATTATGTTTCTAATTCCTGTAGAAATGTACTTTTTACAAATTTATTGGATTCTGATGATATCAGAAAAAAATGTAGTGAAATACTAGTGTCATATTTTATTATTGTAAAAGAAGACAAAATGTATATAAATTATTGGATGAAAATTGGTTTGAACTTATGTTACGATCCTTTATTTTATAAAAATGAAAGCGGTTCAATTATAATTTACACAGTGACTACATTGGTATATAAATCTGGACTTCAATTAGACATGTTGGACATCAAAAATTCATCTGTATCTGCATATATACTGGATTTAGCTAAAAAACAAGCGAATCGATTAAAAGAAAATTTTGTCATCAATGTGACAAATAGTACACTGTATGGTATGTTGGATGTATTAAATAATTTATCCTTTCAAAAAAATTCTCCAGAATTAAACATGTTAAATGAAACTGAAATTGAAATGTTGTTAAATTTGATCGAAAAGAATTTGAATTTGATGCTGAATACATTAGTTTTTAGTATGGATGTTGAAGGTATGATTATTATTTTGAAATCATAAACATATTAATTAAATTAATTTTATTTTAGGAAAAACTGAGGCTCCATCTTTTGCTCAAATGGATAATGCATTAAGTAGTCTATGTAAATCAAATCAAAACGACATTCAAGTGCCAACTAATCAATTCCTATTAAATTTTATTTGGATAAATATTAAGGTTTGTATATGTTTATCTATTTGTATAAGTATTGGAAAAAAATATTCTTTGTTTTTAAAATTCAGTATAAAAACCCCCAAAAGTAAAATAGATCCCCTAGGTATATTTCTGCTTGACAAATTTTAACTGGAGGTATTTTGTCTGGTTACCATGTGTATGTTTAATGTTTTAAGTTGATTAAAAATAACTACTTGTTATAGATTTGTTGTGATGTTGCCAGCAAGTATGCAGCAATGTTGGCTAAAAGTGATGTATCAGATAAACAATTTCAAAATGTTCAAATTAAAAGGTGTGCTGATATGGTAGCAGATGTATTAATTAGATGTAGACATAAAGGAGCTATGGAGGCTACTTGTAGATCATTAGGAATAATTATAAAACATTGGCAAGAATCACAATATTGGTGTAAAAAAATGCTTACTGATCACATTAGTTGTATGAGACCTGAAGATGAAATATCCAGAAGATCAGCTGGAGTAAGATATCTTATTCATGCTATAGTGACAAATAATAAGGTGTGTTTGAATATGGTTCATATTTATTATTTATCATCGTGCATAAACTATTGTTATTAGTAGTAGTATACGCCAGTGCTTCTTAATATTTTTCACATCATGACCCAAATTAAGCCCCAAAAATGTATCCTGATTCAAATTGATTTACGGCTGAAAAAAAAATTATTCTAAACAGTACAAAAATACTCTGGTGAATGTTTTATTTATATATGAAATAGATATTCTTCCAATTATATAATATACAATTTAAAAACATAAACTTCTCATAACCCATGAGAAGTTGGTTAGAGATCTATTATTAGGTTGTGACCCTCAGTATGAGAAACGCTAATATAGACTGTATACTTTAGTCAAATATTAGAATTGTTAGTTTGTTATATTTTCATTATTTATTGTCTTTTACAAAAATTTCCAAAATTTTCAGAAAATCTAAAAAAAAAAAAAATGTCTGCTATAATAATCGCACATTTTTAAACATAATACGATTGTCAATTAACTAGAAAGTTATTAAAACTATACAGTGAAATTGACTGGGCATGTTTACTCTATTTTTAACTCTGTTTAATGCATACAATTAATCTTTTTTAATGTAATTTAAATCACTGTTAAAATTAAATTTCGGATAAAGCATATGTTTTTATTATTTCTTATTGTATAATTTTTTAAGATTACTAAATAGAAACCACTACGTTTAACTTAATTTAAATTTAAAAAATGTTAATTTAAATAATAATAGAAAAGAAAATATTTTTGTTATACAATTTTAAGTTATTATTATTGTTATTATTATTATTATTTTATACATTTTTTTACAATTTAAGAAACTAATTTAAACCAAGAAAATGGAAAATATGGTAATTTTTAAACATTAATTTTTAATACTCAAAACCAAGAACACTTATATTTCTTCTATTATCTATTCAATATTAAAAGTTCAAAAAAATATTCCCTCAGAACTCAGAATAATATATTAGTATTCAAAATTGTGATTGTCATTTAAAAAAAAACTAAAAATTAAAAAATCACATTAATAGAAGAAAAAAACATTATGACATTTATATAAAATTCAGATTTAGGAATTTAATATTCTGACATGGACATATTACAATGCAAAGAACTAGCATTTATATATTTTGTATGAGCAGGGCCGGCGAGAGCTTTGGTGGGCCCCAGGGCTGATTATTTCCGGGCCCCATCACTTATATATACTTATTTTACTGAGATTTATATAGCTGTATAGCATTTTAATACAGTAGCGATACTTAATATTTACGTTGGATGAATTGTAAATAAAAAAAAAACAATATTTGGTATATAAAATCTTTTATTAAAATTGAAGAAAATAATGAACTATTGAACAGTAATTATTAACGAATAATTAGGTTCAGTTAAAGTGTTCCCTTTCTGGTATTTTTCATGTCAAAATTTAGGAATTTATGACTATATTATATAATATATCAACCATATTATTAATAGCACACACTATATAAAAACCAACTACACGTGAATGCCGTTTGTTTTGTTATCTATGTGTGTTCTGTGTTGCGTATTTTGTACAATATAGTAGGTATATAATATTATAGATAGTTGTTTAATTTACTGAGCAAACGGACGATAATGGCCCGGGTCTACAGGGCCTGTGCGGCTATGCCTAAATACGCCTCTGACAACGGGCCCTCTCGGAGGTCCGGGCCCCGAGGCTCTGGCCCCTACTGCCCCACCCTCTCGCCGGCCCTGTGTATGAGAATGTCTTTTTTAATTTAATTTGTTGTTTTTGTTATTAATACATGTTATATTATTTATAGAACTCTGTTGGAGATTGTATTAAACAATTGTACAATATAGCCAAAGAAAATGAATGCATTAGTAATGACACAATTGTTGATTTACCTCAAGCAAGAGCACAGCACCTTTTAACTGCCATAATTTCAAATGCATCAATTTCTACCAATAGTTTATATTATTTTATGGAAGATTTGATAATGCTTTGTATCGATAAATTAAATTCTCCACTTTGGACTATAAGGCAAGTTTCTATTAAGATATTTATTGAATAATATTAAAGCTTTCTTAGTTTAATTCGTTGAGTATAAATTAATGAGCGGCTACTATTAATTTGTTTTAGAAATGCTGCTCTCCAATTCTTCAGTTCACTCCAAGTGAGATTGATCGGTCAAAATCGTTTAAGTAACCATTGCTGGTTATCTCATTTACCGCTAGAACCTTTACTGTACCATTTTCCACGTTTGATGCATCGTTTACAATTTTTATGGACACAAACAAATTGGAAACTTTCAAGTCAGGCTCGGTTAATTCCATTCATGTCTCTGCTGAAGAGTGTAAAACTACAGTCATGGACGTTGCTGTCACCGGAGCATCAACAATTTTTAAAATCTCTCCGCCAGAATTTGTGGTCTACCGGTTTTGCTATTGAAATATACACTGTTAGAAATATGGCAGCCCAAGCCTACGCTAACACAGTACTAACTAATGAAATATCAATGACTCTGAATCAAATAAGCCACAAAATAATACAATTTAATAAAGGAATTAATTTTGAAGAATGTAAAGATTCAAATCATTTACATGGGTTGATGTCTTTGTACAAATATTTAAAAGATGTATATTTCATGGAATTCAACCAAGAATTTCATGTTTTTGACATTCCATTTGAAAATTTGCCCCCATTATGTAAATCAATATATATTTCAATGAACCATAGTATAATTGGTCCATTGCCTTCAAATTCAACCATCGATCACATACAAGTTAAACATTTATTGATAGAAAATGAAATAAATCTATCAACAGACTTACCAGCTTTAATTGAAAAATATATGAGTACTGATAAAAAAACAATTATAATTTTTTTAAAATGTTTTCAAACTTGCAATAAAAACAGTACAGATATTTTGATACACAAATTTGTTAATTTTCTTGCGGTTGATGATAAAGAGATCTTCAAAGAAATTATTATGAACATTGATGTATTGCTCAACAGAAGATTTGGTGAAGATATTAGAATAGAAGTTAAGGATGACTTTTTTCCTGCAATATTAAACAAATCAAAATCGTGTTCTGAAAAAGATTTTATTGTTATGTTACCAGTTCTCAGTTGGTTATGTCCGACTAAAGTCCGTTCGACTTTGCTGCCGTTTGTATGTAAATATATCAATTGTGATCTATATGATTCCTTTGATAGGTTGAGGTCTTCAAAATCATTATATTATTTCACAGCTCTAAAAGATGATGCTAGAGTGTGGTACACAGTTGTTGAATTATTACAAGACGAAGATACTGATGTACGAGTGGAGGTGACTAGGTTTGTGAATCGGATTTATTTCAATAGTTCTTCCATACTGAATCCTTACATGTGTTTAAGGAAAATGTTTGAAACAAAAATAGCAAGCTCGATAATCAATCCGAAAATTGCATTTGCCTGTTTTTGGGACGTATTGTCTGAGATTAAACTGCGCACTGAATTTGATGAGGCAATAAATCCATTTTTTAATGAACAGTCCAATATTTATCAAGAACAATCACATATAATGAAATTAGCCTTTGAAGGTCTCAAATTCTTAATACTGTCTAATGAAAATCTTGAATATTACAAAAATGTAGTATTAAAGTCCTTAGATACTTTAAGAAATGAATGTGTATTCAAAGAAACATTTATCGACGAGAATTTAATGATACTGGATACTTATTCCAGTATTAACTATTTAAAATTATATTACAAAAGAGAAATATTAATTCTGTTAAATTTAGATGAGCATTTAAATATGTTTGTACCAATATTACATCTCATAAATATACTCAGTACAAATATTTAATAACAAATTTGATTATAGTAAGGGTATTTAATATTTGATACAAATTGTCAAATAATTATTTTCAGCCTTAAATTTACTAGTGACATAAGTTGGCATGTATAATAAATTGTAAATTATCTTATTTTTGTTGGCATTTTATTTTGATTTATATTGTATACACCCTAGTATATAGATCCTATAATATAAATTGATTTATTTGTTGAAACACCAAGTCTAGATCTAAGAATATACATTTTATTGTTATAAGATATTTGAAAAATGTTGATTATTTCATTATTCATGAAATCGATTAAACAATCACCAATTTTTAAATGTACAACCAATTTTTGAAATACTCTCAATATCTTTAAAATATCTATTGAATGTGGTGTCTATTAATAACTAATAATTATTATTAATTGGAATAAGCGAAGTAAAAAAAGTAAAAACTAACACCTGCAAAATATTCTTATTGACTGTATAATTATTATACAATGATATGTTATGTATCTTCTAGGCAAAAATCATTTACCATCTTGAGAATGAAACCTATGTTATAGAACACAAACACAGTTTGAGGATTGATATTATTTGTATGGGCTAAGTTATGGTTGCAATTCAATGTCATATGACTAATAAATCCTTAACATAAGCATAAGTTAAAATTTTAAATCATTATTAATTGCGTTTTGGTGTATACATTAAATAATTTTTCTTTTCTTGACAACAATATATATGAGCACTAACACAATGAACCTAGTAACTATAGCCAATAGGTTTGAAATTTTATGTCACAACTTGCCATTCTGTTTTACTTAATAACGAAAAATGGCATATTTTAGATGGCGATTATATACATTTTTATTATAATTAATATTTTTTACAAATTCCTAACAATTATCATATCACATGGGAATTATACTCTATCTAGCGAGAGAACGCACGGCTACTGTGCATGCATACTGATAATCATGACAGACCGATGCCACAATATCCTCTCTCCGCTTACAATGGTGGTCGGTGATGTATACGTACATCACAATTGAGAGAAAGGAATGCACAGCATCAAACCTGTTTTGGTTACCTCGTCGTGCGTTCTCTCACTGGATAGAGTATATTGTTTTTTCGAGTTCAAATGATTATTGCCAGCTTTATATGTTGCTTATTTTTCTATTTTCTCCTGTTTGCTTTTTGATAAAACTTTTAAAGTAAATGATTAATATCTTTACATCTTCATGAAAGGTATAAACATTTCTCATATCACCTGATAATCATGAAAAAAAAACATTAAAATACACCGAATTTGATATTTGACAAACATATATTAAATAAATATAAAGATTATTGCTTTTGTTAAGTAATGCACAATATGAATGCAGAAGTCTCATTTATTAATAGATATTCAATATTTTTAATGTACATATACAAGTAAAAACTGTACTTCAAAAGTAACAGTGCAAGTAATACAGAAATATAATATATTATAATATAATAAATAAGTATAATTAACAATTTTTTTCAATACATTTAATGTATTTAATTGTAATAATATTAAACAATTTTAATAAAATTAAAAACAAAATTAATGACAAAAATTCAATCAGATTAATAAACTTAAATGTTATATTGTATGCATTCAAATTAAATATGAACAATTAATGGTGTGCATTAAATCTGAAAAGCTCAACAAATTGACTAGACAGTTAACTTTAATTTTATTTGAATACTATTGGCACTTATAAGTTTAAAATTATATACACAAAATGAAAACAATACATTTAAGCTATTTTTGTTTTAGAAAATATAGGTAAATAATAAATGTTGTTAAGAAGTTATAGCATAATTTGAAGAAAAAAAATAAAATTATTTTCAATACAAAAAGAAACAATATATTATTTTTCATTTTAAAATAGTTAATTTTCTTACACAAAACAAGTATGTATACATGGTACTTAAATAATGGTGTCTTAATTTCTAACAAATTAGAATAAAACAATATCCATCTTTAATTTTCCATTGAACTATAAAATATTTATAGATAAAATAATAATAACAAATACAGTACCAAGATAACGAAAATTTGAAATACTATAATAATAATTTATTTTATCAATCGTTCAGCGTCAACTGTTGATAATTAATCATTACAAATTTATGATAAAATCTGTTCAATAAATTTTCATTTGAAATTGAACAGATTTCTTTATTAACACTATCTTTCCATGTTCTTAAACACCATTTACAGATTCTTCTCTTAAGACAAAATTAAATACATATTACATACAGATATGATACAACTAATAAAGAATACAATAATATAATATATATATATATATCAATTGTATAACACATTTAATATGTATGCAGTGTTATGTGTATGTAATAATAAATAAAAATAAAATGTATGTATATAATATGTGTTAGTATGTAGTATACTCATTTTTAGAATTATGGAAGATATACAGTGCTAATTTAAAAAAGAATAAGCAACAATTATGAGTACAAATTTATAGTAACAAAGATTGAATGAGCGTGTGACAACGCTGGAAGATTACTAACAAATTTGAATATTTAAGGGAAATGAATTATATATATATATATTATATATAAATTGTGTTTTTCAAAGTAATTGTTTATATTGATTTGAGTTGAAGTAAACTTAAACGTCAACTACCATTTTTTTGTGAATATCTGTGTTACCAACAACAGAGCAGAATTCTTCAAAATTAATCTTACCGTCTTCATCTTTATCAGCAAACAAAATGGTTTTATCGACAATTTGCTGAAGTTGAGTGTCTTTCAGATTATTTCCAACCATCATTTTCAAAACCTTAAAAAATGTATTAAACCCTTTAATATTGAAGATAATAATAAGCTATTAAAAGTATGATATAAAACATATTAACAAGACACGTTAAATTATTTAATTTAGAAAGTTTATTATCATTTAAGTCCTGAATTTTAGGCATTCACATATCAATATTGAACATATGCAGTATAGTAAGTGTAAAAAGATGGATGATTTATTTGATATAGCGTTCATAGAATTTTGTTATAATAATGTATATCTTTGAAATTAGGAATATTCAGTGTCTATGTATATCATAAAATAAAAACATTTTGTAAATTGTGAGTGAAAATAATCTTATTTTATTATTATTGAATTGAATTTATAGACATAATCAAATACAATCATTATCATCAACAATTATTTTTTACTTGGCATTGTGTTTTTAATTGTAATTTTACAAACACATTCTGCTAAGTTGGTCTAATAACTAAGGGACTACCAATCCAACTTAAGTTAACTTTAATGTTAGTGAAGGATATCTTTGATATTACTTTTCAATTGTTTATCAAAGAAGTATTGTTCCTTTTTTCAAGTTTAAATAAATCTTTCAATTACTGAAATATACATACACACACATAGGTATATATAAAATAAAAATTGTTTAGTACTAGAGCAAATTTGTATTGTTTATTGATTCTTTTTATAGATTTTGGGAGAATATCGAGAATATTTTAAAGGTTTCTCAGAGCAATTGTATGTGTATATTAGTATAATATTTTACGATTTTTAAACTTAAACATCTAAAACCTACTAAAAATTGATCAATTATGTTTTATCATCCCAATTAATAAAAAATATTCAAGCATTTTTTTTTATTATTGTTTACATAATTACATAATATCAAACATTTATTGATTTATTGGTTTCCAATTTTTATCACATATCAACATGCAGTTCTCTGACACTAAGTATGTAATCTATTAATTTAAATTTTCAATTAAAGAAAACCGTAAAACTTAACATTAAAAATAAAGCTATTTATCAGATCTAAATACTATATGACCTTATGCATAATATTCTATTAATATACAAATTGATAAGTTTTGAATGTAAATATTTTTAAGAAAACAATTTTTTATTAAATATAATAATATACTATTATTTACTAAAAAATTGAAGTATACCCTGTAGGGAATAACAAACATTCAACAACAAAATATTTTTAATTCAGATAGGTCAAATAATCAATTATAATAACCTATGATACATTTCCAATTTTATCATTTTGATTTGATACTTTTATACTACATTATAAAAGAAATAGATTTTAAATATAATTTCATAATTTTTATTTTATTTCTTTGAATACAAAGTCTTTTAGTAATTTAAAATAACAATATTGATCTCTTTTAAATGAGTTAGGTTACACCACACAAGTAAATTATGGTTGTTTATGGCATGGAGTCAATTAATATTTATGATCTTCTAAAGAATAATTACTCTCTAATGTAGAGAAGTTTTCCTAAATACATTTTTTTATAGTGAACATATTTTTTAATTGCATTTATGTACAGGATAACAAATAAAATAAAGTGATTTAAAATGTAGTTTGTTTGTGATACATAAAAAAAAGTCAACTTATAAATATATGTGTGTGTTTGTGTGTATTCATACATATAATTATACCAAAATATACAAAATAAAAATGATGTAATAATATTTGTTACATTTAAAGATAGAAGTAACATGAGTAACAACGACCAACTATTTCATATTTTTAGGATGCTGGATAATGTAAATTCTTATCAAACTTTAAAATATTGAACCAATAAAACATAAAAAACAAATAGTAGGTAAATTTATCAAATGTTTATACTGTTTTTAACAATAATTAAAACATTTTTTTATAGCTAATAAATAACAAAGAAAAATAAATTTTATGTTTTTATGAAATCTATCAACTTTTTTTTTACACAAATCAGTTAACTTATAGTTGAATCAGCTTTCTCCTCTCTCTTCAGAATTTCTGCATCAATTATTCTTTAATAAAGTATTTCGATTCCAAATACTTTAGAGCCAAACCCCAATATTATTATATTTTATTATATACGAGCTGTGCCCTTTTTATATTGTAAGATATATTATAAGAAAAATAAACTAAAAAGTAACTTAGAATACTATTTACAATATGGAATGACACACAAACATTGTACAATCAGCCTAAAGAGCTAGTTTACATTGAACTGTTAAAGGAGGGGTCTCTATTGGCGCTGGATATCATCCGTCGGAGAGGTTTGTTGGCCAAATAATTGGTGGTGAAATGAAGAATGTAGAATGGAGCAGTATAACAAGAGGAATGCGTTGATATTTTGAAACACAATAACCATGTAAGGATTATTTATCAATAATGAAAAGAACTTTGTACCAGCAATACGTTGACGCTTAGCTAACGAAGACACGCCAAGATAATTGGAAACGGATGTATAATCATGTGATTCACAAGGAATTTTGTGAATAAAGCTCGCGACACGTAAGAACCTACATTGAATACGTTCAAGCTGTTTTGAACCATTAGCTATATGAGGATCCCAAATAATAGATCCATATTCAAGAAAAGGTCGGATGAGAGCACAGAATACGCAATATTTTAATTAAATTTCCTAACCAAAAGTCTTTGCACAATCGCATGACAAAACTGAGAGTTTTCAAAGCTTTACAGCACACGTACTCAATATGGGGTCCCGGGTCAAGGTATAAGTTATTTTGAAGCCAAGATCCATATGATAGAAGGTTATTAAGACCAGAGTTTGGTGACCAAAGGCAGTAGATATAAAAAACAATATCATGATACAATCCATAAAGACTGGTTTTATTACATTCATACATACAATTGAATGGCTGGGTAGAAAAAGGATAATATTTCAAAAATCGAATTTTCGGAAAATAAAAAAAAAAGCTGTTAATTTCCTTAAATCGATAACTTATTTGTACAACATACTTAACTTGATATCTAAGCTTTAAACTCCAAAAATATGGTATTTTAATAATCAACTTTTCTTTTAATAAAAAACATTAAATGACCTGGAATATTTATTTTATGTAATTTTGGAATATTATCTTTTTTAAACTCAGCTATTCAATTATACTATGCTGTGCACTTAATCATCAATAATTTAGTAAAATTTGGAAATCTATTTTTGGTGACTATGAACTTTTGTTTATGAAACAAAAATGTCATAATATCACATTTTACATGAACCGGGTAAATTACTTCCAAAAAAAATAAATATTTTCAAGCAGCTAAGTAGATTGTGGCCCAATATTTTGAATTAGTGAAAGTAGGTAAATAGTAACTCCAATATTTTTAATTAACATTTGGCTTTTAGTATTGTCTGAGTTAAATATTAAATTAATGCCAAATATAATATCATTTGTTCTTATATTTATAACTTATTAGTCTTCTAAAGTACCTATTACGAAATTCGAGATTTGATCATAAGTTATTTTTTAATTTAAAACAAAATAATATATATCTTTTTCTGCTTAATTAACCTGACATACCATAATTATTTATTTATTTGATTATTTTTTCTAATTTAATAATAGGAAGGTACATATCCTAAAATGTTCAATATACAGTTAACCGTATGTTAAATTTCAACAAGGACACAATCCATTAAATTTAAGAAAATCAGATGCATTTCATCTAGTATCAAATAAAAAATATTTGTCTTGAGTACATACTTGAAATAATTCACCATTAGAAATGTACCCATCATTATCCATGTCATAGATTCGAAATGCAAAGCGCAATTTAGATTCTTTGTCTCCTTTCACACTGAATTGAGACACACCTTGTATAAATTCTAAAGAGTAAAATAAATTCTAGTGAAAAATATGAACTGAAAAAAAATTGACTAATCTTTAGTAATTAAATTTAGAAATTACTAGGTACCTTTAAAGTCTACTTCACCATTGCCATCCTCGTCAAATATGTCTATAACTCTTTGCACAAGAGGATTTTGCTGTAGTTCGGGCAATGACAGGAACTCGTCTAAGCTCAGTGCACCGGAATTGTCCAGATCAAGTTTGCGGAACCGTTTGCCTAAACGTCTAATTTCGTCGGCATCGACTAAAGAATACAAAAATAAATAAATGAAAAAACACACAGAATACTTTTTACTTACAGTTTGAACAGAGTTCCATTGGTAATGAGTTTTCGTTTCCCTGTGAAAAATACCAATTAAACATAGTAAAAGTTAAATGATTTCTGTTTTCTTTTTTTGTTTACGCCCGTAAACGGACCATACTTTGAATTACGTACCATGTTTGATGAGTACAGAAAAGAACGGCTAACGAAAAACGAATAGGATGGTGAACTCAAAACAGATCTGTACAATTAGTGTGTCTACGAACGTTTAAGTGTGTGTACTGTGTAGCGTATCTTAGGCCGCGCACGAACGTCGCTACTAGCTAGTGTATGTGCGTGTGTGTGTGTGTGTACACAGTTAATGGACTAGTGTCGCGTGTGTGTGCGCGTAAAGACTGTAGAGGAAGAGGGGAGATTTAATTTCCCGTCGCTTTTCTCTGGGTATTCAGCCTATACACATAAAATATATAATGTACTCAACACACGAAAGACTGAATATCGATTTTGATAACAGACGCAAACAGCTGACGCCTTCGCCGCCACATAACAGCAATCGAATCGCGGTAACCGGTCGACACGGTGATAAGCAACCGCGGATACCGGGGTTCCGGGGCACTTCTCCGTGGCCGCCGTTCGCTGACCCCGCCCCGCTCGACCAACGCACCACCGAGCGACGCTTACCCGCCACGTCCTCCTCCCTAACCTAACCTAACACGACCCCCTCCCCGTCGTCACGATCGCGTTTTATCGCCGCCAACCGACCGAAATACGATAATTACTGCGTTTTCGCGACGGTCTCTGCCACACTATTTCTTTTATCTACGCCCGGCCGCCGTGCACGTATCTCCCCTGACACGCACTCACACGTCGTTCACGTACACCGACCGGACAAAACGCTCACCGAGAAAATGGCATCAGGCGTAAGTTCCCCGTCTTGTATCCGGGTTTATCCTGGCCATCCCGTTCACATCACAGTCACCTTCTTGTTTTTCAGACCCTGTACACGTACTCCAACAACTTCCGCGCATACAAGGCGCTCATCGCGGCCCAGTACAGCGGCGCCGACGTCAAGGTGGACGCAGCCTTCGAGTTCGGCGTCACCAACAAGCAGGAGGACTTCCTGAAGAAGTTCCCCCAAGGAAAGGTGAATAGCCGACCTGTTGGTAGCCCTATCAGGTCCGATCCCAGTCCGTCTTGAGACCAAATGAAAATTAACAAACGCTACGCTCTATGTCGTTTCCAGGTGCCCGCGTTCGAGTCGAACAAGAAGGAATTCCTGACCGAGAGCAACGCCATCGCATATTTCGGTGAGTTTGCATACCCATCCGTTTACTCGATTATGCCTCGTTAACTGATGCCCAACAGCTGGTATTGAGTTTTGTAAACAATGACAACTAATAGGACACGTTTAATTTTAGTTTTAAAAGTTTTTGTTGATTATATTAAATTTTTATTCAACTTTATTATTGTTTTTTAAGTGATCTGATTAACAGTGGCCATTGGAGTGTATAAATATTACTGTTATAACTTGCCAAACATTTTTGTATCTTAAAAGAACATTTCATTAATATTTGGTATCTTGAATGTAATTCTACATTAAGTAGATTTGTATATTAACTTTTTTGTCACAAATGCAGAAATATTTTCATCACCATGGTTAGGTCATATTGTTATTTCTTAAAGTGCCCGCTCTATAAATATACTTGGCAATTATTCCATTCATTTATTTTTATTAGAATTTCACATTTATTGTTTAGATAAAGGTATATTTATAATTGAGTATAAATTACTATGGTTTATGATGCAATTATTGATACTCGTTTATCAGAAAATTGTATTTTAATTATTTGTTATAGTTAATTTTAAATAAAATTTATAATATTTTTAAATTAAAAATAAATAAATTTAAGTAAATTAATAATAGTTGTTCATAAATATTGAGTTTAGTGTCCAGTGAACAACTCAAAGGCTCCACTCCATATGAAAAAGCGCTTGTACAACAATTTACAAGTTACGCTGACAATGAAATTTTACCAGCCTCTTACGCTTGGGTTTATCCTTCTCTTAGCATTGCCCAATTCAACAAAGCAGTAAGTTGAATTGTTATTTATAATCTATTTATGTTGGAGTACTTAAAAATTATTCATTATGTTTACAGTCAGTCGATAGAGCTATTGAAGATGTTAAAGGAATTTTGGAATACTTAAACAATTATTTGTTGACCAAAACTTACTTAGTTGGTGAACGCATTACTTTAGCTGATATTACAGTTGCCTGTTCATTACTTCAATTGTATCAATATGTTTTAAATCCAGAATTCAGGTATATCAATTTAAGTAGAAATTTACTTTTTTTTTTTTTAATCCTCAATCAAAGGCGAACTATTTGTTATATAACCATTTAGTTCGTAACAAAGCGAGGTACATTAATGTGTTACAAAGTATTGATCTGATAACTTGTAACCACTTATCAGACGGGCCTATGTAATCAATATTCTATTTTAAAATTATTTTGATTTTAAATATAATATTTATTCATGTATTCAATTTTATAATTTAAATTTCTAATGTTTTAGAAAACCATTCACTAACGTTAACAGATGGTTTGATACCATTGTTAACCAACCAAAAGTGGTTAAAGTTATTGGAAAGTTTGAGTACTGTCAGAAAAGTGCTGAATTCAACCAAAAAACTTACTCTGAATTCCAAGGTGGATCTGGAGAAAAGAAGACTCAACCTAAAAAAGAAAAAGCACCCAAGAAGCCTGAACAAAAGAAAGCAGCACCTAAAGAAGAAGCCGCGGAAGAACCAGATGCGGCTGACCTCATTTTAGCTGCTGAACCCAAGTCCAGCAATCCTTTTGATAGTCTACCAAAAGGGTATGTATCCATGATAAAAATTAGTGTTCATTTTATTTAACGTTTAATTTCTCATTTTTTAATAGAACATTCAATATGGATGAATTCAAGAGAGTGTATAGTAATGAAGAAGAGTCCAAGTCAATTGCTTACTTTTGGGATCACTTTGACAAGGAAAATTACTCAATTTGGTTTGGTGAATACAAATATAACAATGAACTTCAAAAAGTGTTCATGAGTTGTAATCTTATCTCTGGTGAGTTGATATATCTTATTTTTAGTCTGCATAGAGTTGGAGAAGGCTCCATAATTCCTCCAATAGTCTTGAGAAAATATTTTTTCTTAATCTTTATTCTCTCTTTTTTTTAGGTAATTTTTTTTTTTGTAATTTTGTGTCATGTTTTTGGAAAAATAAAAAAAAATTAGATTATTTTATAATTTCAATAAGCTATAAATGAATTTTAAGTCAATTTTAGGTTTAGGAATATGGTTAATTGATCAAAAGGACAGAATAAAATGATCTATCCATTACTGGTGACAAATATTAATATTATAGTATAAAATGTGTACTTAAGTTATTTTAATAAACCGTATTTCATTATTAGGTTCTAGGGCTGAGATATTTAGTGGTATATTTAAAACGGGAGACACTGAATATTATTAATAACTATTTTCGTGGATTAATTTTAGGGTTTAAAATCGTGCAGAAAATTTATTTAGTTTCCATTTCCTTGAAAAATATAACATCTCCTTTATCTTTCAATGTTAATTTTAATATTTTGAAAATAATCAAAGAATTGCATTTAATAGTATTTTATATATGACATTTCTAAACATATATTTAAATATTCACCCGGTCTCAATATTTGAAAATTGTTATTTAACCATGTAGAACGCATCAAATTTTGTTTTCCTTCATAATTAAAAACATTTAGTAATATGTCCACCTACTAGTGTTTTAGTAGCCTGTTAATAATCTAATATATTTTTTGGAATATTTTTAATTTGGATACATATTTTAATAAGAATAAGAATTATAAAAGTTAAAAGTAGCAGAATAGTATTGCGGTACATTTTTTGATCATCTAATTTTCCTCTCAGCTATTCTAAACTTAAAATGCCCTAAATCTATTCAATTATTGGTTCAATAGTATATATATAGAATGTATCTTCTTAAATAATAATATATTTAATTAAGAATAGCGATCCAAGGACAATACAAATCTATAATTTAATTTAAATATTTGCAATATAATATATTAAATATGCTGTACAGGGTTAAACACATAATTATGATTGTCGGCACTGATTTCAATTTCTTATTTTAACTGTAATTCTTCTAAAAAAAAAAATGATATTTTAAAATAATTGGTGTAGTTAGAGTACCAAGATTATTTCTATAATTTATTCAAAATATATATTATTTTTGGAAGTTTTGATATTTAATTATTTCTTTATCGTAACTATTTAATTATAATTTAACTTATGTAAATTAAATTTACATATTGACTGCAAATGAAACTTTAAGTTATTTCAAACTTGTTTTGAATGGTTTTTTATTAGTTAGAGCACCCATTAAGTTTTAATTTTTTCTTTTTGTCTGCGTTTATTTACTTTATGTGCCCGTTGTGTGAAATCATTGTTTAACATTTTTATTTTCAAGTCTGAAAACACTTGAAATAAAAGGTATTTTGATCATCATTGTCGGATATGTATACTTAAATTTATTTGCAGGGAATGTGTAAACTTAACTTCAGTTATCAATGATCATGGTTTATCCACCTTTTGGAAGTCATACCTGTTTCTAATGTTTTCCATATTTAAATTTGTGTTTTTTTTTTTTTTTATAATTTTAAAATATGTGTCAAATTTTGATATTTTGTTTAATATTGATAAATCATTTTTAAACGTTTGATTTTAAAAAGAATTAGGTACTTGTCTGAGAACTTTAATGATGTAATAACAACTTCCGGGTGAATTGTATATTTATCATTTAAACTTCTTCATAATTTTTATTTTTTACTTGTCTAGTTTAATCATAAAAGCTTTCAAAATGGATATATTAAATTGTATGTTAAACTACTTAAGGTAATATTCCATCACTATTCCAGTTAAATTTTGACACTAAATTGGCAATTTATTACATATATTCCCGCCTAATTCAAAAAACGTTTCTATGTAATCTAAGTTTTTTTTAAAATTTAAGTGTTTTGGTGAACATAAATATTTATCAAGTTAAAAATGATTTGTTAACAGGAATGTTCCAGCGGTTGGATAAGATGAGGAAGCAAGCTTTTGCGTCCGTTTGTCTTTTCGGAACCGAAGGAGATAGTTCCATATCTGGTGTTTGGGTTTGGAGAGGCCATGACCTTGCCTTTGAAGTAAAAATAAAATAAAAACTTGACCTTTAACATGTCTAATATTAATTAAAATTATTGTTATTTTAGTTGAGTAATGACTGGAAGGTCGATTATGATGTCTACACATGGAAAAAGTTAGACGCCAGCAGTGAAGAAACCAAAAAGTTGGTCAGTGAGTACTTTGCATGGACAGCAAAGGACAAAGAAGGCAGAGCTTTCAATCAAGGAAAAATATTCAAATAAACACTATTACATTATACAATATCTAACATTTAATAATATATAAAAGAATGTATAAAATATTTTTTTTGTTTATGATTTGCCAATTTTGGTTTGAATTTTCTCCAAGCCTTTCCTGAAATTGAATTTAAAGAAAAAATTTAATTTTCATTATTTTATGAAAATATATTACCATATTATTGATAGGTAATATAATTATGAAGACATAAGTGTCCATTTAAGAATATGTTACTGTAAATGTTTGTTAAAGAATGTTAATCTACACGAAAATTGTTGGATGATGTTGAATTATTGGTATTAGTGAATGGTTTTTATGTGAAGTGGTCGATAAACATATTTCATTTTGAGTTTGATTTGGAAATTTAAAATTGAACTATAAAGGGAAGATGCATGCATTTCATGAAATTCTTCCATGAAATAAATGACAAAATAATGTTGAAATCTTGCGTATTACATGATTTTCCAATAATCTGCAGTGTAACCATTTAATATTACTACACTTAATAATTTAAATCGAATTTATAAAATGGAATGACTCAAATACTTAATAACTCAAACTGTTGTTTAAATATTATTAACTTGTCACCATGCACAAGGGTTTTCATTGTACAAATTAAGCACATGGGAAAATTGTTTACCCCAGTTATACTTTTAAGTATTATATATTTAATGATATATTACATTACAGAGTACCTATTTTAAGGAAGATAAATAAAATTCCATTATTACCTAATCTAAGACACAGGTTTTACAATTAATTAAACAACAACTGGGGTATTATACTCCATGCCCATGGTGACGGGTTAATATGTTATGATTCATCTATGATTTAACTTAATAACATTCAAGTTATGTCAGTATGTTCATAAAAATCACATTAACTTATATAATTAAATTGAAGACAGCATTGAACATCACACATTTTCGCAGTTACTATGATACTACCATTGCAGTAAAAAATTAATTATGCATACCGAAGTGTAAAATCTGAGCCAATTCCTCTTTTCCATTCGACTTTTTCTATATTTTTAATAAGTTTTGGTAGAAAACAAGTCACAATATCTTTTGAAACATTAATTGTATTTTCCAAAAAATCAAATACTAATTTTGAAGAAAATGCTAAATGTTCTTGGCAGAGGGCGTCTAGTGATAATATGATCTCGTTTCTGAATGAAAAAAAAAATATATAAATAAAATACAAATAAGATTGTTATGTAATCGAAATAAATGGTACATACTTTATTTCATCATTAGAATGGGACTCACTTATATTAATGAATGTATTAAAAATGTCATTAGTTATTCGTTTACAAACGTTAGTATCTTCACAAAACATTGAAATCGAAAAAATTCTCATTAATGAATTCCGAATAAGTGATATTATAACAAACTTGTTGTTACGATTCAGTTTAGATACACTATTAATATAGTCTAGAACCTGTCCGACAAACATGAAAATCAGAAATTTAAATTAAACATTTTTTTTTCAAATTATATTTACTTGTGCAACACTACTGTCTGGTGTTCGACTACGTTTGTTCAAAAATGTTGATACAATCAATTCTAATAGCAAGGCACGTTCAGGTATCTCATTGTCTGGTTTTTCTTCAAAGAATTTTACCAATGGCAATTCTTCTGATGACTTAATGCCAACTAAAATTTTAGGAAAGTATATGGAAATTATCTCGCGAAGACAACGAGCAATGTACTGATCAATTTTTGGATCTGAAAAAATTAAAACAGAAAATATATATCTAATAAGCTAATTTTATTTGGTACATGAGTAATAGGTAGGTATATCTGATGTAGTCTAGTACTAACTCAAGTGAAACAATCCAATAAGGTATCTGTGTAAACTGGATAAAAGAGCAGTTACTACACTTGGGTGTGTTTTAGCGTTGGGATTTCTTACAGTTGCACCCAGTAGCATGGAATCCAATAACTCTTGGAGAATAGTATTGGGTTTACCCTAGGATAACGACATTAATTATTTTTTCAAATCTCAAATTGTTTAAAATAATCAAAATTAAATTCCCCAAACTTTTACGTAGATTAACGGTGAAATTTTTTCAAACATATAACCAATAACTATGTATAATCTGTAGATCTCATCATTTTGTTTTTGTTGCTTTATTAAAATGTTCACCCAAATTTTGATACTGTAAAAATAATCTGACACTTTTTCACTAAGTTTTTGGCGTAATTTTATGTCCTGAAAATAATAACTATGTTAAATTCCATTTTTATTATACTTATTTGATTCTTAAATTCAAATAAGAATTCTTGATTATTGTTAAATCTGTTAACTTAAATATGCTCTGACATTTATCATTTATTAGTGTTTCAATGGTAATATAATAAAAAGTTGTTTAAAACGACTGCTTTGTGACCAACATGGGAGAATTCACAGATAGATAAATTGTGATCAAAATATTTATAATAGGGTGAACCTGTGTTTCACTATTTTAGTATTAGTTTTCAACAAAGTAGCATATAAACGTTTAGTTAAGCATTAAATACTAAACATAAAATATGCATAGTTCAAAGTTCATTTGTACTGTCACTTAGTACTTATTTAAGTTTTTCTTTGTAACATTCTATTTGACAAAATAACATTCAATATTTTATATTGTAACTGTCAATATGTTTTTATTTATAGTAGTTTTAGTTGAATTGAAAATTATTTTACTCGTCATATTTATATAAATATGGAATAATAATAATAAATTAAAGTTTAAAACAATCTTAATTTATTCTTATTTTATCTATCATTTTTAAAGATGAAAACATGTTAAATTATTTACCTGAGTTTGATGATACTTCACATTCAATAAATCTAAAAAAGTAATAAATGGATCAACACTTGTTTCCAAATCACTTCCAGAGTCGGCAAATAGTTCTTTAATTTCATTAATACTAGAAACGAACTGAGTAATGATTATTGTTTCATTAAATGTCCAGTTAGTTATTAACATAGAACTATGTAACCACGCCTAAAGAACAACAATTGAAATTTTGATACAAAAATGTGAATATTTTGAGCCACTATTGATAATCATAAAATAGAATTTAAAAATAACCAGTATAATTATTGGTATATACCTTAATTAAAGCCAAACTATTATATCCAAGAACATTAGCAGTGATATTTTCTTTGATTATAATTGATAAATATCTGTTGAGTAATCTGAAAAAGTAAATATTAATATACATTAGAAAAAGTCACTCAATTACATTTTTTAAAAACATTTTTATTGACACATATACAATGAAATGATGTAACTTTTTTATAAATGATTAGTCTAGGGGTAAAATGAATTAATTTTGTTAAGTTCTATAGAACGCTTACTTAATACTAATTCCTTGATTCACCACAAACAAATTGAATAACATCACTTTAGTTTCAGAAAATGCTGGTATAGATGAAAGAACAGTCAATTTTGCAGCAATATCTGCCACAATTATACCACAGTCTACAGACGAACAGGACATTTTTAAAAATGGCATGACATAAGTGCACAGTGAGTTAAAGAGCATGAATATTTCGTTTTCTGTAAAAAAAAAAAATAATAATAATAATACTTTAAAGTTCTATCTGTATCATATAAATGTTAGATGATATTTGATCAATCAAGTTGATTTTAATTATCTTTTCAATTTTTCAAAATGTTTTTCTATTATTAAAACATAAACTATTTCTATTACTAATAAATAGATTAATTAAACATCATTTAATTTAAATTAAATTTAAGATAATTATAAATAAATGCAGAAAGATTTTGTTTTATGATTATAAAAAATAAAATACATTTACTAAATTAGTATTTGAGACATTTGAAAGCTGTATTTTAATGAATTATATTTTTTTAATTAAAAGATGCTAAAAAGTATTACCACGTGAAAATGGTATAGATTGATCATTTGCTACTTTCTTAAGCTTCTCCAGTATGAGTACAATCATTTGTAAAATTTGATTATCATCTAATGGTTTCACTGTTATGAGATGATTTTCAAACCAAGGCCCTTATATATAAAGAAAATTAAGTAAATACACAAAATAGATTTTTAAATGTATTTCTCTAAACTGCTTATGTTACCAATAAGAGTATGTTGTCCAAGAGTTAAACATTTACTAAATTCAAATACTTCTGCGAGGCCATTTAAAAAAACAATTATGTATTCTTGAGATGTAGTATTCAATGTATCAGATAGAGCTGTTCCATAAGTAGCCATTGAATAATTACGCTGTGAATGTAATATCAAAAATGCCACTGTGCCTTTCCAATAAGTTGATCTAACATTAGGGTCTAATTTTTGTTCAGAAATTAATTTTACAAGATGCTGATATTTTAGAGCCTAAAATTTAAAAAAAATGTATAAAAAGTATATTAATATAGTTTTACTTTCTTACAATTTGTGATGTATCCTCTGACATAATTGATAATGTTAAAAACAATGTGGTAAAATTGTAAAATCCAATGTCGTTGAATGAAGTAAGTTTACTAGGGGAAAATTTTGAAAATATTCGACCTTTTAATTGATTCCAATCTTTTAAATTGTACTTGGAATTTTGTAAATAAAGACCTGAAAAATATAATTTATTTAAAAATCTATTTTCAAGATTATTTGATAATTATAATTTTGTAATTTTGATAATGATAATTTTTCTTAATATGATCTAAACAAAAAATATGTCATTATTACATTATGTTTACAATAATTTCTAAGCAAAAATATTATTTTAAAACTTGCATTAATACTTATATTTTGAATGTAGAAAATTAGATGGTTTTTAAAATTTTGCCTCATTGCAGGAATTATTATTTACACAAATAGACTAAAATTATACAAAAGGTAAGTAAACACTGACATAATATATTACGAAAAAAATATTTTTAAGACTCTTAACCATTGATATTATCTATTTTAAGAGATTACACTTTACATCAGTTTGTAAAAATGTTATTTATTTAATATTTAAAAGAGGGACTACATACCAAGTAATCTTTGGAACAATTGATAACTATTGTAGTGGGATAATAGTTCAGACTGTTGAGCAGAAAATAAATTTGTCATTTGAATGAGAAGTTCAGAGCCATTTTTACTAAAAATCACATATGAGAATATTTAAATCAATATAAATGTAATGAATATAAAATATTTTATACTACCTCATACATGCAATATTATGAATCTTTAAATCAGGCGAATAAAATGTAGAGTTAAGTTTTTTATGGAAATATTCCCATAGTGCTATTAATGGTTCAGTATTTAATGAAGATAAAACCACATTTTCTAATAAGCAAACCGATATTTTCAACTGAACTTCATTCGGTTCATTATTTAGAAATTCTTTGAGAATAGACACCAAGCAATTATCTTTTAAATCCTAGTCAAAAATAAAAATAAATTATTTATTTGTTAAGATGATTTATTAATAAAAATCTAAATCAAAATTACTTCATGAAAATAAATAAACTCAGGGTACTTAAGTATTAAATTGTCCTGTTACGAAAAAATAAAATAGTAAATATATAAATGGATTTTTAATATTAAATATTTTAACATAATCCATCCGCTATTAAATAATAGAATATTAAAAATCTATAAATTATATTTTCATACATTGGCGAATACAGGTATGGGTGGGGGTAAAGGAGTAAATAACCCCCTTGAACTATTTTGTTTCTATAGGTAGTTATGCACTATTCTATTGAATATGATTTAATTTGGTATTGAAAAAATTTTAATCCTCATCAGCTCAACAATTAGTCATTCTTATTGAGAAATCCAGGCAAAACCCCTAAAGTATATCACCTGATAATTAGACTGAATAACAGAGTAATAAAATAAAACACCATTAGTCATAATATATCAAATACTTACACTAAAGTATTAAAAAATATTATAATTAGATAAATCACTTACAATTGATGTTGATAGCTCAGATCTTTGTAAACTGCTTAAAAACCATAGTCGAAAAATAAGTTCTTCACAATCTACTAAATTGACATTTTTGAAAATAGTGTTGAAATATTGCCAAAAATTCTAAAAATATCAAAATAATTTAAAAAAATAAATAAATTTTTATTATAATAATAATGACACTTACATCAGAACTATGTAGTAATTGTTGTTTATTAATTAAAGACTGTATAAGAACTAAATAATCATAAGTACAATCACAAAACAGTGCACTTTTAGAGTGAAGATCTTTGGGCTTTAGCTACAAAAGAGCATAAAAGTAAACAACATGTGTATATTTTATTAATAAAATAATCATAAATATATTTATTACTATGTCAATGATAATATTAAATCAGTAGTTTACTTTTTTAAACCTATTTCTTGTTAATTGTACTAAATCATTCAAAGCGTTCAACAAAGAATCTTTCAACATATCTTTATTCTTGGGTAATTCTGAAAACAATGATAATTGAAACCACCGCACATCCAAATGACAATGGTATAAGTGATAATATATGTTATTCTGTAAAAAAAATAAAAAAAATATTAGTAATATAATATATTATGTATAGGTTATAAATATACAAACTGACAGAAGTTACGGATATAATAAAAATAGTTTTTAAATAAGTTAAAATATTTCTATCTTATCTAATATCAACTTAATCTCTAAAAATGTAGTAATTTAAAAATAATAATAACAGAATAAAATATATGAATTAAAAATGTCAATATATTTTGTTATTGATTGTAGTAATAAATAATCAATTGAAAATCTTAAATGTTTTAATGAAGAGTTAGGTTTTTCATATTAATTTTAGAAACTATTCAAAAATAAAATATTTTTCATAGTAAAATAATTAATTTGTTTCATTATAATATATAAATTAAAGGTATTAAAAAAGGACAAAATTAAAATTCAGTATCAAACTTAAATTTGATTTGTTCATTATGATTGGGGATGAAAAATTAATAGGAGGTAAAATTGGCAAAATATGCACAAAAAAATAAAAAAATATGCATTTAAAACCATTAAATATCAGAGAATCATGTCTTATTCTTGAAAATATTCATAAATAAACTCTACGATGTATTTTATTTTTGACGATAGTGAAGAAAAAATAATCACATAATAATAATTAATTAGATGATATAAAATTCACTAATGTCCAGATAAATGTTACACCATTATATTATATTCCAATTTAAGTATTATTCGATAATAATCGAATAGTACATAAATAGTACTTACATCTACCTACAGTCCACTAAAAAAACGACGGTAACAAGTACAATAAGTTAATAAATGCACGTTTTACATTTTAGATTTGGATTCTATACAAATAAAGCTACAGATTTTGTATTCAACTTTTGTTTTGATTAATATAAAAATAATATTGTGAATACATTTTACTAAAAATGCATTTATATGCCCAAAAAAATCATTAATTAGCAATTCTTAAAAAAATTACCAAAATAAGCCAGAAATAAAAAACCCCTAAAATGAATTCACTAAGTTATAGAACAGATTTTTAGCTTACCTAGCTATAAATAGAATATATAGATAAAAATATAAAATTTCTATAACTGCTTATTCTTTATTATTATAATTAAAAGCAAATACTTATAAGAAGAATAAATGGGCGGAAGAAATAAAGCATCACTAGCCCTTCTAAATTCACCACTGAATATAATGTAATTGAGACATTAAGTAGGTACAAGGTAAAACAATTTACTTTAAAATCAGATGAAGACAATGCATGTTGTATAATAGTTTCAGATAAATTTTGAAACTGTCCAAGAGCTAAATATAAATTTTCTAATTCAGACACAATTTTACACTCATGATATTCCATCAACCAATTGTAGTCATCTGATGAATTTATCCTGGTTTAAAATAAATAAATATTGAAATAAATATAGTAAAATATTTTTTATCCAAGAAGACTATTATTACCTTTTAACACTGTCCCTTAAAAATAAAAGGAACTCCACAATTTGCTGCCTAATGTCAGCATAATTAACTGTTTTACAGTTACTTGGATCTTGATACCTGAATGTTTTGCTCTGATCTCGCACAATAGAGCTTAAACTTAACAAATGTTTTCTAAACATGTAAATAGTAGTTAATTATTTCGATTATAAAAATTAATAAATTCCAAAATAATAAACATACTTTGCCATTCTGAATAATAAAGGAATGTCATATACTAAACTATGGCCTTTATGAAACGAATAACCAAATAATATTAAATGGTCAGACTGATTTTCACAATCGAATGTTGTAGAATTTAAGTATATTTTTTCGCGTTCAACTAATTGTTTATTTGAAACATTCAACTGACCTTTGCAGTTAAAACAAGATGTTGACGTTGACAGATCTACAAACCAGAGCAATAAATCAAACCTTTTTACCAACTAAATATCAATTAAATACATAAGCGAGTGATATTATTTTTATACAGTGGCGTACGCAGGGGTAGGGTTCTAGGGTTCTGACCCCCACCGAAATTTTTTCATTTTACAAAAAATATCTCATTTACCACCATTTGAATACACAGTTGATCAATTGTTGGTAATTTTTAATTTATTATTAATTATAATTTGTTATAACTTATAGGTAACTAATTATATAAAAACTGTAAAGCAAATTATTTAAATTGTTTATTATTATTAAAATGATTTACTCATGTAAAACCCTAACCGAACTAAAATCCTGCGTACGCTACTGTTTTTATATCCTTACCGGTATTTTCTGAGTGATGTTCTGATGAAAACAAATGCATATTGACCAATGATGTAAGATAAATATTTCTTGTAAATTACGTAATTGTATAACTAAAATGTAAGCTTCCAAGTATTTTTTTCAAACAAATAGATGCATTATTAGTAAAAGTCGATGTGGAATAATTTTTAGATTGACAACAACAAAGAGAACATTTTCTAGTCGTGAGAATAGATAAAAGATAACATGCGTAACAAGAATATTTCAAGACTTAATTCGCGTTTGGCGTTTCTAAATTGTGGCAAAGATAAATCCAAGATTATATTTCATATGATCTGTGTTTCTGGCGGGAAATGTATACTTTATAAGACGGCCACGGTATACCGTGAGACGGCACCGAACAGTGTTGACACATTGTAGATGTGAAATTGCAGAACGATCGGTACGGTCACTCCACAAATCCATAAAATTTGCGAGTTACGTCTTGTGATCTTCATTCACAGCTCGAAGTAAGGAATAAATATAATATCACAAATCGTTTAAATACTTTAAATCGCGATTCTCAGAAGTAATGTGAAATATCGTAAAATATATCGTGAAATATAGTATTTTATTAATGGCTATAATGATAGTATTAAATAGCCAGATTTCTTAATTTTACCTAGTAGGTATCTAGATTTAATACCTAGATTCATACACAAAGTTGAAGCCACCTTTTTCGCCATGTTTCATAAAAATCACATAAAAGTCATTATTATAATTATTATAATTAGTTTGTTTTAAATTTATTTTTTGATTTATAGAAGGTATGGGTTGTAGAAAAGAGACAATGGGTATTATTGCCAATTTGATAAGTGTTGTAAAACTATGTAGGTATATGGGTCATGTTAACAATTAGGTAGGTTAAGGTATCTGGAATTTATCAGGTAATGAAAATCGTTCATCCTTGATCAATATTGATACTTCGTTGATATGAGCATGGATTGAAAAAAACGCAGCTAGGAGTGATGAGGATTTAGATTATTATTATTATTTTAGATTATTCAATCATATAACATATTAGGCACTAGGTGAAAAGTTTCAACTTAGAACGCTTTAATGTGAGCTGAAGTCGAAATGCATATGATTAGCTTAACGTATGGCTCTTCAAAAAGCATTTTCCAGAATCTAGATTAAATTCAGTTTTCAAATTTCAAATTCAAAGTCAAAATATTGTTGGAAAATTTTATTATAAATTTAAACATCAATTAATAATTTTAGTAACATTGACTGTTTTATGACTATGAATATAATACAATTATAGCACCATTTTATTTCATAATTTTCAAAACATTTAGTTTGAACAATACTAAACATAATTAATACTAATATCATATGACATTAAAAATAAGTTAAAAATATGTGATTAAAAAAATACTGTTATTATAACCAGATCTATTTCATCTCGATCCCAAGAGATATCAGTTTATAATTTTGGTCATCAATGATCACTTATGAAAAATGTTGTCAAACTATAAATAGTTATCATGAAGTTACTAAATAAATCATTTATTGTATTAACTAGCAATACATTTTTGAATCTCTAAACAATTCAGACTGGTTTCGTCCTTAAGGTTCAAGATGAACTGGACAGGTTATAATTTCATATGATTATGAACAAAAAATAAACTCATAGATGTAGTTATAACGATAAGTATAATGAGTTCTTTTATTTTGTATAAAAAATGTATAAAAATTAAAAAATCAGAAATTAAATTTGTTCACGTTTCTTTAACTTGACCAATTTGGTACAATTGGTTTAAATATCCATTGTTGGTTGGCATTATTCGAATCACATGGTGTTAATATCACCTGGTCAGATAATGGATGAGCACTAAGACACTTTCTAGTGATTGAATGTAATAATAACTTGTTAGTCTGTAAAAAAAAAATAAACAAGAGGAGATTAAATATGATTTAAATTAATAATGGTATCTATAAATCAGTAATTTAAAAATCAGGATACCTTTTTTTTTTAGAAAATTATATTTTAATACTTGTTAACTATGTTTTTTTATAAACAAAGTATTATAATCATTATTTTTGTAGAAATAAATCAGTAAATATAAATAATAAAAAGATAATTTTAAAATTTACAGAACCTATAGAATTTTGGATACTTGGACTAAAGAAGGCTGACTAACAATCTGAGTATAAATAATTATTCAAAAACATTGTAATTTTAATATTACTTGTAAAAATAATCGCTAAAAATTTTTCATTATTAAACTTTTTTAAGTATATGAGAAATATTTAACATTAAATTTAATATTACTAACTACAGTTATATTATTAATATCTAAATCAATAAATTAATATTATTTAAACAAATATTTGAGTTTTTGATTAATAAATAAAATACATGTATCATATTAATTATACGTACAGATTCATATTGCCATGGACCATCAACAGTTCCTAATGGACACACAACTAACTTGACATTCTGTCGATCACCAGCAATGCAACGTTCACCAACACCAAGTTGTCCTTTAGTGTTCAGTCTATAAAGCTGTAAGCACAATGAATTAAAATTTATAATAGACTAGTAAAATTAAAAATAAGAATTATTTATAATTTTGTAATTAACATTGAAAATTAAATGGAGTATAACATTTTTAAGTTCAAGTGGGAGAAAATGTTTGTTTTTTTTTTTTGTAAAAACAAATAAAATTTTTATTATCAGGGCTTCACTAAAATAAGACAATTGATTAAGTGTGGAATTCACAAAAACTGAAATTGTTCAAAAATGTGTTTAAATATTAAACACTACCTGAATAATTTCAAAGAGCATCATACATTATTTTAAAATCTCAATAATATAATTCCGAATTATTACTTTTTTTAGATTTGAGTGAAGTGAATGATTTCTGTGAACACTTTTTTGGGTATTTAATGAAGTCCATAAATCTTATCTAGCAACTTTAAAAATCGAAAATTGCATGTATATTGTACTTTAAGAGAGGTCATTTTAACTTTCATCAATAGGTTTTTTTCAGATATTAGGAAAAACAGAAAAAAACCGAGTAAAAATGGTGAATGACACTTTCACTATTTCAATTTATTTATTGAGTCATAATTCAAAAAGTAATGCTGCTAAAAACTTGAAATTTTCATCATGTATTAATCGTGATACCTACATACTTTACAAAAGTAAAAAAAAAATTGACTTCTTTTGGGCTAAAAATAAAATGTCGAAAAAAAGCTTGGTTTGTCTTTTATAACATTTTTAATATTTGACAATTTGTTTTATGATCATACTAATATACTTAACTAATAATACAAAAAAAAATTTAAAAAATCGTTATTTCACATTTTCTTTTTATAAGTGTTTCAGTAAATTATTATAGGGTTTTTTTATACAGAAAAACTGTTTATTCATCAAATTTTAACTTCAAAATGTGTGTAAAAATTAGTAACAATAAGTAAATTCGATAAAAATATTTGAAAACAGACATGGATATATATGAGGAGGGAGGCCCACCAGAGTGAGAACCATCTGACATTGATGAAATTTAGTTAACAGTCAGGATTCAAGAGATCATGACACTTGTGTATTTTTATTAAAAAAAGAAGATTTTCTGGTAAGGATTTGCCAGCTAATACATTTGTGTGGTTGTTTTACATATTTTGTGAAATTCGTATAGTTGTTTTTAGCTGTGATAAAGACCATTTAACTTTTAAGTTATTGTGAGGTTAGAGATGTACCATGGTACATAAGTTATTTTTTGGAAGGAAATTAACTGATGGGCTAAAATGGTAAGATTAGGATGATTGTATTTAGGAGAAGACTTAACACCACTCCATATTTAAATGCTGTAATCCAAAAGTATACAACTTATTACATGAATTATAGAATTTTTTTTCTGTATTATAATGCTAAAGATTATTATAAAGAAGCTTTTTAGAAATTTTTAAACTGATACTATCAGTACATAAATAAATACTATTTATAACTATTTCATAAATTATCTATTATTATAAAAATATTGCATACCTGATTATTTCCTTGGCCATGGCATAATTCTAAGCCTACTAAAGATGGTGGCTGATGACCTCTAGTGTCCAAACAAGTATTTTTACCAACATTGCGTAGCTAAAAGTAAAAATTAGTATTACATTTATTATTACAAATGTAGTAAGATAAATTACTTACTTCTCCCCAGTGTAAATTAGGTGGAAGTTCAGGAAACTTTGTATACACATCATACGCAACATTTTCCATAAACCATGAAAAATCTTTACATTGTAGTTTATCTTTCAACTCTAATTGTTTGCTTATATCACCCATATCTAAGTAACGTGCTAATGGTTCACGAGTATAAAAATATTCTTTATGTTTATCATCAAACCATGTCTCGATTACACGTTTATAATTCTAAAATAGAATACACAATATAATTAAAATTATAATATGTTCAGGTATATTATATTAAACAATTCATACATATGTAATCAAAGGTCCTTTGACTTTTTTGCCAAGTTCTCCAAAGTTATAAGGCATAAATCCACGATAAACATGTCCAACACGGGAACAAGGTACCCATTCAATACTTCCACCACACTGCCAAATCTAATAATTAAACAAATTAATCAAATAAAATAAGACTACAAAATAAGAATCAGTAACAACACTAAACATAGCACAGTAAATATAGAGCAAATATAAAAAATCATGTTATTTAAAATATTAATATTTTATTACTGTTATCCAACATAAAAGTCATAAATCAACATGATTTAAATTAAGGTAGGTACTATGAATAACTAATCAAAAAATTAAATTTTATTTTTTATTAAAAAATATTTGATACATATAATTCACTGTATTTAAAATTATGAACTAACAGTATTTTTAAATTAACAACAATTAAACTGATTACTTATGGGTTATGATTACACGTTTTGTTTATAAATAACTGCATATCATTCTATTTGAAATGGCAATTTTTGGTATATAATAGTTTAAAAAATTTGTATTTTGTTTAAGATATATATATATATATATATATATATATATATATATATATATATATATAGAAAATGATAATTTTCCTCTGCAAAATATTGAGGAAAAAATTAATAGAAGATATAAAAATTCAACTTCAAATATGATGTTAATAGATAAAATTTAATAAATGATCTTACTTTAAATGACAGTTCAAAATTCTCTCCTCCCCATACAAGTAATCCAGGATCATATGCTCCAAGTTCAAGAAAATAATTTCTATCCATGGCAAAAAGACCTCCTGCATGAGTCGGGGACCTAAATAGTTTTTATTAAACATTGTATTATATATGATTGTAAAATTATTAAGAAATAAATAATACTTGTAAGGTTCGCTTTTATAAGTTCGTTTTCTTTCTTCTTTGGCCGGTATTTCAATTTCTTTATATAACATACCCCATTCAAATATACCACGAAAAGCATGATCTTTTTCATAAACTGGACGATATTCCCAAGTACTATGATCAATTCCATCAATCACAGGTACAGTCATAGTTTTTCTAGTGTATGAAACCGATTCATAATAGTATGATAAAGAATAGTTAATAATTAATAATTATTATTTATATTAAAAATATATATAAATAAAATGATAATTCAGTTAAATATAAAAAAACAATACCTATCTCGGGCAATAGGTGCTATTAATGGTGGCAACCAATTGTATCCTACTTCACAATGTGCATCCAAAAATAAAATTACTTCGCCTCTAGCATTAAAAGCACCTTTTGATCGTGTTCTAATAAGTCCTTCACGTTCGGAGTTCCTAATTAATTTGACTTTACCATTAAATTTTTCTATATAATATTCCAATTTTTTTTTCAGGTTTTCTAAAAATAATTTTTATTAGTTGTTTCTTGATTTTTTTTCACACTGTATAAATTACCTTTACTACTAAAGTCGTCAACCAAAAGAATTTCTTCCAAAAACTGAGGTGGAGTTCTATTTAGAATGCTGTGAACCGTTCTCAATAAAGATGACCAACCTTCGTTATGAAATACAATTATTACACTAGTGCGTGGCAATTGTTCAGGATAAGTCCAATATTTGCATCTGAAATGTAAATCACACAAGTGTAATTTAATTAATAAAATAACATGATTCAATAAATAATTAAGTATTACTCGTCCATGCGTAGATCTGGAATTGATCTATTAAGAGAGATGTCATCTGAACAAGCCATGTTCATACCATACTCAGATAAAGATTGCAATGCTTCGTTTTCTCTGTCACTAGGTACATGATGAGCTACACCTCCTTCACCTGGACCAGATTTGTGAATAGAAATAGGACGTTCGAAATTCCCAAGGATTTGTTCACGAAAAATTGGTACCTGTACCAATATTATAAATAATTATTATGTTTAAAATTAATTTTTATTTTTTTTTTTTTAGAGTAATATGGTCAAAATTAAATTACCTGATTTGAGAATTTAGAATGTCGAGGAAATGATGATTCACGTGAGTTGTGTATTTTTTCTGAACGATGGTATAAAGCCAATAGTAATATAACTATAATGATAGTGCCAATGCTAATTTTTGCAAATTTATTGCGCTTCAGTTGAATAATTCTGAATCTCATAGACATTTTTTATGTTGACAAATAAATACCTTATATAAAACAAGCAATAATTAATTAAAAGATTAATTAGCCTAATATTAGTTTAATATAAATATTTTAAATCAATATGTAAAATGGTGTAATTATTCTACAGGTTGTTACACTCACATTAGCATATAAAATCCACAAACAGAATGGCGTTTATTTATTTAAGAGTCAACATAAAAATAAAAAAGCATAAGTTTCAACACGTCAAATAATTTAAAAATGACATTTCCATTTCCACTAAAACAAATTTTACATGTAAATTTTGTTGACGTATTATTTTTTTCTTTTAAATTGGTAGTTTTTGTTTGGCAATTTAAGTGATACGCGAAATCAGCGATAAGGATAATGTTATTATCACCTATGAGATACCACGTAGACGGGAATCGAACCATAGCAACCACGATTTAAGCACTATAGTCACAGATTAGATAAAACCGCAGATATATAAATTTTTTTATATATCTGTGGATAAAACTAATTATTTTTCATCTAATCTGTGCTATAGTGGCGGCATACGTGATACCATTGATTATAAATATTTGAATTATCTCTATAACCTTAGCATATAAGCTATCTACCTTCCCAATATAACAATAATTATCAACTTCAACTGAGTTTTATTCAGAATTATTTTCCAAATTAAATGGTTTATCATTGAGTTAAAATTAAAATTAAATTATCGTAGGTCACCATCATGCGTTATATTGTTCGAAGAATAAAGCGATGAAAGATGAAATTCTAAAACTAGAAATCTAAATTCTGAAAACTAACATTGTCTTATACCGGCTATTTTTTAAATTTCATTTTATGCTTATTAATATGTCATATGTTAATTATACTTGGAAAATGAATGTTAATTAATAAAACTTACGAATAAATACGACTACCATTATTTAATATTTATGAAAATCAAATTAATTTGTGGAAAGTTCAACTCATTAATGGTACCTACTGAACCAATCATAAATTATCACCTTTACAACTTACTATAATCATTCAGGAAAAATCACATACTTTAAACACCAATTTTGGAATACATACAGAATAGAATGACTATCTTTCATTTATTTATGGAAAGCTCAAAAATTATAGTACAGTGAGGGACTAGAAAAATATGTTGGCCTCCGGTGACCTAATATTTTAACACAAAGATATGTGTTTAGGTATTTTAATTTGATAATGATCTTACTTATGATATACTTAACTAACTAAATGTTTTGAAAAAAAATTGAATAACTAAAAAATCGTTAATTAGGTTTGTTTTCTTTTTATACGTTTTTAGAACTACAATTTTGAAGAAAGTTATTAATTACACGTAAATGGGTTATATTTTTCAATAAAAAGCTTTTACGATTTGGAATTTTTATCGGTAATTTTTTTGTTTGATATTTAGCCATGAATAAAGAGATAATTGTACAACATATCTATTTTAAATTTTTACCAAATATTAACGTGACTTTTTTATAGACTTGATCAAAGTTTTTAGAAAATTTGACTATTTTCGACCTGTACTTATAATTTTAAAATTATTGAAAATATCTCGTTTTTTGTAAGTTTTTGTCTCAATTTAAATTTACAATCTTTGATACTAAAACCTGAACATTTAATATTATTTTACTCATATTCTCTATTAACAATGCTAAAAAAAAAATTCAAATTTCGTGTCACGATTTTTTTTCATTCACGTTTAAATTTCAAATTTTGACAAAAATCATTAATTACATGTAAATTAGCGATGATTTTAATAAAAATCTTATACTATTTGGATTCTTCATGTGGTACTATTATTTCATCAATAACTACTCCACATATTGACATATATTTCTATTTAGGGTTCAAGTTTCATAAAGATCGACTCAATGCATTACGTTTTACTCGCGTTTAAAGTTGGAATTACAGCTCAATATTTTTTTACGCAAAATACTAGTTATTTTTATTCCATGAAATTTGTAATTTTTGGTTACTAGATCTAATGTGAGTATACAATCTTCTTTATAAATAACCCTAACTACATTTTAATTTATATTTAGTAATTGGTTGCGATAATTTTTTTTTATATAAGCTAGAAGTGTTTAAATATGACGAAATAGAGCATTCTTACAAATATTATTAAATTTACATTGATTATTCCTGTGATTAATATCAACCTTTTTTCCAGAAACTTGTAAAGTTTTTAAAATAATAAGGTTTTCATTTTTTTAGTTTCGTTTTTATATCAATTAGTTGATAGTAAAGTCTGAAATTATTATTTGAGTTTCACTCAGAATTGGTTTCCGAAAACTACATAAAACATATTTAACATAATTAAAATAACATAATATACGTACCGTTCATCAATCGTAGAAGTTTCTTTTCTAAGGTTCTCTACACCTAACTCTATAATCTTATCTTAAGAGCGAAGAGTCTCCATGGTTCATGGATGTCTGGTTTTTAACAAATCAAGTTTTATCAGAATCTGTCAGAGTAAAAATTTACGAATCTCAAATTAGGAGATACTAAAATATTGAACATTAAGTATAACATATTTCAATTCAAATATGCACATCAAACAAAATATAATTGATATTTTTAAAATGTGTAATTAGATATGTATCTATATTTTATTAGTTTACGCCGCAACCCACATTTTTTTTTAGGAACATTATTAATTCGGCTGAAATAGTACATGTTATCTGTATAAGGGTACTTATGGGGGATGGTGTCATATTTCCTCTCTTTGGTTATTTCTTTGGTTTTCTGATTTTCATCAATAAATTATAAAAACTGTATTATTTATTATTCAAATAAAAATTTATGTTTTGAATATATTTTTTCATATAGGTAATTTCAAATATTTCGTGTCCTATGTTTATCAATAACAACAAAATACGTGATAAAGTAATGGAAGGATCCAGGGGTATTCTCAAGATTTTTTGCTGGGGGGGTGATATGAATAATTTTCGCAATATCCTTAAGTATTTTTAATAATTATTTTGAAATTCATTGCTCGGCTCTACCTCTCCTGCTGTGGACCCACGCTTGAAATATCGAATGTTTAAACTATACATCGTTTATATCCACAAATTTATTTTCATTTTTCTTTTGATTTTTAGGACAATAGTAAAAATATTTAGAACTTCCTTAACAATCAAAATTAATCAAAATTAACTTTACTGTGGTTAGCTAACAATAAGCGTAATTTGATGATACAATTGTATAAAAAACTGGTAACTACTGTAGTTTATTAAGTGCACTGGTAAGAATGTTTATTGCAATAATTGTTTCATTACTGAATGCATTTTTTGACAATCAGGTTGTCGAAATTAGCAGTCATTTACAAACTAGATAAACTGTATTCAGTTACTGTTAATTTCACCTATAAGGAATATTAATTATTTAAATTTAACTTTTTTATTTTATTTATTGAGTTTTGATTTTTGATTCGGTGGTTTTTCTTATTACAAATTTTTATAAAGGTGAACATGGTGAAGCCAAGTTGTTTTTAAATAAAAGTCGAAACGTCAAATAATTGATTTAATACAAAACACTTGGAATGAGTTTAGTTAACCAATTAATAACCAAAAAATTATGAAATATTTAAAAAATTTGGTTTCTGTTAGTTTTATCTCCGGACACTTAATGTTAATGCTTTAAGATAGTTCTAAAAAGTACTTCATTAAACAAACAACATCAATTTTTATATTGTTTAATGTTTATAGGTATACCAGTAAATTTACCTGTAGAAAAAATAATCATAATTTTCTCTTTTGAAAAAAGGTACAAAATATTCTATTTTTTTTTTCATTTTGATAAAATTTACAAGGA
The DNA here is from genome assembly GCA_027580255.1 of Therioaphis trifolii. Classification (NCBI taxonomy): domain Eukaryota; kingdom Metazoa; phylum Arthropoda; class Insecta; order Hemiptera; family Aphididae; genus Therioaphis; species Therioaphis trifolii. The sequence continues at coordinate 46,611,627 of CM050404.1, forward strand.
ACATTAATGATTTAATACAATTGATTATAAAATAAGAACAGTGATAAATTTATTACCAACGATTTGTATTCTTTACTCCAATTGCTAATGTGGAAAATAATAACGAGTCAAATAATTATTTGTGAATTATCTCTAAATATCAGTAAGCATAAAAATCTCTAAATCCTTATACATATTTTGGATTAAAATAATAGTAATTGGAGATATATCCCCCACACTCCTTCTCCCTGTAATAATTCCCAACGAATTATCGTGAATTTTACTCATACATTTTGCCTCAAACTCGGGAAGTTTTATAGTAAGGTATGAATACTACATAATATTAGTTATATAAAACTAGATGGCACACTTTATCATTTTTAAGAGTGATTCAGATAAAACTTATTGTTCGAGAACAAGGAGTAAATCTAAAGTCAGGGATGATGTAAATTGAACTATAAATCAACTGGAAAGGGGTGTAAAAGCCTCGCACATGTCTGTGATAAGTGGAAAATTCTAATTCTCTCTCTTTGAAAAAACTTAACTTACTACGTGTTACTATGTATACGTATAAATGTACCTATAATATATGTGAGAAAAATTTTGGCCTTTTAAAATACTAACTTCTTGAACTTAAAATGACGTCACTGAGCTTGTATAATACTACCTATAACAAACGTTGATAAATATTATAAATCATGCAATTATAGTAAAAACATGCGTATTTACGTATTTTAAGTACTCATATTATGCGATGTATATTCATATTGCAAATGTGTATGGATGTGTATAATTGCAGCATGAATTATAAAAATTTTAACAGGTCACGCGTGAAAAAATTGCACATCATATATGAATATGATATCATATATATCACTAGGGAACGGATTTTAATTTAAATAAATATTTTTATGTAGTAATAGCATCGGGAAGTTTTCGATATATGTATACGTTTCATTTAATTTCAAGCAATCTGATGCTAATTTTATTTTAAATATTTTTAAATATTTTAGGATAATTAAATATTTTTAAATATTTTAGAATAATTAAATTTTTTTACAAATAAATACATAAATTATGTAATATTGTAGAATTTTCGTGTATATTTTAATTACTTTAGAAATTTCCTTTTTTATTTTAGTATTTTACGATACGATATGCGATACGATTAGGTCTCTGTACTGTACACCTTTGACATCAAACGACAACGATTCGATATTTTATCTTAGAGCAAGTCATCTAAGTAGTAGGTAGTAATTTCAGTATGCGACATACTATTAAATAAAACTCCAAATAACGATTATTCAAAAATTGAATACACTCCAAAAGAAATAATGTGTATGAAATATGTACCTGTCACGTCCGTTGATGTGGAGAGGTCATTCAGCCGTTACAAAGCAATGTTAAGACAGAACCCCCGCCACTTTACATTTGAAAATTTTAAGTTATACGTTGCATCTAACTGTTTCCCACATGAAGATTATGATGATTCAGAATAAATTTTTAATTTTTTTATATTTTTTAATTAATTATGTAATAATTCTATCTTTTTTCAATTTAAATATTTAAATATCATATATTTATAAATAAATATTTATCAAGTAATAAAAACACACACACACACACACACATATATATATATTTAAATATTTTTGATTTTATACAAAATTAAAATCCGTTCCCTATAGGTATATCACACATTCATATACATGAAAAATAATGGTTTCAAAAAACGTAATTAATTCCTCTTGTTATATGCGGGTTAAATAAAAACAACAAAAAAACCCTCTTATCGCCTTACACATATTACACATGAAGGAGGGGGTCTAGGGAACCTAGTGCTTTGACTTTGTGTGGGACATTGTAGTTCGCAAATGTTCGCAATCGGATTTTTTTAAATGAATACACAACATGCACATATTAAATTTGTATGGACGATCAACACACAAGAAGTTTTGGTTACGAATCGTCAGAATAATAAAAAGTGTAGGTAACATTTTCAATACCTACTCAAAAAGTTAAAAAACAGTTATTTTATGTTGCGATACTCTGCAATTGATAGTTGATACTCAAACGGCAGTTACAACAACGAACCTGCACACGTTCTTCGGCCGCTTCTATGAAGGCTTCATTTCGCCTCTAATCTACAATATTTATCTGTGAAAACTAAAAGATAATAATATACTATGATATGATACTATGACGTATATAGATATATTGTATGCATATATATCATGCATCGCACTATTTATGTTATATAATATTTCTAATTCAACCGAGTATAGTAGAACCGGATTATAAAACACTATTATCTTTGTGTAATGTTTTTTTGGAATCTTTCAAGAAATAATGGGTATAGTGTATTAACCACAATAATCTCAAAGAAATATTGATAAATACCTAAAAAATCTGTGATATTTTTTCCATTAGTTTCTTTACGCATTTATACTAACAATATTTGATGAAAAAAGAAAACTAATAATAATAATAATAATAGATTGTAAAAATATTGGTTGTTGTAGTTTAAGATAATATGTGTGGAAATTTATTGGTCGGATTGTATGTTTTACTGTATTAACTCTAAAAAAAGATTATATTTTTGGCATGATGGGCGTCAAAAATTGTGATCGTCTGACATGTCTTTAAAAAAAAACACTTTCCATTTGGATTTATCTCAGTTTATTTTTTTACTAGTGATGATCTCTCATTAATTATAAATATGAACTACATTGTTATTATTAGTTTAGAAAATTAATTATTTTAATATTATACAAATTTAAAAGTTTAATTTTAATCTTACGGCATTCCGTTTTTTTTTTATGCGATTTTTGTTCTGCAAATATTAAAGTTTAAGAATCACTAGATCAATACGTAAGAGCCACTCAAAAGTGTATAATAAAAACATCAAGAAGTATAATAATAAAAATTGATTTAATGGAACATAAAATCAGTTTTTAAAGATATCTTCAAATACGCTCATTCAAGTATGGTATATTTTGCTATCATTTTTATGGATTATTCAATTAATCATTATCTCTAAATTTAGGTATACCTATATATGCGAAATGTTGTTACGTATGGAATTGTTTTTTTTTTAAAAACCTCATGATGGTATTGTGTTCCTAGTGATTGATTTGTATCTAGAACCGTAACAGTTGAAATAATAGTGTAAAAAAATATATTTATCTACAAAAGAATCACAGAAATAATATCGCTGAGTAAAAGTTAAATATTTTATAGATTACCTACTTATATCTCATAATCTCGTGACCACTTTTCGCTATCATATATTAAGGGATATATTTTTTAAATTTATCAAGGTATCCAAAAAATATGAAAATCCTAAATGAGCACACTAATATATATCTCATAATTAATCATTTTATCGATCATCGTCTATCACATTATTTTAATTTTATCGGAGCTTAACGTGAAATTGGTTGGTAGTAGGAAGATAATACTTACAAATGTATCAAAAGGATATCATTAATACGGGTTAAGTTCGTTTACTTATTATTATAGACGAACAAATTTTAGATGATGCATATTTTAATAATTTTAAGTAGACATTTTCACGCAGTTTGTTTTAAGCAATTTTCGTGCAATCTCTTAATTTCATACATAAGTTATGATAAACGTCAATATGCTTGTATTATACTATCAAGGGATTGAAGTATCAAATTTTGATTACAAAGTCTACACGGACGTCAAAACTTTATTCAAAATTAAATTTGGTGTTGTCCAATAATATTATCAACAGAACATAATAATTAGTTGGCACTTAAATTTATTAACACACACCATATAATGATTTTACATTATCGTAATGTATTTTCAAATTTTTAATAGAAACTATTTCAATAGTTAAGAGTTATGAGATGTGCGAATTGTGTGACGTATGAGGTTATTATTTATTAGTTTGAATTTTCGATAGTAATTGTTGTAAATAATTTCGAATTAGGTTTTATAAACATTTACACATAATTCATTGTATTTGTATAGTATATTATAATTGGATTGTAAATGCACATGTATTTGATGTATTAATTTTAAATTGTTTACTTAAATTTATTGATTTATACATACATATTTATACCTACTTATAGTTAAGGTCAGCCATTTTTTGCATTGAATATATTTGAAATATGAACTTGAAATTATTAAAACTTGTGATAATTTTTTTTATTGTTAAAATATGAATTATTAAATTCAAAAAAATAAATAAATAAACAATAAAAATGGATTCATTAATGCTTTATTAATTTTTGAGATCGTAAAAATAACACATTTTGAGTATTAAATGTAGCACATTTTAGATTTCTATAAATATCATGTGACATTTTTGACTAGATGAGTTTTTAATTTTTACGTTTGCTGTGAGATAGGTATCTTTTTTCTCAATCACTGTAAGATGCCATTTTGAAAAATATAAAATCATTGTAAAAACTAAAACCAACTGCTCCTTCACTCATTTCAGAAAGTATAACTTGAAAATAATATTGGTGTTATTTTTGATGCATTAGTCAATCTCACGTACAAAATATATGAATTGGGCTGGATACAAAGAAATAAATACTAAATAAACTTATTGATTAAAAATAAAAAATATTATAATACTGTTACATAATATTAGCCTGCATAGATGTCAGTGAAACGGGACGAGTAGTTAGCAAACAATCCCTTCCGTACATTTTAAAATTTCATTGATATCATTACTACGTTTCATACTTACTTTATATATATATATATATATATATATATATATATATATATAAGTATAACGCATAAAGTAGAAAAAATTTAAAAGTGCGTATAGCATTGGTAGAAATAAAAAAAAAAAGAAAGGAATACCCATGTTTTGTCAAGTATAACTATAATGAGATAATAATATACTGACATATATCATTTTAAATTATTACATTCAAATGTGGTTCTAGTTTTTTTTTTTTTTTGTATAAAGCATAAAGTGTAAGAATAAAATGAAAAATAAGTACAAAATAAAATTATACGATATACATAATGTAAAAAGATGTGTAAGGACGTACCCTAGATGATGAGCATAGACTTTTGTGTTGCACTGTTTTTACTTAACTCCATAATCAAAATAATTCCTCAATTAAATGAGTCAGTGAATGACAGAAATCTTTCGTTCTGTAAAAAAATCGTAATAATTATCTTTTTATTTAAACTGATTATTTATGTAATGTGCAATATGAAGCGTGTGTTTTTACGTTTTATACCGTGATGTTAAGTATAGAATTTGTTTTGAAAAATATTTCAAAGAGAAATAATATTGTTGTCTGTGCACCGCTAAGAATAAACCCTAAAAAAGTGCTCGGTAAAATCTATACTTAAACATTTGATTGAATACTATGTAGGTAACAATTTAAAATAATAATTGCACTATCATCTGTTATAGATGTTATTTTTCTCATAAAAAGTCAATACATTGGTATTAATTATTAATGATTGAACGAATTTATGTTTTTTTTAATGTTGAAAAAACATTTATTGAAAACTCAATAAGAAACGTTGAATGCAAAATGTAGATAAAAATTAAAATATCGTATATATTGACTGTATAAATACTTGGCGAATAAAAAAGAAATTCATTTTTTATTAATATTTCTTAGTATTAGAATGAAAAACGAAGACGTTACAAAGCATATAGAAATACATACAATTATAGTAAAAACTACATTTATATTTTTCTAATCGATATTAAAATGTACCATTTAAGTGTTCTCCATATGTAACTATCATAGTAAACACTAAACAGTACTATCACAATATTTTATGCTATGCTAAGTATGCTACTACCTACATCTACAAAACTTTATGTTATACTAAAAAAAGACGTTTATTCGCACCGTGGGGTATTTTTCGCTCCTCAGACAAGATAGTGGTGATAAGTGTGTTGAATTTTAAAGAAACGATAAATAATTTCTCTATCTAAACGATTCTGAGCAAACCTTTAGTGTAAAAATATACTGTTTATACATTTAACCGTTTTTAGTTTAATTTTCATTACGTTTTTTGTTTAAAACCCTTGAAGCATTTTTTTCTACACAGAGGGGAAAATTGTTTTTACCACAAGATTTAAATATATTATTTTATCTGTATTCAAAGGTTCACAATGATTGGATAGCCCAATTGTTTTTATACTCATTTAAAGGCGAAAATTGATATGAAAATTTTCAATTTTGTAAAAGTCATATTATAATTTGCTATGACGCTTATAAAAAAAAATTTGAGGTCACGGTTTTTGTTTTTTTTTGAGTATTGTTAGTTAGGTATATGAGTATAGTTATATAATATTTTCAGAACTTTTAGTCAACATTTAAAAATGTTATTAATGATAAACTTTGAAATATATGATATTTTCAAAGTCCTATTTTTAGCCCAAAAGTTGTCAATTTTTCTTCGAAATTTTTGTGATGTATGTAAGAATACGTCATAATTTTTGGTGAAAATTTCAAGTTTATTATTACATTACTTTTGAAGTTAAGACTATTAACTAAAATCGATTTAGTGAAAGTGCCATTTATATCAAATTTTACCACTGTTATCGGTTGTATAATAGTTTTTCCTCACGCCTGGAAAAACTATTGAGAAGTGAGAAAAATGAACCTTTAAAGTACCATTTAAGTACTTACACGCAATTTCCGATTTATAGAGATGCTGGATGGAACGTTTGAACAACGTTAAGTTGTTAAACAACGTAAAATTGTTTCTAGAAAAAAAATAAAATAGAAATAAACATCATTGTAAAACTAATAAATTTGTTGCTTCACTCAGAATCTAAAGTGTGATCAGTATAGAGTAAAATATAAAAACTGAAAATTTTAAATGTACATGTCAAAATATGCCATATCATTAAACTTTGATTTGATTTTTAACTTGTTTATTTTGAAGTGAAATGTATAAAGCTATTATGTTAAATTGTTATTCTATGTATTTATTTATTTATTTTTTTATTAATTAGATTTTGTGATACAATTAATCGCGATAGTTAGGGATATTCTATGTATTAGAATTTAGAATTCTTACGAAAAAAATAATATCCTATGAATTGAGAAGCAAAAATATATTAATACTTTATTATTTTCTTAAAATGAGATATGAGTGGTTCATAATGCATAGTTTTTGAAGAAGTAAAATAGTATATATAAGGAATAGACGTACGTAAATGTATTCGATTTTAAATAATTGTTCGATATTATTTTATTTTGTGCTCTGCAATGACATTTTTGTTGTAGTGGTATAACTTTTGTAAAGAATATTCCATAAAGTATGTTATACTTGGATGTAGGTATCAACTAATTAATTTCTCGATGATAGGAATTTTCGGTTTATTTAAGTTGTTAGTATTTAGTTAAATATGAAACAAGTACGTACTTCATCCCATGAGGGATTATTCGCTTCTCGGACAAGTTAATGGGGATGGGTGTATTGAATTTTAAAGAAATGATAAATCATATCTTTAGCTACACGATTCTGAGCAAAGCTTCAGTATAAACCGTTCATATATTTTACCATGTTTCGTTTGATTCTCGGTAGGGGTTTCTCTCAAATAATCTAGTTTTTTTGTTTGACAAAGAAGACATTATCTTTAACCAGAGTATTCAAAACTTGTTGTTCTATTTGTATTCAAAGTTGAAAATTGAAGTAAAAGCAGTTTATTACATAAGAATTGTAAAATAATTTACTTTATTTTATTTATTCGTATGACATGTATAACACAGTATAGCATAACAGCAACAATAACGAGAGTATAGATAAATGACAAATTAAAATAAAATAAAATATAAACGGTATAACAATACGTATTAAAGGGATTTTTGTTCACAAATCAATGTCTCATTGCTCCAACCAGGCCACTGCCTACGGTGTCCCTGTAAGGAAGTCTTTCGGGAGATCTAAATACTTGTCGATTTCCTCTTTTTCTCTGATTACACAGTTTTGTCTACGTAAATGAGGTGGTTCCATGTTAGCAAGTACATTCGGCATAACATGGACGTACACATTAAACAATATTGGTGCTAAAACTGAGCCCTGAGGTAAGCCGTTGTTGAGCACGCGTGTTTTGCTTTTCTGTCCTCCTAGGAAAACTCGAAAGTTCCGGTTACCAAGTATCGTCTCGATATAACGCAGTAAAACTGGGCATGGTATAATTTTTGATTTTTAGCACCATCAAGTGACGCCAAGAGAGACTTTCCTAGTTCTATGTTTGAGTTTTGTTTATATTCTGTAAAAAGATTTTTGGATTGTTCGTACCACTCTGGTACATAGGTTTTCCTGTATCCCCTCGGGATGTTTTTCTATACTGATAGGAGCTTTAGGAATTCGATTCACTATTTCTTCTACATATTTTTGGAAGCCCTGCCTGTTGGCTTTTTTAAAGTTCCATCTTATATTTGGTAATGACTTGAATGCCTGTAAGTTGAAACCTACTATGATTAATAGGAGCCTATGCTGACTGTTGGAAAAATCTCCAATCACGGTTTTGTCTGCTGGGAGTAGGATACCATCATCATTCAGTGTAACTAGTTTGAGGTCTGGGTTATACCCAGCTTTCCATCTTGCTTCCTAATAGTTACATGGTCCTTTTAGGTCTTTGATCAAGTGTAGGTCTTGTAATTTAATCCACTCTTCTAACACTTCTTCGGCTTCATCTATGGTGCTATATCCACAGGTCGTGTTATGACTATTGAAATACCTTACTATTAATGAAGGCTTTTAGATTGCAGGAAGGGTACCAGTTAACCAACTGGTTCCAGGGGGTTTATAAGTATTGTATATATTCACGCCCTCGATAGTTATACCGATAATTGAAGTTGCTTCTACTTTTATAATAGTGGTAACTGAGTAATCTATAATGTCTTCCTGTATATAAATGACAGTTCCATATTTTGAGTGGGAATCTAGACATGTGATTTTGAATCCTTTAATACGTTATCTATGATATTGGGCGTCATCCGGGACGTGGGATTCTTGAAGGCATAGTACATCCGCCTTTTGCTCATCGGCGATTCTCTTCAAATATGTACGCTTTGCTTTAGATACGCCTTCTACATTGATTTGTATGATATTCAAATTGTTTAAGTTCGGTTCAAGATATTGGTTATAGAGGTCTGAAAGATCTCAATCGTCGTCAGGGCAGCTCTTAAAAAAGCTATTTTGGGGTGGGGGAGTTCTCGATGTTATTTAGTTGTACTCATTATGGGACGTGCGATTGAAAATCAATGGTCGTCCGTCGAAATTGTTGGCTATTGGTCACGGTCTCTAAAATGTGTGCAGGGGTGGCCTCAAGCAGGCTGCCAACATACACCCCCAATAATTTACTTAAATGCTCATAAAAGAAATAATGAGTCAAGATTTTTTCAGTATCGTTAGTGAAGTGTATGAGTAATGTCATATTCAATTTTCAGAAGTTTTCACCAAATATTAAATACTTTATCGGAAATATACTTAAAATAAATGTGGTATCTTCAAAGTTCTATTTTTAGCTCAAAAATTTTTTTTGGAACTTTTTTAAAGTTTGTAGTATTACGTCAATAAATGGTGAAAATTTCAAGTTTCAAGCAACATTATTTTTGTAGTTATGACGAAATTACTTTTGTCGATTTAATGAAAGTGTTGTTTCTGGCGAATTTTACCGTTTTTACTTGGTTTTTTGGTAGTCTTCCCTCATGCCAGCAAAAAACCATTTCAAGGAAAGTTTAATAAACCTTCAAAGTATCATCTGCATGTGATTTCTGATAGACTTGCTGGGTGAAACTGTTGGACAAAGTCAAGTTGAGCAAAAAGTGTCGCTAGAAATAAATCATCAATGTAAAACCATACGATCTTTTACTTCACTCTGAATCTAAAGTATGTACTCGTATTATATTCATGGTTAGTTAAGGTATTCAATACAATTTAAGTTGGAAGTTGCATTTTTCGGGATCAGAAGATGCATACTCAAGAGTTAAGAAATTTTTAAGATAAGAGACGATATTTCTATTGATATTTCACACTCTTCTTTTAAGTTTAAATAACGATCAATAGAGGAAACAAAATGTATGTATGTATAACAATGTTATAGTAAAGACTATAAAATATAACACGTATTTTTACATACAAATATACTATTAAATATTAGTGTATAACTTGTACTAAATAATAAACTGTAGGATATACAAATGTATTTTGTATGATGTGTTATTATTAAATAGAATTTAAATTCAAAGTACAAATTCAAGTATCCAAACATTTTTTATCGGTTTACAAAACACTTTTTTAGGTGTGGGTGTTACCAACAGATGTATTATATTATTAAAATAAACGGAAAAATAACTATTCCCATCACATTAAGCATTGTTCGTGTAACTTTATTGCAATATTCTGTAAATGGGTCGGGAGAAATTTAAACTTCATGAACTCCTCTATGAACGCCCTTGACGCTACACATGTATTATGGTCATTTTTTAATATTGGAAGCTGGATAATGTGACGTAAACTCACACAACGTAACCAAAATGTAATACAGAACATGAATCAACTTATAATCGTATAACTTACATAATGATTATACGTTGTTCTTTTGTATACCTTTTAATTTGTTTTTATTCCATGTGTATTTTGAATATGGCTACTAATATTTTAATAAAAAATTGTAAATTAAATTTTTCCTAACATTAAAATAATAATTTTAATTCCTTGCCAAATATTTTTTTAATATTTTTTTTTATTTACAAGACTGATTTATATCCGATATATCTAATATATAAATGTGAAAACGAAAACCTTTGAGGCATATGTTCTCAGAAACTACTGAGCTGATCGTTATGATTTTTTTTTTTTAAATTGAAGAGCTCATTGCGGAGAAGGTTTATGGCATTTGATCGATTCTCTAACGTATTCACGAGCATAATAAGACTTTTGAAATTCCGTATACCTATGCTCTGTATAATGTTGCAATTTTATTCTTAGTGAAATCACTTTGAAAATCTTTGTACGGAAATACTTCGGAGTTTAAATACTGTTCGGACACGGAACGAGTGCCGCCAAAAGAACGGACGTTATAAGTGCGTATATGTCAAAGTTCCGAGCGGCACTGCCCCCAACCGCAATCCTGTACCACCGAAGTCTACCGGCGTTTTTCTGGACCAGAATTTATTTTCCGTTCGTTTCTCTCTTATCGCCGTACTCTGTCGTGTTTTCGGACCGATGTTTCTTTTTTAAATGACGACCGCACGAAGTTCGTCATGGTAGTCGACTGTTCACCCGTCGTCGCTTTTCCCGCACCAGCTCGCCGTGTCCAGAACGGACTTTTCAATCATGGCCGCAGTTGTAAGCGTGCCCGCCAACGAAGGTAAATTTTTTCGATTCTTTCAACTATATATATATATATATATTAAATTTACCGTGATAATTATTTAAATAGTTATTATCTTGACGAGGTTTTATGTTTCCAAACAATAAAATGTTCAGTTATGGTTATTTTTTGTGCTAGATATATGATTATGGAATCTTAATTTGTTTTTATAAATCATGTTTGAAATTATCACTTTTAAGGATCAATATTTAACATAATTTCATATTAAAAACAATGCTTATTTCTTGAATTTTTTTAATATTAAATATTTTCTACAATGAATTAACGTACAACATAAAAGAGATTGTTGAAACTCATTCCAAGATTGCCTCGTTTATTCCATGAAATTATTGTGAAAAATATGAATTCTTAAAATATAATCTTTTTTCCCTCGAGCTTTAATTTTAGCTAATACAATTTGTATGCATTTAGACTTATTTTTTCCCTCACGCAATTTTTTTAAATCTAAATCTATGTTATTATCATAAAATATTGATTGATTAATATCTAAAAAAAAAAAAAAATGTTTATAATGTAACTATAATTTTATATTTTTATTACTTTTAATTCAGAGTTACTTTTTATATTATTTTATCTGTTTTTGTTAGGTTTTACTACACTTATTTAGTTTTTAGTTTTTATTTGATATGTTTCCTTTATATAATTTGTAAAAGGGTATATACCCGTTGATATACAACATAAATAAATAAATAAATAAATAAATAATACCCATGTGAAAAGAAAAGAATGTTAAGTGTGTAAAATTACGTTTCATAAAATATGACAACGTGTTTATAATGAAGCAATAAAGCTCGTTTAATTTGGAATTTTTCGGAAACGTAGGTATTTTGCACGTATGAAAGCAAGTAAATTATGCTTAATGATAAATACGTATTTTCATTTAAATCTGTTTATCAATGATATAATATAAGCTTGATGTTTTGTGCGGACATTATCTCAGATTTAATATTGATGAATACCCAATATACTGACTCCACACTCTGATACGTTTTCACCCACACCTTTTAACTTTTCTCCGTTTCAAATAATGGAAATTTACGTAACATGCGTGTTAACATACATGATACATTTGACACAGTAAGTTTAAAATGCATTGTGTCATTTCATGAGTAAACTCAGTTTATATATCCAAAAACTTATTGTGTTAACTTAGGTATCATACAAATTCAATACAAGCCCTAAATATTATTATTTACGAACGCAATTGAGAAAAATGTAAGCAATTTAACTGGTAAATTGGATTCGCAACTTACCTATATATTTCATATGTAAATTGCAACTTGTTAGGCTGTAATTTTTAAATTGTTAATATTCACTTTTGTCCAAGTAAAACAAGCTATTTTAAAATAAATTATTGAACCGTATAAATAACATATATCTGAATTCTAAATTATAAAATACATTTTTTTTGCAATATTGGTATTGTATAATACTGAAGATATAACAATATCAAGTAAAAAACTAACGTTTAGCGTTTAAAGGGTATCGAGAAGGTACAAAAAGAAGTTATGTAATCTTCACCAACCATATCTGTTCACAATTATCTGTAAAATGTATTTTGATTTTTAGCGATTAAGTTAAGTCAAATGTTATAGATATATTAAATATTATGGTAGGTAAATCAAATTTCTAAGAAAATATTTTCTTTTTGAAAATAAAACTTCTTGATTGATAATTTATGAATATTATTAGCTTGAATAAATTAATTCGTATGGAATATCTACTCATATGTAATTATATTTTAAGTCTGAACTCTTTCAGTTAATATTATGTTATAAGTGAGGTAAGGAAACTGCTGAGGTCATTCACCACTGCATATCTTGACCTTCAGATCAAATGTACTATCTCAAATAACACTCCTCATAATAGTATCTAAAAACATACTATGAAAACATTTAAAATTAATTAGACATCTAAGAAATTGGTTTACAATGTACTAATTTAGTTTGCCTAATATATACTAAAATAATAACAGAAAATATGCGTCATTATTATGCACCTATGTTATTTCATGTAAATTACAAATATTATATAATTGTATTCTTTTGGCCAATAGTTTAAAATATGTAATAGCTAAATAAAATGTTCTGAAAGAGTCTTTTAAAAATGATCAAAGTAGTTTATGATTAATGTTTAAAATTTTACCCACAGTCAAGACACAGTTTGTTTATTTCTTCTTAAAAATAATTGCTGTTCCACGACTTTTAACAAGGGCTGTAGTAATATTTGAAGTTCTAGTCCATTGTACATCAATTTATTCCCCGTATAACAATTTAAATTGTGATGATTCCCCAGCTAATTTGACACGAATAGTAACCTTAGCAACACTCCTGCATTGATTTATTGTTATTCTACTTTTGATACACTCAGCATTTTACCGCTCAACTATATATATTTATACATATATTTCATTTTTCATTTTTATTTTTACGTACTTTTATGGGAATCCAACTGTATATTTAAATATACGCTTGACGATTCGTCTGGATAACAAAAAACACTAAACATTCTTCTCAAAAAAATTTGATTGCGAATCTTTTTGAGCATATTTATTACATGAGAATATTTTATGTAACATTCATCAAAAATTTATTTTAAGTTTCATTAGCTGTTTATAATCGGCCTTTTTTTATTGGAAAAATGTTTTCTTCACCGATAAATGTTGTTATTCTGTATGGCCTGCATTACTCTGGAACACGAACGCTTTTGCTTCGGTTGTTATCCGTTTCTGGTCGCATGCGGTTTGACGTTCTTCCTTGCCCTGATGCCAATCATTTCGTCTGACAGTTGCATACTACTCATACATGCGTGCTTACTTGACCTTGGACAATTCTAAACAATACCAACCCTTTTGTTGCGATGTTCGTTTATTAATTTTTTTATGAATTTTTTACCAAACTATGACGACCACGCAATACAAATTATTCATTTATAATATTATGTATACCCGCGACGTATCCAAAATATAAACAGTTTATTATGATGACCTAGCTACGAGTATAATAGATTTCGCCTTAGGGATATGAGTTTCTCGAACTATAGCGTACTAAAATTCGTTTTTTTTGGGGAGGTGTATCAACAGTGTGCGTGTAGGAAGCACAACATTTTTAAACCGTCATTTTTCATTAAGTATTTACATTTTTATAGTTTTCACATATTTAATGTTTCTCGAATCATCAACGAGAAACAGTAACTCTAAAATGTGTAGCCTCTTGATCTTTAACTTCATTTGACTTATGCGTATAATAGGCACGCTCTTAAATTTTAAAAAACTTTCATAATTTGATGTATAGAAAAGTGACTAATTAATTTTTGAATGGGAAATTCCATAGGAAAAGATTTACATGTATTTTTTTATATAAATCGTTTTAATAATATGTTGTACTTATAGTTTATCTTTACATGTCCCGGTGAGAATCTTTTTTAGACACTCAACAAGAGTAATGAACTATGTATTTAAGTTTTAATATTAAACATTGAGTAAGTATCAAACATTTAATAAGACATTTTAAATACATCAGCATTTCAATAATAATTTTATCGATGCAATTTCATGCAGTTTATGCATCAAATAGTTTATTGACGACTGATTTTTGACCAGTTCGAATTGGAATTTCGAAAAGCGAATTTGGATACATTAAAACATTTTTTTTATATATTCATTGCATTTGTTGTAAGTCGTGATATATTAAAAAGAATTATTATCATTTTGAAAAATCTTGATTATTTATCGTTCTGAATTTATTAATTATCTAGTTACCTAATAATAATAGCTTACGAAGTTATATAGTTGTGATTTGCCTAACTATTTTTTTACACTCGTTCATTTTGTGTAAAGGTGAAAATGATATGTTCGAACACTTCGAACCTTAAGCCCACAATATTTTAATCCGGAGTTGTCTGAAGATGATGAGATTGGGACAATCTGAGTTCAAAATGTAAAATGTATGATGTCAATTTTGTGTTTGATGAATGAACTGAATAGTTAGATATTATTCATTTAAAACGATCTGTAACATTTCAGTGATATTTATAACCTAGTGCAGTTTTGTACATCGATTTGCTGCGTAAAATGTCGAACTCTCGATTCGGTACAAATGTCGGTGTCACTGCTTGTTATCGTCATTCTGCTCAAATGACATTAGGCGCGTACCGCAACACCCTGTCGTTGTGTTCGTTGCCTCAGCTGTTTCAGGTTGTTTTTTAGAACCGAAGCGATGTTTTTCTCGTACACCTGAGAAACTGTATGTCAATGACCACTTGATCGACTCGTTATTCTGGTAATGATTTTTATCTGAAACTCGCTAATAGTGCTTGAAACAGTTTTTTGCTGTGATTCGGTCATAGGTTTTTATCCACTGATGATAAAATTAGGTACCAACATTTGAATTGAACACACAATGGATTTTAATAAAATAAAATTGATAATTCAGAATACCTGTTCATGTACTGTTAAATATATTATTTATTAATTTTTTTTTTTTTTTGACAAATAAAATGTTTTACAATTTATTAGTATAATATATTTTGTAATTTATAGATTTGAAAATGAGTCTGATACTGATTTAATTCTTTACTTAGAATATTTTATAACTTAAAGATTCTGTAATTTTGTTTTATTCATTATTATTTTATTATTTAAGATAACATCAACTCTTGTGTGGAAAATTTGTAATGTTTATAAAAGCTAAAAAAAAAAAATAGATAAGATGTATTAAAACAAAAAAACGAAATTGAATGATTGTTAAATTATGTGCTGTTTGACCATATGCGTAGATAACTTAATTTAATATTTTGAAAGGGCTGCAGCTCCACGCCTCTACCATACATTATCTTACAGCTTATCTTCAACTCTCTTCTTACTAGTTTTGAAATACAAATATGTATACCAAATTATAAATGTATACACATGATACTTTATACAATAACTAACTAACTGATTTTATTGTATATCAACCATTGTGTATAGGATATATATATATATATATATATATATATATATTATAATTTACGGTACCTGATTTTTATATTGTTATTAGTGTACATTAAACATGTCAAAATATTGATAATATTTAGGTAAACATATTTACCTCTAATCTTAATAGGTATTAATAGTACAAAAATATATTCACTGTTTAAAATGACCTTATACTCAATAGAATTTTCACATATGATAAGGAGAATAGATAAATTAAGGGCTGAATGCATGAAACAATTTGTCTATTTTTTACATAATTTGCATAGATTGAATACTATATAATTAAAATATAAAATCATATCCCGGAAAATTTTTTACTTACAATTTTACAAACTTCTTAGAATTCATGTAATTTTTAGTTTCTTATGGATGATTAATGAAAAGTTGTGATAAAACGATTTAACATAATTTTTTATTAGTTGATAGATTTTTAATTGACAGTAATGGCTATTTTATAATATCTCTGATTCCTTTGAAAAAGTAAATAGTATTTATCATTATAAGGGGAACGGATATACACATAAAAATATTTAAATATGCATTAAATATATCAATGTTATAATTATTGTTCTTTAAAAAAAAAAAAATCCAAAAAACATTAATTACTTTGTCGCAAATCATGAATTAATTATTTACATTTTTGATTTAAAATTGAAAGAATTAATTTATTTAGAAAGCCGAATTATAATTTTCACATGTTCTTCATCAGTAAAGCGTTTTGTCTAAAAGTATATTAAGGCAAAACTGAAAACATCACACAGGATGTTGATTATAAATAGTTAATTTTAAATCGTGTATACTGTATAATAATTGATGCATCTAATGATATACAACGAACATTTTTTTTAAATGGGGTAGTCAAAGCCAAACGACATTGTATCATTTGTATCAATAATGATTCATTTTGAAATATACATATTGCATGTAATTTTTATTCCATTATTTACCATTACTAGAAAAGTCTCCTTTTTTTAATGTAATGTGTTCACCAGTAAACTTGAATAGTAAATAGTACTTATGCGTTCACAATAATATTATAATTGCATGTGTAATGCAATGAAAAAGTAAAAAAAAGGCGGACTTATTTCGCACCAAGAGTATTTCTTCATGACTTGGACAAGATAATATAGTGTTGTGTGTAGGAAACCTCGGGTAAGCCACTTTAAGGATTGGTGAACGTTACTTGTAGTATGATATTATTGGAAATATGTCATTAATGATAAATCATTATTTTCGGAAAACGTTTCTGAGTGATTCTCAATAATTATTTTAGTAGGTATCAACTAGTTTAGTTTTCAAAAAATAAAAAAACTAAATGAAAAACAATTTATGCAATTTTCAAGTAAAAAAGTTTTAAAATAATAATAAGACAAACACATCTAAATGTATAATATCTGTAAAATATTTTATTTCACCATACTTTGACATTACAAGCTTAACTAATAAAAAAAATGAATAAAAAAAAATTAACTTAAACCGTTTTATCTATATAAATATACATGTAGTTAAGACTACTTTAAAAAAGCTTAATTACAAATTTTAGATCTCACATTACTAACTAACTGATTTTATTATATATCAACCATTGTGTATAGGATATATATATTATAATTTACGGTACCTGATTTTTATATTGTTATTAGTGTACATTAAACATGTCAAAATATTGATAATATTTAGGTAAAAATATTTACCTCTAATCTTAATAGGTATTAATAGTACAAAAATATATTCACTGTTTAAAATGACCTTATACTCAATAGAATTTTCACATATGATAAGGAGAATAGATAAATTAAGGGCTGAATGCATGAAACAATTTGTCTATTTTTTACATAATTTGCATAGATTGAATACTATATAATTAAAATATAAAATCATATCCCAGAAAATTTTTTACTTACAATTTTACAAACTTCTTAGAATTCGTGTAATTTTTAGTTTCTTATGGATGATTAATGAAAAGTTGTGATAAAACGATTTAACATAATTTTTTATTAGTTGATAGATTTTTAATTGACAGTAATGGCTATTTTATAATATCTCTGATTCCTTTGAAAAAGTAAATAGTATTTATCATTATAAGGGGAACGGATATACACATAAAAATATTTAAATATGCATTAAATATATCAATGTTATAATTATTGTTCTTTAAAAAAAAAAAAATCCAAAAAACATTAATTACTTTGTCGCAAATCATGAATTAATTATTTATATTTTTGATTTAAAATTGAAAGAATTATTTTATTTAGAAAGCCGAATTATAATTTTCACATGTTCTTCATCAGTAAAGCGTTTTGTCTAAAAGTATATTAAGGCAAAACTGAAAACATCACACAGGATGTTGATTATAAATAGTTAATTTTAAATCGTGTATACTGTATAATAATTGATGAATCTAATGATATACAACGAACATTTTTTTAAAATGGGGTAGTCAAAGCCAAACGACATTGTATCATTTGTATCAATAATGATTCATTTTGAAATATACATATTGCATGTAATTTTTATTCCATTATTTACCATTACTAGAAAAGTCTCCTTTTTTAATATAATGTGTTCACCAGTAAACTTGAATAGTAAATAGTACTTATGCGTTCACAATAATATTATAATTGCATGTGTAATGCAATGAAAAAGTAAAAAAAAGGCGGACTTATTTCGCACCAAGGGTATTTCTTCATGACTTGGACAAGATAATATAGTGTTGTGTGTAGGAAACCTCGGGTAAGCCACTTTAAGGATTGGTGAACGTTACTTGTAGTATGATATTTTTGGAAATATGTCATTAATGATAAATCATTATTTTCGGAAAACGTTTCTGAGTGATTCTCAATAATTATTTTAGTAGGTATCAACTAGTTTAGTTTTCAAAAAATAAAAAACTAAATGAAAAACAATTTATGCAATTTTCAAGTAAAAAAGTTTTAAAATAATTATAAGACAAACACATCTAAATTTATAATATCTGTAAAATATTTTATTTCACCATACTTTGACATTACAAGCTTAACTAATAAAAAAAATGAATAAAAAAAAATTAACTTAAACCGTTTTATCTATATAAATATACATGTAGTTAAGACTACTTTAAAAAAGCTTAATTACAAATTTTAGATCTCACAACCAAAAATAATACATTTTATACAACAAATAAATATAAATATAAAAAGCTGGTAAGTGAGATGATGGTGGTACAAGTTCGTCCTTCGTCCCTTCGGTCCTCGGACAAGATATTGGTGATGAATGTATTAAGTTTTAAAGAAATGATGACTCATTTCTTTAGTATAAAACGATTCTGAGCAAAGCTTCAGTGTAATATAATATATTATTTATATACTGTTTACGTATTTTTCGGTTATTTGTCTGATTTTTGGTGAGTTTTTTCGTTATTAAACCCTCATAAAATATTCAATTTTTAACTCGTTAGAAATTTTCTGTTACCAAAAGATTCGAAACATGTTTTTATATCTATATTCCAAGTTTCATTGTGATCGGACACACCAAAAAAGATTTATACAGATTTTAAGTTGAAAATTAACGTAAAAACAGTCGATATTCATATACGAATTTATATGAATTTGTTAAAACGTGTATAAAAAAAAATCCTGACTAACGATTTTTGAACTTTTGTTAGGATAATTAGGTAGGTATATGAGTAAGGTCATATTAAATTTTCAGAACTTTTTGTCAAATATTTAAAATTATATTACATAAAAACTTTCAAACAATTTGGTAAACTAAAAGTTCTATATTTAAGTCAAAAGTGCTATAATTGTTCTGAAAATGTTGTCCAATATAAAAAAGTATGAATTTGATATTGGATAAAATTTTCAAGTTTCTAGCTTCAATACTTTTCGATTTATGACTAAATACCTAAAATCTGAACAGTGAAAATCTCGTTTACGGCGGATTTTTACCGATTTTACCGTTTTTACTCAGTTTTTCGATCGTTATTTTTGATTACTGGAAAAACTATGGAGATTTTGGAAAAATGACCTCTCTAAAGTACCATCTCAGTTCAATTTCGAATCTAAAAAGTTGCTGGACGAAACTTTTGGACAAGGATTTCTATACGAAAAAGTGTTTACAGAAAAAAAAAAAAAAAAAAAGAAAAAAAAAAAAAAAAAAAAATAAACATCATTGTAAAACCATAAGATCCTTCGCTTCACTCAGAATCTAAAATAAATCTGTCGTTTGCATAAAAATAGTTATTGAAGCCGTAATTAAACGCGTGTAAAAAATTATTTGTAGAGTTAATTTTTATGAAACTTGTACCCTAAATATAAATATAAATGGAAAATATATTGATGAAAGAAAATTATAACCACATGAAAAATTCCAAACTGTATAAGGTTTTTATTGAAAAGCATCGCTAATTTACTTGTAATTAATAATTAATATTACAAGTATAATTATAGTAGTAGTATATTATAATTTGTATATTATAGTATATTATAATTTGTAAATAATAAAAGTTAAACTTTAAACGCAAAGAAAAAAAATCCTGACAAACGAATTTTGAATTTTTTTAGCATTGTAAATAGACAATATGAGTAAAGTAATATTAAATATTCAGGATTTTAGTACCTATCAAAGATTGTAAATTTGAATTGATATGAAAATTTCCAAAAAATCAGATATTTTCAATATTCTTGACATTTTATATACAGTCCAATAGTGATTAAAATTTTTTGAATTTTCTGTAAAAAAGTCGTTTTGTTATTTGGTAAAAATTTTAAATGTCTGGCACCAGTATTTTTTTTATGTATGGCTAGATATCAAAATATTAATGAAAATCTGTTTTACTTCAAATTTTACAGTTTTTACTAAACTTTTAGGTATTTTTCTATATGCTTAAAAAAACTGTAATTAATAGATAAAATTACATTTTTATATATCAACTTGATACATTTTCTAATTCCTAAAGTTGTCAGATTAATTTTTTTGAAGCATTATTACTATCTAAAATGGTAATTAAATAAATAATATAAAAAAAATATAATTATTAATCAAAAAATATATTTTTCATTCAGATTATATAACACACAAAAATATACTGAAAACCCTGTCAAATTGTCTTACTATTATCATATCATCACCCCTCAGCTTTCTGTTCAAGTTATTCTTAATTTTACCTACTAAAATATTATCATATTTTTAATTAATATTGGGACAGATTAAATGGAGGGAATATAGGACACTTACCCCGGGCTTCCTTATTTTGGGGTTTCCAAAAAAATAATAAAATGTTATCAATTTTCAAATACTTAAAAAAATATCACTGGTATTAAAATTATAAATTAATTAATTAATAAATTATAATAAATTAATGAAAATTATAAATTTTTGATAATTATCAAGCATAGGAAAATAATTTTCGATATCATATATAGACAATATATACGACTGGTAATCATTATCTATTAGTATTTATTATTGTTTAAGGACATATACGGGGTTGTATTGTGTCTTACTTAACAATAATATCATACATATTTATAAACATCGATATGTGTTTCATTATTCAGAAACGAACATCGGTATTTTGTCAAGTGACTTTGAATAAATGTTTAGAAGCTCGCAGAAAAAAAATTTATCCAGTTCGTTCGTTTATTTAAATATTATTATATTTTATTATTAAAATTAAAGTTAATTTTTCTTGCCTATAAAAATATTATAACTGCAATAATAATAGCAATGGATTTGTTTGTAAATACCTACAATAAAATACGTAGACTTTATATTGGGCATTACCTATACAGGATAATAATGTACAAAAAAATTGATATACAAACTATTTAAGTCATCAGCTTGAACATTGAATTAAGTTTTGAGAATTTTAAAATTGACCAAGAGATTCAACATTTTGTAAGGTATAGTGTGGATATAAATTATCTGTTATTTTGGTTTAAATTAAAGATCTAATAATACAATTATTATTATTCTACAATTTTCTTTTCATACATAAACCTCATCCTAATTTTCCATTTTTAATTTAAAAAATAATGAACCGTATTTAAATATTTTGATTGAAATTTAAAATCAAATACATATTTTATGTAACACACAATTTACATGAAAAAATACATAATCGAGAGGAGTGGAAGGCGGTGTCGGTGGCGGCAGAAACTCTTGAAGAGTTGTAATTCCAATGAAGAAGAACACACAATTTGATACCAACTAGATTTTTCCCTTTTTGTACAATGATACTACGTGTAATATTGTTACAATCTGAGGTTAAATTATCATTGAACTTAATGTTACTGGTGCATAAAGTATTATTAGTATTTGATAATTTTAGATTTTTCATATTCATGACCTATTTTTTAAATGGTATGAAATTGGAATTTCGTAACTGGTAACGGTGATAGATTATGAACCGATGTTTACAAAAAGTTAAACGAAAATTAGAATAAATAATACAAAAAACAGCAGTTAACATAAAAAATATAGCTTGAGATTTCAAAATCACAATAGTTAAGGGCATTTGATTTAAAAGGTATAAAATAAGTCAGTTACATTACAAGTTAATATATAAACAATTTGTTCAATTTGAACCTATGATTATTGTAATTTAATCACAACTTTGAATAAAAAAATAACTAAGAGACTCTTGACAGGTGTAATAACTTCGGTGAAGATTTTGTACACTCGAGAATTTTCTGATGATGATATAAAGTGTAGACTTGAAAATATTATTTGTCCTTGGCTTCCAAGAGTCTAAAATCAGCCATAAATTAATCAGTAGCATAGACTAATTTTCACCGAAAGTAGGATATTATATGATCACGATATTAACATACTGGCATACAGTATAAAATGGTGTAGGGAAGGTTCACTGATGAGTTAAGAAAAGAACTTGAGCTTTCTCTTGTTAAAATGACTAATCGCACCTATGTACACATCTATTTAACACAAGTAAATCAATTGTTTTTTGTTGTTGTCATGTGAATTATATAAATGTACTTAAAACTTTAAATGATTCTAAAATGTTCAACTTATACCACTATATATAAGAAACAAACTTATATTTATGCACAAGTTTAGCATAATTTCTTAATTTGTAATCGTTTTTCTTCAATGTGATCAAATAATATTTATTTATTCAAATTTATACGATGCACAAGTTTTGTACGACAGTAGTTCAGCGAGCATTTTCCACTTTTTTCCATCTTCATTTCAATTTAAATATTTCTATATTTTACACAAAAATATATTTAATAATTTTGAGTCATCAAGAAAAATAATTTTCATTCGATTTAAAATGTATCAGAACTATTGAACAATTCTGAGGTGTACATTGATTTGAAATATTTTTATTTAAGTACTACTTAATTCAATAAATAAAGCTTTTAAATGTAATAATCGTATTAGTAATAAATAAAAAAATTGATTGTATGTTTTTATCGTTGATGAATACTCAGATTAAAATCAATATATGTGGGAGACTGAGAAAAAGAAAGGATTACTGAGGAGAAACTTTGTATAATGGATATTTCTAGTACAAATTAAATCGAAAAGTTTTGAAAAATGTTTATACAAAAGACACAGTATGTTTCAGTGTTTTGTACATTTAAGATTTTATAATAAATTTTATTTGTTTCAAATCGCTTAATAACTTAAAATTACTTCATTATGACTGAGAGGCATTTATTAATTTTAAAATGCATTTATAAACTTTATCTCATGATACATATTTATCGCAGTTAACGAATTGTGTCCCATCAGAAGTATAGACATGTACATGAGTTGTGTACTTGGAAAAAAAATAAGGTTACACAAGATGTGTCCCGATGGAAAACAGACCATAATCATAAATTCAAAAATGACAAAATAACAGTATTAAAATAGTTCACTGGAATTGAATTTTTATAGATTATTGCTAGGTATATTAATTAATATAAATTAAAATGTGTCAACACAAATACAAATAAAAATAAATCATTGTTGATTATACATTATTTAAATTTATAAATTATTATTAACGCAGTAAAAGTTGAAAAATGAAACTGATATAAAAAAACAAAAAAAACAAAAATTGGCTAATATTTTGATACCTGTAATTTAATTATTTACTGAAAAATAATAACCTTTTTCTGTCATCTTTTATTATTTTTCAATAATATTATCAAATTTTAATATAAATATCACTTTCCAAGTACTTTATGATTTGAATAATTTGTAATGTATTAGAATGGATTGTATGAAAAATTAAGTTAAAATCAAAGTGAAATACTTTACAACTATTATTAGTATGAATTATAAAACTGAAAGGCTTTATCTATACATGAATAGAAATAACAGTATAATTTATAAAGTATAGTTATGTCAAGACGTATCTATTCCATTTTTCCAAATTTTAGAACTTTGGGAAGATTTGAAACATCACTAAACATAAGTTGACAATTTCCGCCTCTAATTTAAAAAAGCTAAACAAAAATATATATTAAAAACTTCATTGTGTTTGTTGATCAATTCAAATATTATGCCGACTAACCGATCACTTGAATTTTCTGCCACTGACTTTGTCCGATATCATTTCACTAGTTTCACTAAATTGTTGACTTATTAAATAGTTGCGTTTTTATTACATGTTGATGTTATACAATATACTAGTTCACATACCTGAGTTCTTTCATCAGACATTTTATTATCAAAATAAAATCCATACCATGAAATATTAATGAATATTATTTAAGTCAATAATGAATACTTGTAGTTTCTATAGTCAATCATTTATGAGATATATTTAAATTAATACATGTATTATGTATGAAAAACTTGAATTCAATCCCTGAAAATGTCAAAAAGCTTTGCATTATCTTTCGTACATACAATTTTTAAATACCCTAGGCATTTTGATCTTTGAATTATTATTTATTTTAGTGATTTGCGAGTGAAATATAATTTTGAACTTTTTAGTACTAGTTTCTATTCTTAAACTGGTAAAACTTATTGAAACTCTAATGATATTTATTAACAAACTAATTTGTAGCAAATGTATCATTGATTTTATTTATTTTATTTTATTTATTTACGCCCGAAGGCAATTGAGTGTACAAGAAATTATTACAGATATTACAGTGGAGTGAACTTAAGATTAGATATCATAATGAATATATAATAGATTTTTAATCATAATAGTACAGTAGTTTCAACAATATGATTTAAATATAGGTAAAACAATATAAGAACAAAGATAATGATATAATATTTCTATAAAACTTAAACATAAATGCCGAAAATTAGATTCACAATTATAATTAAAATCAAAGATATCGAGGCTGTTGCAAACCCGAATCATACGACCTTTAGGTTCGTTATAACTGTATGATTGAGTGTGGAATGACTCATAAAAAACAGTTCTTGATCTCGTATTAAAAGCCGGAACTGCCAGGCCTATTTTTCCGATAATTTCGGGACATTGAATACGATTATTTAAAATTTTAAGAACGAAAGATGCATCATTATACCTACGTCTGGATGAGGAAAGAGAGTGCAGACCTAACTTCATTGAAAGTTCCTTTATGGAACAATTTATTACAAACTTGTAGGATAAATATCTTAAGAAGTAAGATTGTACATTATCTATACGGCTAATGTGGTTAAGTTGCTAAGGATTCCATATTATCGACCCATACTCTAAATTCGAACGTACCAAGGAACAATATTAAGTTTTTAGACAATCGATATTTTTGAAATCATAGCATTGACGTCTAATAAATCCTAACATGCGTATTGCTTTACTATAGGTAAATGAAATGTGTTCAGAGAAAGAGAGATCAGCAGACAAAATGATACCTAAATCTTTAATGGAAGAGACTGAGTTGAGGTCTTGGTTATCAATAGAATAATTATATATAATAGGGTTTTTACATCTAGTGAAAGATATCTGTGCACATTTCTTAATATTTATTAATAAATGGTTATCTTTACACCAATTACTGAAACGGTTAATATCATCTTGTAACTTTTCACAATCATTTAATGAATTAACTGTCATATATACTTTGAGATCGTCGGCAAAGAGAGAATATTTACAGAAGCGAAATACATTCTTTAGACCATTAATGAATAGTAAAAATAACAAGGGGGATAAATGTCCACCTTGTGGTACACCGGATAAGACACTAAAAGTGGATGACACTTGGTCTAAAATTTTGACATGTTGGGTTCTTCCTGTTAAAAATGAGCTAAACCATGAAAGTAATGGGTCACCAACGCCAAGGACGCTAAGTTTCCTTATAAACAGTTTGCGGTCTACAGAATCAAAGGCTTTACTTAAGTCAGTGTATATAGCATCAACTTGTTCTCCTTTTTCAACAATATTAAATAGATTTGTAACATACACTAGCAAGTTAGTACAAGTAGATTTGTTGGTACGAAATCCGTTTTGTTCATTTATTATGACACCATTGAACATATCAAATAATTTTGGTTCAACTAATTTTTCAAAAAGTTTCGGTAACGAGCATAATTTAGATGTTGGGCGATAATTGCATATAGCGTTACGATTGCCGGACTTAAACATTGGTATTACAAAACTAGATTTCCTTATTTTAGGAACGGTACCAAGAGTAAGAGACATATTGAATAATGTGTATATCGGGCGAGCAAGGGCATAACAGCATTTAGATAAGACGATTGGAGGTAATTTATCCGGTCCAGAAGTGTTGTCTCGGCCTAAATTTGAAAGACCTACAAAGACCTCAGACAATGATATATGCAAAGACGAAACGTTAATTATTGAGTCAATTAAAATATTAGTAGTATAATGGGTACTAGCAGGTGGGAAGTTAACATAAACTGACGAAAAATAATTTGCAAATGCATTGGAAATGGCTTGGTTATTATCATAACTAGAGTCATTATATGTCATCGAAGATGGAATAAAATTACATTTACTACGTTCTTTAACAAAGCTCCAAAAACCTTTAGGGCTAGTAGTTAAATTATTCTGTTTGTTATGTAAGTAACATGTCCTATAACGATATAGGATCTTTTTTAGGTCCGATAAAAACTCAATTCTTTGAGCTAAATACATATTTTTATCTAGAAGGTAATTCTATTATTTGAAGATTGATAAGTAAACACAAATGTTGCTTTATAGATAAATATTTTTCCATGAATATTTTAATGACACATTAATGTATTTGGTTAGGAAAAAGATTTTAAAAAGAGTTCATTTATTACATTAGTGACCGAACCACGGCCTACCAGTCATATATCTATTGTATGTCATATGTCATATGTCTATATAGCCTCATCAATAATTTAAGCATCATCTTATTTAAAATTCAATAAAAAAATGAATGAAAATTACTTACTGGCTTATATATTTATAAAAATATTTATTCATTTAATAGTGAATTTAGGTTTTCATTAATTATTAAATTTTTATATTATTATATTTATTGAAATGAACCTGTAAGACTGTAAACACATTATTATGATATAATACTTATAATTAACACGTGACCCCCTCTAAATATTTACCCCTCAATACTGAAAACACCACTTCAAACTCACACCCTCATCAAAACACAACTTATGTTCAGGCAGTTAAAGATACCTCTTCATCCTCCTCTTCCTCAAATTATATTGATGAACTTTCACTCAAAATCACATCCTTTCTTGACGATCTCAAAAACATAGTAAACCCGTTAATCTCTCTTCTAAAAACATTCATCAATAAACTCCTCTTATAAAGAACAATGATGTATAACTAAAATAATACTCAACATCCCATCACTATTATTTTATGGAACGCAAATGGACTATCACATCAAAAAAATGAACTGAAAGCTTATTACTACTCATAATGAGCATTGACATAATCCTAATCACTGAATCTCACCTTACATCTAAAACATCATTTAAAATATCTAGCTACCAAACATATCACTGTGACCACCCGGATGGAACCGCTCATGCAGGCACGGCGATTATAATAAAATAAAATCTCAAACACTCTACTCTACCTTCATTTCAGAGCAATTCTATACAAGCAACTAACATTAAAATAATTTCAAACCACATTTCAACGACTATTTCTTCTGCATACTTTCCTCCTCAAGCAAAACTTAACTCAAACGAACTTATGAACTATCTTCTCTCCATTGGTAATACTTATCTTATCTAATTGGTGATGACTTCAACTGCAAACACCCTTCATGGGGCTCAAGAATTACCAATACCAGAGGTCGAATATTGCATAATGTCATACAAAATAAAAACCTAAAATGCCTCTCCCCCTAACCCTACATATTGGCCAACCCATCAAAGTAGACGACCTGATATACTAGATTTCTTCATAACCAACTTACCAAACCACATCAATCGAAATATCTCCAACCTAAGCGATCTTTCATCTGATCACACTCCAGTATTACTATCCTTAAATGATCTTGTTATACTTAAAACAATTTATCGTACCCTTACCCCGTAGAATCCCAAATCTCTCTCAACTTTCATTTAAAAATCATTCTGATATTGATAACGCAGTACAATCTCTAACCGATATTATTAAAAATTCTGCAACAAGAGCCTTCAATACTCATACAACCAAAATTAAACAAGGTCATCAACACATATGTCAATTAATAATAGAAAAGCGCCGTGCTCGTGCTAGATGGCAACGCACACAACTTCCAAGTGATAAATCTACCTATAACCGTTTCTCCTGCAACTTAAAAAAGCTGGTACGTGAGATGATGGTGGTACAAGTTCGTCCTTCGTCCCTTCGGTCCTCGGACAAGATATTGGTGATGAATGTATTAAGTTTTAAAGAAATGATGACTCATTTCTCTAGTATAAAACGATTCTGAGCAAAGCTTCAGTGTAATATAATATATTATTATTTAAATACTGTTTACGTATTTTACGGTTATTTGTATAATTTTTGGTGAGTTATAATAATTTATTAAAGTGTGTATAAAAAAAAATCCTGACTCACGATTTTTGAATTTTTGTTAGAATAATTAGGTAGGTATATGAGTAAGGTCATATTAAATTTTCAGAACTTTTTGTCAAATATTTAAAATTATATTACATAAAAACTTTCAAACAATTTGGTAAATTAAAAGTTCTATATTTAAGTCAAAAGTGCCATAATTGTTCTGAAAATGTTGTCCAATATAAAAAAAGTATGTATTTGACATTGGATAAAATTTTCAAGTTTCTAGCTTCAATACTTTTCGATTTATGACTAAATACCTAAAATCTGAACAGTGAAAATCTCGTTTACGGCGGATTTTTACCGATTTTACCGTTTTTACTCAGTTTTTCGATCGTTATTCTTGATTACTGGAAAAACTATGAAGATTTTGGAAAAATGACCTCTCTGAAGTACCATCTCAGTTCAATTTCAAATCTAAAAAGTTGCTTGACGAAACTTTTGGACAAGGATTTCTATACGAAAAAGTGTTTACAGAAAAAAAAAAAAAATAAAATAAACATCATTGTAAAACCATAAGATTCTTCGCTTCACTCAGAATCTAAAATCTCCTATTTAAATATAACGCTGAGTCATACCAACAATATATAAAATCAGTCATAAATAATAATAAGTCCTTATGGAAAGCAACTAAAAACCTACTCAAGGAAAAAAAAGTGTCCCCGCCATACGAAATCCAAATAAATCCTTAGCCATATCTAACTCCGAAAAAGCCAATCTACTTGCAACTCACCTTGCCAACAACTTCTGTCCCCACTCAGATATAAACATTGTAGATCACACAAGACGTATTACCGAATCATTAGACACTCCTTGCCCTATGGCTCTTCCAACTAAACACACTTCCCCATCAGAAATTCCTTTTATAATAAAAAATTACAAAACAACAAGTCTCCCGGTCACGACTTAATCACAAATAAGATTATCAAACATCTACCAAAAAAAAACTATTATTCAACTCACCTATATTTTTAACTCTTTACTAAGATTATCATACATACCACAAACATGGAAATACTCAACAATAATACTTATTCACACACCTGGTAAACCTCCAGAATTACCTTCTTCATACAGGCCAATTAGTCTACATCCGTCTTTTTCTAAAATTCTTGAAAAAATGATACTAAAGAGAATCTATCCTTTAATAAACGAAAATAAAATAATTCCAAACACTCAATTTGGATTTAAAAACAAATAATCCACACTACACCAAATTCATAGATTAACAAATGTCATCTCATCATCCCTAGAAATTAAGAATCATTGTGAAGGCGTATTTCTCGATGTCGCACAGGCGTTCGATCGTGTGTGGACTGAGGGACTCCTTCATGAACTTCGCTTTCTTCCAACCCCCTTATTCCTCACGTTAAAATCCTTCCTATCAGAACGTACCTTTGCCGTACGTTGCGATGATGAAACATCCCATATTCATCCTATTAATGCAGGTATACCTCAAGGAAGCATCCTAGCCCTAACTCTCTATAACATATTTACTTAAAGACATCCCACACTCAAATAATACACATCTCGCTACATTTTCAGATGATACAGCCATATTATCTTCCAATCCTGACTCTAATTCCTTGACAAAATCACTCCAAGAATTTTGTTCAATTTATGGAGAATAAAAATTAACGAAGAAAAATCTACCCACATAGCATTTACTCTCCGGTCCACCAACGGCCTTCCCTTATCGATAAATAACAGTATAATTCCTCAACATGATAACACTAAATATCTAGGTATCCACCTAGACAAAAAACTTAACTGGGCCTACCACATTAAAAAATAAACGCAAATCCTTAAACCTACGTCTTCACTCCCTGAGACATCTCATCCGTTCTAAGATGTGGCTAAATAAAAAAACGCCCAGTCATGTCTTACCGTATTCAAATTTGGGGATCCGCAAAAAAATCAAATATATCTATCTTATAATCCTTTCAATCAATTAACCTAAGAATAATAACAGGAGCTCCATGTTATATCAGTAACCACACTCTCCATAAAGATCTAAGAATTCCAACACTTCCCGAACTTGCATCTTGCTACTGGCACACAAAACCATCCTAAACCCCTGATATCTAATCTCCATAATTCCTCTAACCCTATTAATCCCTTACGTACACTTAAAAGAATCTGGGCTAGAGACCATCTCTAACTCATGTAGGTAAGCACAATTTTACAGTCATAATTTTATTTGTACATTTTTTTATTTGAAGTGGTATCAATGGACTCATTCTTCTCGCACCATATTCATGCTTTGTATCATCATATTGTTTAAAAAATTTACTTATTGTTTTATGTATACAGAATGTAATATTTTCTTAATAAAAAAAAAATTAACATGTGAGTATGTGACAGCTTATGGAATAGGTACTAATTTGTAGTATAGATATAAATTGGCTGTGTATAGTACACAATCATAATTAGTACAAGTTCTATTTTAGGTGATTATCGGGATGTATAGTTTTTACTTTTTACTGAGATCACAGTGGAAAAAAAGAGAAGAGAAAAAAATATAGTATCGCACGTGTGCAAAAGCACAATTGTGAGTTATTATAAGCCTCCATTGAAACTTTGTTCAAAGAAGATGACTATCGACGGTGTCTCAAAGCAATATTCAATAATATAACTGCACAATTATATCATTAAAATACACTAACACGTGTCAATATTATTTTAGTGTTTTATTTTTTATCTCTTTCGCTCCAGGCTGAAAACAAAGAAATCTGTAAATATTCCCAGTTATTTAATGAAAAACTATGCCGAACATTATAAAAAACTATGGGCTAGTTTTTAATAATGCATTGTTTCGATTTTCGGACTATGTCACCACGCCCGGATGCAATAATAATTACATAATATTAATAAGGTCAGTAAAAAAAAAAAAAAATACCGTAGCGTTAAGTTTACCAAAAAATCATATTTCAACACATTTAGAAATAATGTGCATTTTAACATTGCTATTTATATTGTACCTATAATAGTGTCCTATTTCCAACAGAAGTTATGACTAAGTTACTATAAAAAAAATCACATTTTAAATAATTATAACCATCGAATATAATATATTGTACTAAAAGTTACAATAATATTAGTTAAGGTTGATGTTATAAATTGATCATAAAAATATGTGGTTTGATTTTTGGCTTATATAAAATAAGTAAGTAATTAATAAGTAAGTAGGTATACAACAATTTTTTAAACGGATTAAGTAAGAAACAATACATGTAGTTTAATATATATACACACACATACATTTTTTTATAAATTAATATAATATTTAATATATGTGTATATAATAATTTCAATCGGTAAGGTATGATGGTCAGATTTAAGTTAATTAAGTCTTTTTCATGTTTTTATTTCGACCGTATAATTTATTTTTATCAAAGTAGACATAAGTATTTGAATAAATGTCCATTAAAAATGTTAAGTAGTTTAATTTCAACGTATTATTTTAATACATTTTCGAGTTTCTTTAATGATCCATCATAGACTTTTTATGGTTATAATGTTATTGAAATTTACTAAAATGTATAGCAACAAAAGCATAATATTATTTATTGTTCAACAATTAAGGGTAAGTAATGTAAAATGAATTCAAATGCCCTATGAATGTGTGCTGTACCTAAAATTTATATGATTATAATATGCTTTGTGGAAACTATTGATGTAGAATAAATTAATGTCATTTTGATTTTTAGTACTTTTTGGTATTAAAACATAACAGACAAAAATATTGACCCTATTAAACAGATTATATTTTATCTGCCTAAAATGGACTGCGATTTTCATACAATTTACAATTATATAAATATTCTATACTAAACCTATTACTTATATGTTGGAAGATTACGCAGATTACATTAATACCTATGTAAAGGGCGTTCTAAATACACATTATTACTATTTATTGATACAATCCATATAATGATAGTTACTAATCGTATATTGAATAACTATAAATTACGATACATTAATTCGTGCATATACAGGGTGTTTCACGAAGATCTGACATGTTGAATAACTTTTGTTCTATTCAATATTTTTAACCTTTTTTTTTTTTTAATGAATACTATATCCTAGCGCTACAATAAAATTACATTAAAATTTATTTTTATTTTTAAAACTCAAATTTCAAAATTTAAAATTTAATTTTAGAGTTTGAAAAAAAAATCAAAATAGCCATTTTGTAAACATGATTTTTAGAAAAATTTTGGTGTTTGAAATTCTTATAAAGGTTGATCCGATAATTTTCTATGATTTTTTAAAGTTTACGAAAAATCGAAAAAAATTGCTTAATAGTTCATTATCTTACTAGTGATATAGTGATATTATCTGATGACTGATAAACGATACATATTATTACATTTTTCGTAAATTTTGAAAAATCATAGAAAATTAACGGATCAACCTTTATAAGAATTTCAAACACCAAAATTTTTTTAAAAATCATGTTTAAAAATGGCTATTTTGATTTTTTTTTCAAACTCTAAAATTAAATTTTAAATTTTGAAATTTAAGTTTTAAAAATAAAAATAAAATTTTAATGTAATTTTATTGTAGCGCTAGGCTATGGTACTCATTCAAAAAAAAAAGTTAAAAATATTCAATAGAACAAAAGTTATTCAGATCTTCGTGAAACACCCTGTAGTTTTCAATAAATCGATTTAATTACTTTTTTGGACTCAATTAATGTAAAACTTCAATATTGAGAGTTTCAATAATATTACCTCACATGTGGAAGCATTCAACTTAATTTTGGTGACAACAAAATAATTGTCAATGAACTAGAAATATACGTAAACATTTTTCATTCTATCAACTAACTGAACTACTACTATAATGTGAAAGAAGACAAACCATTTTTGGAAAACATTGAATATGCGTAGTGCAATTTTAACTTAATATTTTGTGAAATATATATTATGCTAGTTTAATAGCATAGATAATAAAATAAATATTATTTGATTCAAGCATTAAGTTAATAATTATGGATTCTTATAATTAATAATTAGTTGATTCTTATCGATTGAGAAGGTAATGTGCCTAGTACACGAACAAAACCATCTAATTAATTTTTATATTTTTTTTAATGAGGTTATGACAGAGTGCGATCAATTCAATTTAATTTCATATTTTACTCATAATGTATTAAAACCCTTGCTTGGTTAATTATATATGAAGATACATTATTAATTACTGTGAAATTATTTAAAATCTAGATGCACAGAATGCATTGAGTTTGTTGGTTTCTTTAACATAAAACAAGTGAAGGCTATTAAAAAATAGACGCACACATTAAAAATATTTATTTCGCGGATAAAATATTAGGATAGATATCTTTCAAGTTCGACT
This sequence comes from Therioaphis trifolii, assembly GCA_027580255.1. Taxonomy (NCBI): domain Eukaryota; kingdom Metazoa; phylum Arthropoda; class Insecta; order Hemiptera; family Aphididae; genus Therioaphis; species Therioaphis trifolii. The sequence continues at coordinate 46,646,292 of CM050404.1, forward strand.
TGCTATTCAAGTGGGACTATTCACAATAGACGCTCGTTTGAATTGAAATAAAACCTTCGAGAAGACTATTTTCGAATAAATATAAAATTCGGAGATAATTTGCATAATACTATTTAAACTTGACTGAATCAAAAAAAAAGTATATCATTATAATATGAATGATTTTATATTAAGATGGTTATAAATTTGGTTGCTTTTAAGAAAAAAACTGTCCTAAAAAGAGGATTATTGATTGAAATATCTCCTACTAAGAAAAAGGTGTAATATAACAAAAAAAAAATTCTTATGATCAGTGGTTTGTGAGCGTATTTAATATAATCTTCATAAATCATGGGGGGTTTTTTTTTTGAATTTGCTGACTCTAAAAAAACTTTTCTCGCTAAGCTCGAAAATCATACTCAAATCAATTGAAAAATAAAAAATTATTTAAGAGTTATTAACTTTATTTGTATATATATATTATTTATATATATATATTCATTTACCTATTTATTTATTTATTTATTAATATAAATATAAAAAGTGAAAACATTTTTTTTTATTAGACGCCATCAATGAGTAAGCCTAGTAAACTTTCTTTATTAGTTTGGTCAAACTTTTTGTGTTACACTTTTAATGACTAAAGAGGTTAGTTCTTGGTGATACTTTAATTTAACACAATTATTGTACAATTATGACTCAAAAAATATAATAAATGCATCCTAAAAAGTAGACATATTAAAATATATTATAATATTTAATTAAAATACTTTTATTACAAATAATCATATTAATTTTTATTTTCATCAAAATTTCAGATTTTATGTGAAGCGAAGGATCTTATGGTTTTACAATAATGTTTATTTTAAAAAAATTTTCTGGACACACTTTTTGCTCAACTTCACTTGGTCCAAAAGTTTCAACCAGCTACTCTATAGGTCGGAAATTTTATGTAGCTGGTGCTAATTTTATATAGGGTTTATTAAGCTCTCATCTCAATAGTTTTCCAGTCGGACAGAAAAATATTCAAAAATAGACCAAAAACGACGAAATTTACCGGAAATGACACTTTCATTAAATCGACTTTAATAATTTCGTTATCATATCAGTGCTTAAGTAAATTATTATGTTTTGAATATTTTTTATAAAAAAATTGCCTTTTTTGTCAAACAAAAAAACTTTAAATAATTAAAAAAAAAAATTCCGAAAATTAGTCGAAAATTGATGAAGTGTATGAACAGTATATTTTAAATGTTTGATGAAAACTTCTGAAAATTTAATATGACCTCACTCATATACTTTGCTAACAATACTTAAAAGATTTTAATAATCGTGACAAAGAGTTTTGTTTTATAATCGTTTAAGTGAATTATTTTACAATTATAACGTAATTGTTTCTACGTCTATTTTCAACTTTAACAATTTATTTGAAGAATAAATTTCGATTTATACATAATATTTTTCATGTAAATTTCTCAAAAAAAAAAAAAACACAAATACATACCGATATCAATTTCTATAAATTATAATTTTGAGACTTTCTAACTGCACATTCAAGTGGATTTTCTGGAGCGCCAACATGTTCAATATGAAGTTCATATTATGAACCCGTTTTCCGTGAAATAATTTTTCTTCGTTTATTATTTTAAATTGTCACTAAATTGACTGCATCATTCCAAACACTCCACTTATATACGTATTCGTTTTCGTTTATTCACGTCACTCATTTTAATTTTTATAAAATATAACAATTATGACAAAAATAAATTTAAAAGATCAAGAAAATAAATATTATGATAATAAACTAACTTTATAGAAATTCTAATACTGGAAGCAGTAAAATATTCCTTCGTTGGCGAATAAGGGTATGTTTATTTTTGTTTAGAAAAACAACATGCTATTCAAATCGTATAATGTAACAGGATAACCATGCAAATGTTATCTATATTAAATATTCATACACTTTGCCCATCACATCGACATCAAAAACCAATAGACTCCTGATTTATTTGTGTCACGTTATCGCAAGAGATGTATACATCATCGTACTTAAGTTAAACATAATTATTCTATATTGGTTATTTTTGTTATTATAAAAATAGGCATTATACTATTATTTATGTAATTCCTAAAATTATAACTATAATATTTTGATATTTATTATCTAATAACTTTTTTTTGAACATTTATTCACCCCTGTGAAGTTAGCCCCCCCACCACCTCAGAATCGATCCGGACAAATTGTAAGTTGAAGCCCTTTATTTGTAAGTAATTGTAAGTTCACTCTCGCAATTTGTAAGTTGATCGTTTTGGATATATGGGGGCCCCTAGATATTTGCCTTCAGCCCCCCCACCACCTCCAAATCGATCCGGACAAATTGTAAGTTGAAGCCCTTTATTTGTAAGTAATTGTAAGTTCATTCTCGCAATTTGTAAGTTGACCGTTCATCGAGGGGGGGCTTTTGAAATTTGGGCGGCAGCCCCCCCACCACCTCAGAATCGATTCGGACAAATTGTAAGTTGAAGCCCTTTATTTGTAAGTAATTGTAAGTTCACTCTCGCAATTTGTAAGTTGACCATTCATCGAGGGGGGGCTTTTGAAATTTGGGCGGCAGCCCCCCCACCACCCCAGAATCGATCCGGACAAATTGTAAGTTAAAGCCCTTTATTTGTAAGTAATTGTAAGTTTATTCTCGCAATTTGTAAGTTGATCGTTTTGGATATATGGGGGCCCCTAGATATTCGTCTTCAGCCCCCCCACTACCTCCAAATCGATCCGGACAAATTGTAAGTTAAAGCCCTTTATTTGTAAGTAATTGTAAGTTCATTCTCGAAATTTGTAAGTTAACCGTTCATCGAGGGGAGGCTTTTGAAATTTGGGTGGCAGCCCCCCCACCACCTCAGAATCGATCCGGACACATTGTAAGTTGAAGTCTTTTATTTGTAAGTAATTGTAAGTTCATTCTCGCAATTTGTAAGTTGATCGTTTTGGATATATGGGGGCCCCTAGATATTCGTCTTCAGCCCCCCCCCCCCACCTCCAAATCGATCCGGACAAATTGTAAGTTAAAGCCCTTTATTTGTAAGTACTTGTAAGTTCACTCCTGAAATTTGTAATTAATATCTAACACTAACCATTCATATAGTCGAACTAATTAGCCAGTACTCATATATAATTAATTGTTTATATTTAAACAAATATAATAATACACATATGAATATAATAACAAATAAAATAATAAACTTCAAGTTTCATTAAAATTAGAGGTGTTAATAGAAAGTGTTTTCTAGTCATATTGTGACAAAATAATTATTTAAAACTTTTAGCAGAATATATTATACCTAGTAATAATGAAATATATCAATCAAATTTACCAACTACTTCATTATGCGGAAATTTTTATTAGTAATAATGATGCGAAGTTTTTCAGTTGATATTGAATTATAGAATTATTATGTATACATTTATACATACATTTCAGTATAGGTATTAATATGTCAACTGTTTTCTAAATATTATTTATTCTCAGATAGACAATAAGAAGAGTTTTAGATAAGAAAGTTATAATAAGTTATAATACAATAAGAAGTTTTTGATATGAATTGTATTATATTTATTATTTTGTTATCTGATATGTTTAAATTAATGAACACGGAATAAGTATATTATATGGAAAAATAATTTAAGCATTGCTGAAAATGTATGCAACATAAATACAATTTGAATGCAAATTTTAAAATTTTGAATATTAAATATAAAATGAATAGGTACCCATACACGAGCGGATTTCATGACGGATTTGGTCTGACGGACTAAATCCTTAGGTCCTCGACGGATTTGGTCCGTCGGACTAGGTCCTTTGATGTGTCCACTAACGTGAAAATAAAAGTCCGCTATTTTTCGCGGATCGAATCCACCGGCAGACCATGTCCGCTGGTTAGTGGAGGAAATCCGTTGATTTTTATGCCGAGAATCGAGTCCTATGGTCTTTCAAGACGTTCTGAAAGATCTGCGGATTTATACAACGAACTACAGCTGGTTTATCAGTTATTATTGTTGTTATCACTCATTTAATGTGTCAGAAAAATCTATGTGTTAATAAAATGTTATTTTATAATCATGCATTTTAAATAAGTATAGAATTGATATAACATAATATTATACCAATTATTATATTGAAAATTTGTATTATAATTATTAGTATTATATAGTATATTACAATAATGAATAAACATAATAATATGCCTTCGAGAAAAAAAAAGTCGATAGCCGCTGCAGGATTGATGGTCGGGTACCAATATATCTCGAAAAGAAAAATGAGGCGTAAGTGGATCAGTATACAGAGTCTAACGTTTCATTTTTGATGCATTATTATACATAAAACTCTTCTTATTGTTTATCTGAGAATAAATAATATTTAGAAAACAGTTGACATATTAATACGTCCTATACTGAAATGTATGTATAAATGTATACATAATAATTCTATAATTCAATATCAACTGAAAAACTTCGCATCATTATTACTAATAAAAATTTCCGCATAATGAAGTAGTTGGTAAATTTGATTGATATATTTCATTATTACTAGGTATAATATATTCTGCTAAAAGTTTTAAATAATTATTTTGTCACAATATGACTAGAAAACACTTTCTATTAACACCTCTAATTTTAATGAAACTTGAAGTTTATTATTTTATTTGTTATTATATTCATATGTGTATTATTATATTTGTTTAAATATAAACAATTAATTATATATGAGTATGGATCCATTACTTTAAAGTTACTGACTGATTTAGCACACCTACTGGCTAATTAGTTCGACTATATGAATGGTTAGTGTTAGATATTAATTACAAATTTCAGGAGTGAACTTACAAGTACTTACAAATAAAGGGCTTTAACTTACAATTTGTCCGGATCGATTTGGAGGTGGTGGGGGGGCTGAAGACGAATATCTAGGGGCCCCCATATATCCAAAACGATCAACTTACAAATTGCGAGAATAAACTTACAATTACTTACAAATAAAGGGCTTTAACTTACAATTTGTCCGGATCGATTCTGGGGTGGTGGGGGGGCTGCCGCCCAAATTTCAAAAGCCCCCCCTCGATGAATGGTCAACTTACAAATTGCGAGAGTGAACTTACAATTACTTACAAATAAAGGGCTTCAACTTACAATTTGTCCGAATCGATTCTGAGGTGGTGGGGGGGCTGCCGCCCAAATTTCAAAAGCCCCCCCTCGATGAACGGTCAACTTACAAATTGCGAGAATGAACTTACAATTACTTACAAATAAAGGGCTTCAACTTACAATTTGTCCGGATCGATTTGGAGGTGGTGGGGGGGCTGAAGGCAAATATCTAGGGGCCCCCATATATCCAAAACGATCAACTTACAAATTGCGAGAGTGAACTTACAATTACTTACAAATAAAGGGCTTCAACTTACAATTTGTCCGGATCGATTCTGAGGTGGTGGGGGGGCTAACTTCACAGGGGTCATTTATTCAATAAGATTAAATATTGTCTAATAATATTATCATTGTCAATAGTCATAAATCATAATTATGTGCATTTCAAAATATTGCCGACTTGGCAAATTTTCCGACCCAGTGGCAACTTTCAAATGCTATGATTATGAAATTTTCAATTGTTATCATTTTTGTAATTTAACTAAATGCCATATGGTGGCATATTTTTATAATATATTCGACATATAATGCTAGAGATACACTACAAATTGATCATTATGCAATTTGAATATCGTCTAAATATTAATTGACGATTAAATATTATAATTTTTATTTAAGTTTATACTATCTTCTAAGTCAAAGGTAGAATATGTATTTAAAAAAAATATTTGTTTTATAATTCTGTAGTATTTGATCAATCACGATTATAAGTTCCACTCTCGTGTATTGCGTTACAATTAATAAAAGTAATGTTATTAATGATGTAAAAAGTCTCAGTATAGAGCACAATAAAGCCCTTGTTGAAACTTCAAGGAAACAATATGATGGTTTGGTTCATGTTTCTAGGGTTTAACCAATATGATCGATGACGAATGACAAAACATTAAGTACTGTCACCATATCCATCGTATATAAATAATCAATTAAAAAGATGAGAACATTAATTGATAACTTTCATCACCAGAATTAAATAAAAATTTCGTGGGATTCAATTAGCTCCACATGTCAAAGAAAAATTACAAATGCTAATTTTACGTCTGCTGTTGCACTTTTAGGATACAGAGCAATGGATACAATTTCTTCGGTGGCTAAATTGTCAAAGGGGCAATTTTAGTTATACTTATTAAAATATAAAACATTAATTACATGATACATTTATTGTACATTTTTATTTATATGCAATTAGCGCCAGATATCTTAAACATTTTAAATCAATTAATTTGATTTTTATTGCTTAAAGGTATAACACTACGGTATAAAATGTAATATGATATACATCTTATACAAACTGCACAAATTACAATAAATGTATAAATTATAATCTGCCGTACGTTATTAATCGTATAAAATTAATTAACTAGAATAATTTTGAAGACTATTTCTCAAGAATGAAAAAAATACCTTTTTGTAATACTTACTGAATCGTTTTCTATACGTTGTGAATAGTATGATAAAGTATATTATGATGGAACATTTTGAATATAAGAATGTTTACAATATTTTTCTGTCAAACATACTTTTCGAAAATGTTATTATTTTTTAAGTAATTTGTAGTTTAATAGATTTACATTAATTTAATTTTAATTTTTGAATTGGCGTAAGTTTTTCAAATGTGTATCACAACTTACAGTAATAATTTTTATTAACTATTTTAGTTTTATTGTAGTAACAACATTAATCGACGAATAATGTGTGTAGAAACTTACTCTTCACTAACAAATACGCAGTAGTCAAATAATGCTTAAAATGTTTTTAATTTGACCCCTGTAAATTTACAACACTATCATACTTCGTTTTTTTCTTTGTTTGTATTAGCAAGATCCGTTTTGTTTTTTTATTTATATACATCATTTTCTCGTGACTATGATTCAAATGACTTCTAAGATATATTTCCTCGGTAATAATACAAAATAGTCAGAATACATTTTGATGTCTGAACTTCAGTTTTGATTGATATTATACCTTTTACAAAATTATTATTCAATTATAGAAACTGTAAATATCATAAAAGTAATTTCAAATTTCTATCGAAATCATTTAATATGCATTTTGAAGATTAATAATTCGTTTTATTACTGGCATTTATAATTTTAAAAACGTTGAGTAAATAGTATCGCAGTAAGCTAGGTTTTATCACAAATATATACGAATTTGTATTTAAAATAAAAATGAATTACAAATTAATACACAATTAAATAAAGTAAAAAGAGTGATTACCAACTAATTTTTCTAATTTCTTTTGCTGACCGTTAATTTTAATTTTATTATTTATTGATGAAGATTCCGACTAAATAGCCAAGTTGTAATAATTATAAATAGGTCAATTGAAACAATATTTAACTAGGTGTTCTTTGATCATTGTTTATTTATGTAGAATAATACTAGACATTCATACGCTTATTTTATTTTGAATCTCTTCAATTACAATATATTTCATACACTAACAAAAAAAAAAAAAAAAAAGTATTTAAAAATCAATTATTGTAGATCCATATGAAGTAATCATCTCATCTGTTTGTTTTTAAATGAATTTTTATAGTAAATTATAAAATATGTTTTTTTTCTAAATTTGGTATTTATTTTGTAATAACTGATTTTAACAAGTACATATCAACTAAATTTTTTGAAACTGAAATTTCAAAAAAAACATAAACTTATTGTCTTTATTTATGTTGAACAAACCATCAATGATACGTCACAACATAAATTAAAAACGTTTTTTGATTTTTGCTCAAATCAATATATTTATTATTAATTATTTTATCTATGGCCTATGCTTTTACATAATGTTGGAAAATGAAACAACAATGGTTGTACTTGTATAATATAGTATTGATAATTGTTTATCGACATAATTTTTCGTTTGTTTCATTAAATTGGTACATTATATTTTTGTTTATACGTACAAAAAGATTTATTAAAACAGTACTAGTTTAACATATTTGAAAATCGTATAATGTTTAATTTTCCGTTCTATTACAATCATTTTATTGTTGTTTGATTGAATCTGCTAGATCTAAAATGTTATTATACCATAGAATTTGACCACAATAATTGAACATTTTAAAATAATTTAATGTAAAATACTTCATGTTTTATTATTTATTAGTGATTTAAAATATTAATTTGGCCAATAAATGCAATGTTACTAAAATTTATTTTAATATAAAAAAAAAGTATTTTCTGACATCATTTAATTATTTGCTTAGTTCGATATAATATATTACAATTTTTTACAGTAAATTTGATAATTAAATATGTTTATAAAATAAAAATGTAAAAAGCAGTACAATGTTTATAAAATGTAATTCATCTAATACCTATAAATAAAAATACAAATTCATTTAATATTAAACTACGACAATTTTAAACTTAGTTGTATATTATAATTTGTTTACGTTATTTTTCGGTTTATTACATTTTTGTTAGATGTTATTTTGTGTTTACGAAACAGGGTTGACCAATATTAAATTTTTCTTATATAGATTCATACATTCATATACATTGATATACATTCATACAATGTAATATTATAAATTTATGCTAATTATTATATTTTTTTATCTAAATATAACAGTGGACAACAGTGGTAACTAGTATATTAAGTATGGACAGTTTCTTTCTTAAAAATCATAATTAATTTGGAAAACAACAAATTCTAAACAAGTGAAAAGGATTAGATTTTACAAAAGATTGTGGAGTACTGTTCTTAGTCAATTAAAAAAAAAAAAAAAAAATTATGGGTCTAAATTATGAAATCATAAATAAACTACCCGATGAATAATTTCAACAGTTAATAGTTATGTTTTATGTATTATAAATCTGTACTTGAGCTTACTCGGCATCAATTTAAAATAAATAAATACACTCGTAATTTTTATCGATTATTTAAAACATTTGAACTGCTCAACACACACACAAACCCACGCGTGAACATATATTTTATTTCAATAAAATATTACAAAAGTTTTAAGAAAATCTTATTTTTTTTAAATTAAAGAAAAATATAAAAAGTTGTTTTAAAGAAAAAATTATATTTTTATGTATAACTGTTAATTACCATAGGAAGTGATAGTAAATGGATTTTACTGAAATGTTATAATAACACGATTCAAGGTTTAATGATGCTTTAAAAGAAATTCTTTTTTGACAAAGTGTTCACTAAAAGTTTTAAGCTCTTTTTTAAACTGTATCAAATATTTTATACTGATAATTGTTGAAAACACGAGGATAAAATTGAATTTTTAAGTATATAGATTACTAATAAAAAACATTTCATTGTTTTATATTTTCACATAGATTAGAAAAGTAAATTTTAAATAAATTGAATTTCTCAGTTCTCAAAATTATAACATTTTATACACTAAAATATTTTAATTAAATTACTTATAGGTATTTATAAGTTTGTAAAAAATTTCGTATTTATTGATAACAAGTAGTATTGTTTTTAGATTATTCTTTGCTGTTGAAATCAATAAGTAAAGTTATGAAATCAACACTATATGTATACATTATCTTGTTTGATAATTTAGACGGATTAATTTTATTTTCATTGTGAACTCTGTGGTATTATGTGCTTTTAACTTAAATTTGATGATATGAAGTTTTGAAATTAATATTACGAAAATTTGTATGAAAAAAAAAATATATATATACTTGTTTATTTCGTAATATTGTCAAATTGTCAATACATAATAAATATAATGTCATTCTTAATTAATATCTGATATTATTGTGTTGATAAAGATATTGTCAAAGAAAAATTCTCTTGTGATCGGTTTAAAATAAATTAATATTCATGTTTATATTTATTTATTATTATCAGTTATCATCACGATGGAATTGAATGGTAGAGAATATCATTGAATATTTTAACATCATAAAAAAAAAATTAAATATATTTGATATGTTAAGCATTAAATAATTTGCGTAACATAGGAAGTCATAGTTTTTCGAAATAAATGAGAAAGTAACGAAATATGACAAGATGAAAAATAAAACAATATTATAAATGTGCTTTTAGTGAGTGAATAAATAACATACACGGACCCCGTACTGTTACTTAGTAATCATTTAGGTAGTTTTTATACAAAAATAATCAGTTTTTTATTGATTATAAAAATAATATGATTTATACTCCTGATTTTGTTTGTGACCCTATAGAGGATAAATTCGAATTATATTTGTATTTACAATATGTGTTATATACTATTGTAAATTAAATATCTTCTGTACAAAAAAAAAAAAAGTAATGTTTGATTGTCATGAAAATCACTTCTAATATTATGTATATATAGTACATATACATATTACATGTCACTGTTAATATAATCACACAATATTACTCATTAGTCATTAGTGATCTATTCAAAATAATAACTGACTTCATTTAAAAAAAATACTATAGTTAATGTATAAACAACAATTCTTTCGTGGATTTCGAGAAATGATTTTTTTAATTTTGTTGATTACGTTACGATGACAAATTGCAAATATTCTCAAAAACACGAAATTGTGAACAAAAAGTAACCCAAGACACTCGAGTACTTTCCAGCAGTTAACAGGTCAATGTATTTTAATATCAAAATATCTATTGAGATTTTCGATAAAAGATGATCACGGCATTTATTTATTATTTTATCACGATATATTAAGTATATCGTGATGATACGAGTACATTAAAGATGATGAAAATGTCACGTGGACCAGAGGCTAGTATTTTCCGCCAATTGTTATCAATATTCTTCATAACTTTTAAAGGGCCATCGTCGTTATACGGGGTAATTAATTGTGTTTGTGAAGTGTGCCGGGAGAGAATTTCCATTACTCCGCGAGCAAAATTGAAACCGGTCGGACGGTCCGGGGAGGATCGGTGAGGAGGACGTGGGTATTATGTTCGTTTTGACATTCCCCGGACGCACTAACGTTTTAGGCTTGTAGGTACGCCATAATAACGCCTTACGCGACTCATATTTGGTGCCACCGACCATGGTGTTAGATATATATATATATATATATATATTAACGCGCAGTAAAAATACTCGGTGAAAACTCATTTCATCTCTGTGGCTGTATATTATTGCCCACCCTCGTAATATTTCCACCCATCACACCGTTTCCTTCCTTATCGTGTTTATTGTACGGTCGGCGGATGACTTTTCGTAGAAATCTCTTTCTCTCTCTTTTTTTCTCTCTCTTTCCTTCTTACGCGTTTTCTTGTTCTCTTATTATTTTGTTCTGATTGCAGCAGCAGCAAGTACACAAATCGCGCGTGGACCGAGAAACTGAGATACAACACCGCCGGGATATTTTATTAAAACTTTTTCCGTCCACTGCATCATCCGGTCCGCGCGCGGTTTTAATTGCCCTTAAAATTAATTTCAAAACATTCCCCCGGTGTTTTTAAAACTATTTGTAATAATTCATGGTTGTTTGCGAAAAGGCGATCGCCGCCGCGGTAGTCATACCGGGAGGGTGGCGTGCGTCGCGCCGCGCCGCGAGAAGGGGCTCCCCGAAGTATTAACTCCCGAGTCCGAACGGCTGTCAGTCGGACGCGCGTCTTGGTCCGTGTTTGGTGTTTCCCTTTCTCGTTCGCCACGCGTGGTTTCCGTACGGTATATCATTTTTCACTATCACGTTCGTAACGGGGAAACAAACGGTTTTTTTTTCGTTTCTTTTGCTTTTTTTCTTTCTTTTTCTTTCTGTACTTATTTTTAAATTTTCTATTTTTATTGAAATTATTCTCCGAGGCTACTTGTTGCACATAAGTTACGAACTACAGCATTACCAAATAGTGAGTAATCTATATTATATTTGTTTATTTGTTTAATTCGTTTTTACAAATTATCCACGTTTAAGTAACTATTTAAATTTAATCACTGAGAAAAATTACAGTTTTGTAGTCATTGATTGGTTAATATAAAATACTGATCATATATACAATTAAACAATTACCAATTCAAAATGTGATGCTTAAAAAGTTATTTCGTGTTTTTACAATATATTTATAGGAAATTATTATTTATAAAATAATTACTTACATTATTTATTAAGTATTTAATTTTCTTCCATTTCAACAAAAGGGAATAGTGCCATCAATATCTGATCAAGATGTTCAATTATCTGTCGAACATATTTTTGAATTACTTATATAATTATTACGCATACTACAGTATAATATTCTTTTTTTGAATATTATATTATTTTATGTCGTACATTTGAGAATTCGGAAAATAATATTTTAAGGTAAAATGTTAAGAATATATTGACGAATTTTAAATTATCGAAAAGGCAAATATAAATTTGAAAAATTTCCTCAATGGGAATAAAATATTTTATTTGTCAGCTTATTTAATGAAATATAATACGATTTTGTTTAATTTCGTCATTAATATTATTAAAATAATATAAGAAATTAAATATAAATATTTCTGATTTTTCAAACGATTATTAGAAAATAAACATATATCATATATATTGAGTATAAAAAATATAGCTCAAACTTATATCAATTTAAATTAATAAACTATTGTTATTTCAATATACGTACATTATGGTTTGTAATCGTTGAGTAATCGTTGAAATTAAGGATTGGTTTGGCGTCTAAAATCGACATTAAAAAGATTTATAAATTATTTTGTGATTTATGGAATGTTTTATTGGTCTAAATATTTAGTTGAATTTTTAACATTTAAAATTTAATAGTTTTTAAAATTAAAAAAAAAAAAATCTTTTATTAGTATTTATTCATTCTAAAAATAAACAATGTTTATTTAGTTAGGCACTTATTACTTAATTGTATCTTTGGATTTAACACTAATATAAGTTTTAAAATGAAAAAATATACACGAAAAATAATTAAATTTTTTTTCAAATTAAATAAATTTAATTAAATCGTTTCAAATGCACTTTTCTGTTTTATAATTAAAAACTAATTTTTTATTTGTTTGATCATTTTAAAACAACGAATGATGTATAGTACAATTTGTGTAGATTTAAACGTATATTTCATTAATGTTTTACGTATTAATCAAGGTACTGCATAATATTATCATTGCTGTGCTGATTCGTCTTGTATTTCATTCGAAACAGCCCTTTTTTTTTGTACATACAATTTTATCAGTTACGTAATGTTTTTCATCTTAATTACCAAACGATCTTTTTGATATCATACCAAACAATCAAGCATGCAGTTTTTGTGTTACAGATGATTAGTCAAGTGAAATAGTACAAATATTTTTACGAAATCTTAGACCTAGACCTAATGAAATTAAGTCTTTAACTATTTGGATACGCTCCATAAATTATACATTTAAAAATTGTTGTATGTTATATCACAATCGTTTGCTGGTCAAAACTATTTTACAATAATTGTTAGACAATGGTCATTCTTAAAAAAAAGTGTATATGTGTGTGTATATAAGTATATATATATATATATATATATATATATATATATATATATATATATATATATTGTAAATAAATAAAATGAAACAAAATACAAATCATATGCAAAATGTTTTTTTTTTTATTTCTTGAAGAATATTGCTTCAAAAGAAATTTACAAAATATTATATAAATTTGTTCTATTGAAAGTACGTTATTTTATTTCCGTCCCTTTCAAAAAGTTCCGACCTCATAAACTTGCCACATAAAATACGTAGTTCATTTAAAGAGAAGTTAAATGAAACCGGATCTTTTATCAGCATCCAAGAACCACATAATGCATTTTATTTTTTGTAGGTAATCCTTTTTTGTTTAATAGCAAAACGAACTGTCGCGAACTTAAATAGGCCGATAGCGGTATATCGGTAGGAGTGGCCCCCTAACATTCCGACACACTGTACGGCAATGTGTATATAGCGAAAAAACCTTTATACACAGGATGAATCCATTTAAAGTGTCACACAGTCGGAGGTGTTATCACGTTCTGTGGCCGCCTCAGGTACCGCAGACGCGGCCTCTTCAAGTCGAGGACAAGGTCTCAACCTTCAGCCTGAGAAACGTGACCAGAAGCTCCATGTTTTATACCTATAACAATAATAACGATTATTATAATACATTATCATTTATAATAAATAATAAAAACGCTACAAAATATTCGCGGTAATGTGTGTGGTACAAAAAAAAAAAAAAAAAAAATAGATAAAAAATAAATAGCATACATTAAATAAAGTAAAAATTGTACTCACTTGCGTCGTGGATTTTGGACAATAGTGTAATAATTAAGGTGGCTGCGGTACATTTGCATGAGAACGGAATACTGCCGAGGTCAATGTTTCGGATGGATTGCTGAACAACCGGAAAAAAAATGAAAAAAAGATTACGGAGAGCTGTGTACATGTATGATGACCGACGGACACCTTGTGCAGCATTCCGGTTTTTCGCGCTTCAGGTTATGCACGAATTAATCATAATACTAGACCATTAAAACGCTGGATCAATAGCCTTTTCTGAGTGTTGGATAAGATCATGATTTTCGTTGCGAACTGTTGGACCCAAAGTACTTATTCGACTGGTCGTGAATGTGGACAAAATCATTTTATTTGGAACGCTTGAAATATTATTGAACATTTACGATTCGATACGTACATATTTTATATTCTGCACAATTTTATTTGATTTTGATTTTAATTTTTTTTTCACGAAAATCAATATACGTGGGTTTAGTTTTGAGCACTCAAACACATGGTAGTACTTTGATAACGTTATTCGCGAATATGTTTGGGTTTAAATACAAATACTTTCGGCATAATTGTTTTCAATATTTGAAAAAATATCAATGTTTGATCAATCAATAAAAATCATCCATGAATAAAAATAATTTCTGAGTCGGTATTATTTCACTGAGTAAACATCAATAAAATAAATCAAACCAAACCTTACTAATTATGGTAACTAAAGATTTTTATTAGGTTTAAAAATATACTGAGATACAAGATATTATATAATTTAGTCATTTATTCATTCATCTAACTTTAATCACTTCAGAGCAGGATATGGGAATATACTATTGTTTAAAGTTTTAAATAATACATTGTGATTGTTATACTATTTAGACTAATTGAGAGGTTATTTTTTAAACCCAAAGTACTTATAAATGGATTTACAATTTATGCTCAATGTTATAAAAAGATTGTATTTAGAGTTCAAGTTTAATTTCTTAAGTGTACACGTGTAAATTGTTATGAAAAAAAAAAAATAGTTAAAATTATTAATTATTCTAATAATAACATAATTTGCGAAATCGTTAAGCATTAAACCTACAAATTTGATATCAAATCGTCTTAAAATAAAGTTCTTATGTTTTTAATTATCTAATAATGAAGAAAACAACATATTATTGATTAAGGACCGATTAATATATCAAGTTTTCGTAATTAATGTTATAAAATCAGTTTATTGATATGAAGTGGTAAATAATTGATACAGTTAAAGATTTACATTAAAAAAGAGCTTAAATTGAATAAATATAATTAATTTTGTGAAAATTTAGTTCACGGTATATTTTGCTGTTTTTACTCAACTTTTTGGTACGCTTCGAAAAACTATAGAGATTTTCAAAAATCACCTAATTTGATCTTTTAAGGTATTGTATGATTTGACTTTGAACCATTTTTATAACTCGAATACATGACTATAAACATTTAAACAAATCAGTAAACACTACATTGTAAAGCCAATACTTTCCTAGCTGCAGTGCTTTAAATATAAAACGCTAAAGAGAAAAATGTAATAAAGATTTTTATGCCTTTTAGTTCAAAAATGTTATTTAATAAAACATTCTTCCGTAATATTATTGATTAAAAACAACAAGTATTTTTAATTACGTTTATTCTAATTTAAATTCTGGGAAATTTAATTGATATTAAAAAAAAAAAAAAAAAAAAAAATGTACCATTAATACAAGTCGAATATTTATAATTTACATTCTGTTATTTATTAGTAATCTAATTGAAAACATCAAATAAAGATTCTGTTAATTTTCTTATAATTCTTTTTAATGAAATAATACCATTGAAATTTGTGTAATTTCAGTTTAAAACATTATTTAATTAGATGTACTTTAAATTATTCTTAATTCTTTGTGTTTCAAGACTTGTCTCAGTCGCATTACTGGGGGATGTTGGCTTAACAAAAATCCAATAAATCTTATTGTATAAATAATACTTAAAACAGTTATAGTAGGGAATGTAATTATTATAGACAGTTTTTACATTTAAAATCGTATTTACTACAAACGAACTTTATTGATATTGTGAGATATTATTTTAGATATTTTATTGTAAAAATACAAATTTAAACTGCAGATTTATAAGACGCAGAAGAAATAATGTAAAAAAAACTTTATAAATTTGATTATTAAAATTAATAGATTCTCAATAAATCATTAAATTTTTAGACACAGAAAAATGTTCACATAATTTTTCTTTATAAATTTGTCGTGAAGACGTTTTACGTTATTTTAAGGCATTACTGTTAAAAGTTTTTGGTAACCATCGTGATGTTATATAAACAAAACACTTTTTTTAAATTAGTATACCATATAAATTTAAAACAAATTATAATTTTCAAAACTACTGAATTAAATTTAATGCTGAGTCATGTTTCATAATTTTGATTTTTTTTCGACAATATCTTAGATTTTCAATAATTTGTTATTTTTTTAATATAAACTACGACTTGAAGCTAATAAATTCCATGGTGCAATTTTGTTTGTTTTTTAATATTTATTTAAATATATATAATTTAAAAATGAGATTTTAGGTTTTCATAAGTCATAATTATTGAAATCCACGAATAATAATATAAAATGAGTTAGCTTGTAATATTTGTATAAATCGAAATGCAATTTGCATTAAATTACGAGTATATAATAGTTATTATTAACTGTAGTATATTATTCATAATTATTTATAGATTAATTCAAATAGAAAGTTATTGTTGTATTAATTGAATCTAAGAGATTATATTTATTAAATATTCTTTGAAATGTTATGATAAGTTAACAAACTTATATAGCGATTGGAAATTCAGAATGTTCCCATAGAATTTTTTTTTAAGGAAATATTTTTGTGATATGTTTTTCCGTTAACTAAGGAGTGATATTTAAATCAAACGGTACAATTTTCATTAGTTTACAGAAACTTTTAAAATAAATGTAAAAATATAAATTTAATTGTCATCTTCAATATTCGCATTTAATATATTTTTTATAAATTTCAAAAAGCTCGAGAGAAATAGTGTTTGTAAATAAATTATCATTTTTTTTTTTGTTATTAAATTTGTTGTTGTTGATAATACACTAATTAAAACAAAAACCTCTTTATGTGGTTTCAGAAGCGAATTTACGTCATTAAGAGCTTTTAATATAATTCGATGGAGATGAAGGAATATTTCGTAAATTGTTTGAAAAAATATTTAATAGAAATAATAAACATGTATCTAAATACATGAAATTACGTTTAATTAGAACATTATGCCTTTAGGTTACCTTTATTTATTGGTAAATTAATTTAACTCGTGCAGCTAATTATAGGTTTATCAAACCAAAATGTATAAAAAATGAGTTTGACATTAAATTAAATTGTGAAGTCGTGGAATATTGATTAAGGAAAATCATTATTTTTATTGGCCATAAAGTTTCTTCACGACTTGTAAATATTTATTTTTTCAGTCTTTACAACACATTACGCAGTACGTAAGCAATAATAATTGCCTATTTGTTTATTAATTAATTGGCAATAATTTAGAAATAGGAGCTAGTACCTCATCCAAGGTTGTATATGTAGTGTAGATTATTTTGCAATCCATCGAATGTGTAGGTGTCACGGAAATTTGAAAAGTGCATAAACACGATCGTAATTTATTGCCGGTTTATAGAACCAACGCCAATTATGCAAAACAATGTTTTGTGGTTATAAGGGTCATTACACGCTAAATTAACCCTTGGGAACCTTTTCGTGTAACTTTCAAAATGTATCTACAATATTTAGTTGGTGAGCTTCCGACAACACCCTAATGAGAAACGTTATTCAAGTATATGCTATTCATTAGACTTAAACTTTGGTTTTAGTTTATTTTTAAACATTTTACATAGAGTTTAGGAATAAAACTGAAGCATATAGTAAAGTACGCCACTTGGACAACGGTTTGCGTAATTTGATTGATTAAATTTCATAAAATTGAAACACATTAGTACATTACTAACATGTATCAGTATTTTTACCTCGAATTTTTCATCGCTAATACTAGTTTTCCAAACAGCCATATAATATTCATAAACATATTAAAAACTGAGTATTACAGTTGCATTATTCTTTAATTTTTTTTCCGACGCGTCATAATCTTTGGGAACTAAAGCATACATCACATGATTGTTTTGAGGTAATGACTTTATCAAAAAGCTTATCATGTTGCCCCTTAAAGTAAACACTGGAATATAATATAACATGCAAAACTATATCATGTGAGTTATGATAAATTAAAGTAAATCAGTATTGTATGTAAGTAGGTTAACGTTGAACATGCATGCGAGTTTGTTGTTACTAGTGTAAACTTATGAACATCAATAAAGTTACTTTAAATGTGCTATAACTATTAAAACTGCAACCTTTTAACCCATTTTAAATGAAAACAAAATTAAGTAATACTAGTAAAAGGGGTCATGTAATATATGAGCATATGTGCATAAAAGTCACGTAAAATGTAGGTCCAATGAAAAATGGTTTACCCTTAAATTAACATTTATTGTAGAGTAAAACAAATGAAACGATTTAATTTATATATATATATATATATATATATTTATTTATTTATTTATTTATTTATTTATTTTGCTCTGTACAACAAATGTTAATACAAGGGTTGTTAAGTACTTTTCAAACAACCGTCATATCACGTGTGTACGTAAACGATCCATAATTACTATTATTTAAACAATTTGAAAAATGTTTGACTACAAAGTTTTCATGTCATGATGTATGAAATATTTCAATAATTTAAAAAAAATTAATAAAAGTATGGTATTTGTACATTCGGTTGGCCATTCATTTAGATAGGCCATCTGGGTGGGTTTGTTGAAAATATGCCACCAGTTTATTCCACTTCATTTAAAAAAGGATTGCCAAAAATTGAAAAAATAATAGTTTATTAATTTTTTGAATTATTTAAATTTGTTATCAAATAAATCACTACATTTATAATACTATGTATTATTTATGCCAATATAAAATGTAAAACTTCGAAAATTGTCAATTGTACTAGAAATAACTACAAGTATAAATTAGTTCTTGCAATTTAATTTTCTCTCAGAATTTTAAAGTTTTGTTGTACTTAAAAGTCGAATAACACTTGTGTTACATTTCGATTCAATAGACACGTACATTTAAAACATTTTTAGGAGAACTTTTATAGAACCTCAAAAATTGTTCCGAAATAATTTGTTTGAAATTCATAACTCTGTTGTCCCCACTTAGAATGCGGTAAACTAATAATCAATAGATTTAGTATTATAGATGTGTAATCAAAAATATGAATACTTAAAGGCAGCATATTTCCAAACTCGTATTTGAAATACGCTGTGGTAAGCCATGTTATTTACAAACGTCAAGTGGACGAAATATAGAACGTATACAATATGATATTTACTAATATACAAGTACGTATTTCAAAACATACCGTCATGTTTATAATCTTCAATTGTTGACAATTAAGTCATCGACTGAATCCAATTTAATATTTAAGTCACGAACAAATATAAAAATCTAGTGAATCAAGTTTGAAGTGAAACTTATACAATAAACTCGTATATAATATATATGAATATACACGTTCCCAATGAATGTACGAGCGCGCGCGTGTGTGTGTGTAATATTTAAATTCACATCGGAAACTGATCAATGCTCAGATTTTAATAAAGATTCGTAGAATAAAGTTGTATCGCGGGTTTACCGGTATAATTGTTTAGTCACAGTCGTATAAGTAAATATTGAACCTTATGAGTTTCTCATATGCTGCCTACTGGTTATAGGATCTCGCACTATACGGTAAATCGAACTTTGTGCAAAGTTCTTTTCAATCCGTAAAGTTATATAATTCACGCGTAGCAAACGTTAAAGCTTTTAGTATTTTAACCACATCCGAGTCAACGATAAAAAAAAAAAAATAAAATAAAATACAAAGTTTTTGAATTTAATTTTTTCTTTTTTTTTTTTACTGCACTTTCCGGACGTATATAAAATAACTTGGTCCGGTTTCTTATTTTTTCGTCGAAAACCGCACAATTGAACTTTTATTTAAATGTATTGCTCCTCGGTGAGATGAAATAGCAAAAACAAACAAAAAGTAGTATGGTAAATTTATTTATTTAAAAACTTGGTTAAGGAAACTTTTTCAAACAAACGAAATATGTATTTAAAAAATACGTCTATACAGTTAATGTTTTCACTTTTCTTGTAGGATGTACATTCAAATTATGCATGTGTCTTAGGAGTGAATTAACGGTCATTTTGTATTAAAATACGAGAATATTTTCCTTCCAATGTTTTAATAATGTGCAGATTTCAAGAGTTTAAATTCTTTATGCACACGTTTATATTTTAGTTCATAATGTCCATTTAACTTGTGTAATCCTTTTAAATGACTAATAATTAAATAGCTTGCGAGTTGTTTGGAGCATGCATCGTTGAAAATGTATTTTTAAGCTTTTATTGTATAATTAAGTTTTCGGGAAACTACAAAGTATATGGGCTTATATTATATTTTTCATATTTTGATAACTAAAATGACTAATTTTATTTATTTTATAATGTTGTTGTTTGATATTTACTTGATCAAATTTGAATTAGAGAACTGTAGCTTTTTACCTACACGCAGTTTGTTATAAAATTATTTAAAAATAAATAATTGTACTCTCCTTTGGTTGTACTTCTTAATGAATAATACGCTACTACTTCTATCTCTCAAGGTCCATTAAAGCTTAACCGAAATACAATGCATTATAAGTTATAAGTTGGCAATGTTTTGCAGAGTACTTAGTGAAAATTACTTTAACAACTGTAGTAGGTACTTGCGAGGTTTTGAAGAAAGTGATTGTATCAAATCATGATTGATTTAATATGAATGGACATAAACATCGTTTTAATAAACATGCACAGTTTACTGATTTCAGGCTTCTTAACTGTAAAATATTTAATACAATTCTTAGAGAAAACGGTGGATTAGTGTTAATCTATTTAGATATCTACAGCCCTTAATTCATAATCATAATTATCGAACTGTGGACTTATGAAAAAATAACCTATATCACCGATCACAAATAATTTGTATTCACATGTAGATTAATCATTTTATTTTAATGTGATACGAAGAGATAAAATTTATATTCCTATTATTAGCTGATATAATATTTAACACGCAAGATTTCGCTAATAGCATATATCCGTAGGGGTGGAACATTAACCTTTGCAGAATCCTGTTCTTCCGACTCAGGTATAGGTTGTGGCCGACAGGTATCGCAAATCACCATTATCGTGTACAAGTGAAACACATAGAAACTCACTACAGTAAACAAGTACAATTTGAAATTATTGACTACCTAGCAAACAGACAGAATAATGCCGATATATTATACGCGTTCCTTAGCATCATAAACTGTATATAACTTTGTGTGTGTGTGTGTGTGTGTGTGTGTGTGTGTGTGTGTGTGTGTGTGTGTGTGTGTGTGTGTGTGTGTGTGTGTGTGTGTGTGTGTGTGTGTGTGTGTGTGTGTGTGTGTGTGTGAGTGTGTGTGTGTGTGTGTGTGTGTGTGTGTGTGTGTGTGTGTGTGTGTGTGTGTGTGTGTGTGTGTGTGTGTGTGTGTGTGTGTGTGTGTGTGTGTGTGTGAAAGAGAAATAGAGAGAGAGAGGGTGAGAGAGATATAGTGAATAATAGAGGTACAGAAGAAATAGAAGATATTAAATGATCCTTACTATACAATGTATAACTGTAATGGATATTTTGCTGTACAAATGATTTAGTGGTACGAAAAAAATTATGATAAATAACTATACCTATATTTTATGATTACTAACAAACCTATTATTGTAGTGAATTGTTTATTATATTTTGGAGGAAGTCGTAATTAAAACTTGCATTGGCATTAGGCCATGCGGTTTTATTGATTTCTTCCATGTTTTCACGCATCACCGGTTTCCCAGAGAAATAGAACAGTATTAAACCCGTTTTATTGCCAAAAAAATAAAATACAAAAGCTCATGTTCATGTGGTAGAACACGCGCCAATAAAAGACATATATAAAACATTTTTTTTTCTTTTTTTGATTGTTCAAGTATATTTGTACATGGGCATAACAAAAACATAATAATGTTCGTAAATCGTATTTTTCCACGCAGTCATAATATAACGAGATATTCGCCTATATGATACAAAAACATGGCCAAGGTCAAAAAAAAATAAATAATATACTATTTTTCGCAATTAAAACATAATCACAATGCGTAATTATAACTATTTTTGTTTTTTTTTTCATCATTATTTTAACTGACGCGTGTAGTTTAGTTATTCGAATAAACTAGATATGTTACTCTTCTGCTGCAGTATTTAAGGTCAACACAATGACTATGTAATTAATGAACTTTATCAAGTTGTGAATCACCTTATGACTGTTTTTGAAATGGCTTACTGGTCAAGTCAATTTTGTATACATTTTGTATATCTATAGATAATAGTCAACCTCAAACAATCAACACTTTTTTATGATTTTATGAGGCAATAGTTAGATACATAATGCGTAGGTGATTTTTCATATTATGCATTGTCAACATAAATATGCTTAGAAATATTCATAACTCTTGAATACATGTAATAAATTAAACGTGGATACATTACATGTGCGAAATGACGAAACGTAATTGTCATGATTTATTTGTCAGACCGTTTTTATAAAGCTGAATATCATTGATAAGAATATTTACTTGGAAATGAAACTACATTTGTAATGATCTTAGCACATATCAGTTAAATAAAAATGAATATTAAGTAACGTCGTAGTTATAATCTCGTTATGCTGTTTAAAAGCTCATTTCAATTTGCGTTATAAAATCGAGTCAGCAGATTCGATGATATTGAATGGAAATAAATTAATCATGTACCTACATGAAACTAGCGAAATAGCATAATTTTACTCTTTCCCCGCCAGGGACAAACGACCTCGAGATTATATCTCCGGGAGTCTTGTGTATATAACCACGCTCGTTAAAAATCTGGAAAAAGTTCTCGCAGGTTATGCGTTCTAAAAAAAAAAAAAAAATACAATACAAATATTTATGATACGTTTCTTACACCCCTTCTCGCATGCCTATTTGACGCAAGCAGTTTTCATAATGAGACTCTACCTTAAATTTGTTATGAAAAAAATAGATATTTTCCTTTCCGAAATTTCATAATGAGTGAATTCATTTGTAACTATTTCGTTGTATTGATTTTCGGAATAGGTTATTACTATAGTAATAACCTATTCCAAAAATAAAGACGACGGAATAGTTACAAAAACATTGTTACAATTTTAAATGAAAAAATTGCACATTATGAAAGAAAATAAAATTTTCTTATTTCTTTGGAATTAGAGATCAATATAAAGGATTCAAATACAGAGAAATTTTGGTTTTGATTTTTTAGAGCCAAAGGTGCCTATTTTAAACTAATTGAAACGCTATTAAAATAGCGATAAATATCATGAAGTAGGTCTACATGGTAATGTAGGTATCTTTTCAAACATGATAGATCGTTCTATATGTTAAATAAAGAATAATATAACAACAAATTGTTTCTTGTTGATCCGCACGGAAGTTTGTTAATATTTGTAAACCTATAAAATAGATTTGATAAAATAATAAGATTTCTTCTAAACATGATATGTTCCTAAAAATGGAAAAAAATCTAGAGTTCTTATAAATTGAAAAATAATCGGCTTATTTTAAACATTTTATAAGTGTATTAGAAATATTTGTCTGATAATGTTCGATATCAACAGGAATTAATTTATTGTTTTCAAATTGTAAAGATTTAAATAAGACTGGATGAAGAGCCTACTTAAACAGCGATCATAGTAAAAATGCGGTACATCCGCGTTTTACATTTCATCTGGTTTGTTAAAAAACAATTACACCAATAACGCCAGCGTTATATTTCGAAATTATCATCGAAAGGAAATGAACCTTCTTTTGTGTGCCTATAAGTATGCCTAATCATTATAAATAAAAAATGGTCTACTGCAGTCTATATATTAACGTGTCCTCCGGATATCCATATAATCGTGAGGTCCTTGAATGAATAATTTGTGGGTCAATGGTTGAACTTTTGTTCCTGAGATCATCTGAATGGCTGTCTCAATTTCAAGGTGGGGCTTGTAACACACGTTCGTAGATTTCAAGTGGCTCGTAAATTTTGGTCTCAAAAAGCGTTATTTGTTTAGCGGAGTTAACCTATTTTTAATTTGCGAAAAAAGAACAAAATTACGTATTCAGGCGTGAGTGACTATTGTCGCGCATTGTCTATTATACTCACGGCCACGTGCATTTTCGGCTTTATATTATACATATAGTGTCCATTTCAACGCGAAGAAGAATCACCGTAATGAAAAATAATGGGATATAAATCAAACAACGCTATATAATATAATGCTTACTGGTCACTGGGATCTCAAAAGAAAATTCATGTCACGTTTTTAACAGCTTCGGCAAAACACGCATTGCCGATAAAAACCTTTCGCTGTTATTTTCTTTGCTCCAACTTCAGTCAACGTATGGCAAACATATAGACGGTTTTACATCTCAGTTGTTAATACGACGATATTACTCTTGCGTTCGGTTTATTCATTTTTATTTTTCCAAAACTCATTACCAAATTAATTTGGTGCCAACCGTTGCCCTCCGTTCCAATGAAGCGTACATGTAGTGCGCGTGTTTTTCGATAAAATTGTGAGAAAAATATTAACACTCGGGTTTTCTGAAACGCGCTGTAAATCTTTAATGTACAGCAACGATGATTGAACAAGCATCGATTTTCCTGTACAAACACCGTTAATTTGACTTTAAGTACCACCAGATTATTATCTTTGAGATAATGGATGTTTAGCATTTCTATTCAGCTGAGCGGGTAGCAATACTATGATATGTACTTAATTCGGAAATACTTTGATTTATTTGCTTTGTATTAAGTCGTAAGAATGATGTACCTATATACACCGTGTTACTAAGTAATACAGCGTGTGCAGGCGGTCGTTAGAACACGTGTCCACCAATAACGGTATGCAAAAAAAAAAAAAAAATTAAAATATGTAAAATGTTATGTACGTAATTTTTTCCATACATTTATTCTAACTTACTTTAAAATCTCAGATTTAAATTAATTCATGTGTGACTACAATCGGTACATTGTCATTCGCACGTGCATCTTAATATAATCATAGTAACTCTATTTTGTTTTTATCCATTGAATAGTTAGTCAATAATTACCAACTTTGATCTATCATAAGATATTTTTGCCCATTAAATATTTTTGCTTTGATTGTTCATCAAACGTGAATAGTAAAGTCTTACAGAGTTCTAAAGTTAACAAAAATATCACCATTTTTTGCAATCAACTCGATATTTTTTATTTATGGCAGCTACTGTACAAGTTCGAAATGTACATAATATATGATCTACACTAATGCGTTTTATATATTTAATTCTATTAACTAAATTTTATACAAAACGAATTTTTATATAATATCTCATTTTTAATCTTGCAACTATAATTATATTATATAAAATCATACAAACTATTAATTTTTTTTATTTTAGAATTTAGAATACATTTAATAAACTGAATGTTTTGAGAAAAAATCATCTTTAATTTTTTAAATTTTTATTCAAGTTTAATATTATGAAAGGCATTATTTTGATTCTTACATTTTTATTATTGGCCAATAGTTAAGAGATATAAGTAATTGAAGTTAAGAATAGGAGAGCAGTAACAATTAATTTATATATCATACCTCTGAATGTAAAGTTAAAAGTAATAGTTACCGTTTAATAAGCTTGACAATTCTCGCAGATGAACAAATTTTTCATTTCATAAAAACGTAGTTTTTTTTATTATTTAAAATTTCACTTCCATATAACAGAAAAATTTCTATAGTTTATTGAAATGAAAATAGGGATAGCTCACTTAATGAATCACCTTGTACCGTCCATTTTATGTTCTGTAAAATGTCTACTGATTTAATAATTAATAAATATAAAATTTTGATACTCTCAAAGCTAATTTTCAAATGGTTTGATAAATTATTATTTACTTCATGCATGTATAAAGTATAATATTTTGTTTCATTCTCTTTTCCCTTCTCCTTATCACTTAGCATTCTGGGGTCGGCCACCTTATTCCTAAACCTTCATTTATTATAGTACTACATAACCACACATTCTCCAACATCACACCCAGTATTTTTGTATCATTCTCTAAATTTTAAAGATTTTTTTTCATTTATTTCCAAAAATTTTGATATATAACCTGTTTCATTCGAATATAAGACACCTTCAATGTATAGCATTTCATGTATTATAATTATTTTCGATGTTTAGCCTAATAATAATTATAATCATTAGTAAGGGAGTGATTGAAGTCAGATTAAAAAAAAAAAATTATGTATATAGATATATATATATATATATATAGCTGAAATGAATACCTAGAGTTTTTTTTAAATCGTGACGAAATATAATGATTTTACCGAAAACAAAAACTGTTTAAAATCACGATATGCCTGGAGGTTTATTATCTACTTTTGGCATTAGCGTCAGTGTTAGGTGTATTCGAAGTAATCATTGATTAGTAATTACTAATTGAATAATTAAATAATCATATGCAAAGCAAAGTAATATGTATCTCTACTTGGATTTTGAAGCCCTTGGAGTGATCTTCGCCTGTTTGTTTGTACTTTGTGTTTATGATAAATGGACAAGTCGTGTAACAACATTACGACACTTCAATAATCAGCGTAGATGAACCGTTACGAACCGGTTACTAAATGGTGGACAAGGCCACAATTATACAATACTACTATAGGACTATGGGGTCATCATAACATACCGCTAAACCGGTTCGGATTAACTTCCTGTGTCAATGAAGCTCCGTTCAAGCGCCTCCACTGTCGTTTGCAAATATGCGTACTTGCAAAAATCGCTGTGTTGATTTTTTAAGTCTTGATTCCACAATAGTTTTTAAGACATGTTTGGTTAAACTCATTACTCACGCGTTGTTTAGTATAAATGGTAGTTTTTTGTTTTCACACGTTCAAACATTTTATTCGGTCAAAATAATTTTATTTTACTATTAATTGAGAAGACATTTTTTTTTTCAAACACATTTTTACTACGAGGAAAAAACAAATATAATATTCCAATTTTCAAGGCTTTCGGAAATACTACATATACCCACCATACAATAAACACAGTTTTTATTGATGCTTTCAAATTATCATCAACTAAGGTCATTTTTGTTCTATTGTTTAAGTGTAATGTGTGCATAAAGTTATACTCATGATTCAATGTTTACAAGTGTAAGTTTTGTTATTATTTTTTTTCTATTAAAAAACTAAAATTTTTAATTGACTCGAAATACGTGTGTGCAAATACACACACATACACACACACGCACGCACGCATGCATATATGAACACGCTCAATTATTATATTGAGTATGACAAGGCATTTAAAATTAAAATACGATTTTAATTATCTATTTATATCTCTTAAAATCATATGAAAAATAAGTAAATATTGTAATTAATTAAAATTGTATAATTGTGAACTATTGTGAACTTAACGGTAAATTAAATATTTGCAAAAACTGGTTATTTCGAATACTATTTGTGGCAACCAGTTATGCAACTAACATATCCAAAAATAAAACTTAGAAGTCATCATACACATGGTTCGGATACGGATACGTGAATCTCATTCGGGCCAAGGTTAATTAATTGCTTGTACTCTTTTGAATGACGATCGCCTACATCATGAGTCCATATAATAGATTATTACAGTTTTTAACATTGTTGTATTTACTTTGTACAATAACTGAGTCGTTTGAAAACTGTTTCATTTTTCGAGGTCTCCTTAATAAATAAATAAAACTATTTTGACAAACTGAGAACGAAACGAATATACAGTAATTGTATTATTTTATACGTGTGACCTTAGATGAAGATCAAATTGTTTAGGTTTTGGTTCGAAGATCCGTTTACGGTACCTCAGTAATATATTAATATTCATGACTGAAATGCACAGAAATGACCAGAAGGTTGGATTGTATCCAGAAACTTTGTCGTCATAAACATATAGCCATAGTTAGGATAAAAGGTTGTTCGTACTGACTTGTAATCATTTAAGCTCATTCGTAGTATCGTATAAATATTTTAGTTTAAGTTGATTCGCTTACACTCAAAATGTGTATTTTATAATTCTTCCGATTCATCGGTATAATTATGGATAGTATTCGTTGATAAACAAAATAATCGTTGGTACTTTAATTCAAATTTAAATTGGTGTTATATTCTTTATTAAAAGTAAATTAACGAGCAAAATAAAAAATATATTTTTGATTAATATTAATTTATTTTTTATTTAAGATTTGTTTATACGGTTAATTTACTCTTTTAATCTCTTAAAAACACCAAATAAGCCGCTGGAAATTAATCTTTCTAAAACAAGTGACAAGTTTACAGTGTATTCTTGGAGTATATTAGTCGTAGGCGCATTGTATTTACTCTACATTGGATATCATTTTTCATTAATTATGACAAAATAAAAATAATAATAATAATAATAATAATAATGACAGTATCATGCCACTATTTTTCTTTATACTCCATTAAAATTAAATATTGCAGTCTGAAAATAAATATTTTTCATTTCAGATTCAACCTTAAATTATTTACACTTGAAAATATTTCCATATTATTAATATAATTATACTAAAAAATGTTAAATATTTATAATTTATTTAATGACAAATTAAAATATTAAAATATTATTTTCAATTATTTTTATCTTTATACTTACAAATAATTCATATTATGTAGTCCAATAGGGTTATGCCCGATTATATAAAAAAAAAAATAAATAACTCCAAGTCTTAAATATTTTTATGTCATAAATTAAGTATAAAATCAAACAATTTGAATACTTTACCACATTGATAAAATCCAATTTAATGTTTTGTTTTCTCTTTATGCATATATAATATTATAATGTTAACAGTTTTATAGTAATAGTGTTAATAGGTACAGAGATTTTGGAAATCATTTATATTTTATCATATCTATTTGTTTAATTTTTGTAAGTAAAATGTTTAATAAGTAAGAAGTACAAAAAAAAAAAAAACAAAACAAAAATGGATCATAGTTAATTATTATTCAATTATTATTATTAATAGTTAATATCAAATATCAAACAATAAACAGCATATCATTTTTAGTAGCAATTTCTGTACTTACACTAATGTTTTTTATGTATCTACGATAGTTAAACTTGTGCATATTTTTTACAATTAATTTTTATTAAAGGGTTTATTTACGTTTAGCTAAATCTATGTACTTGCAGAAATACTTGACATGGTTTAAATAAAAATGTTGTTGACATTTTAAATTAGAAATAGGACGTTTGAAGTCGTACGATTTTAATTAAAAATGGTAGTTTGAAATCCAATTTTGTTCTAATTATGAAGCTAAATCTAATTCGGTCATCGGACAAAAAGAAACTAACATTTTGTTAACTAATTGTATGATTATACTATAATATTGAAATATTTAGTTACCTTTGTTTCAAAAGTGAATATATTTATATTTTTTCTAACATTTACATTATAATGGTCTTAAAAATTGGTTTTTGATTCAAATTTATACTTAATATATTTGAAATGAAACTTGAACAGATAAAACATTTAAGTGTCAAGTAAATTCCTCCGAAAAGTTGAAGTAATATGAAGAATAACATACTTGAAATAAACAACAATTCTGAGACACACAATTTGTTCAATCGAATTACTTTATATAAATAAATATAAATTTGAATTGAATTCTAGTAGAAGATACTATTTGTTTAAAAACTTATACCTCCGTTTTATAAATAAATGACTATGGTTGAATCGAACTATTGTTGTTTCCTGTAAAATGTTTATTTTGTTTATATGAACTTTTTGAAAAGTCAAACTTTCGAAAATTGAGCGCGCTAGGAAAATATGATAATAAATGTAATAAGTACAAATTGCTCAGGGGTAATTTTGGGTATGTTTGGAGGGAAACGAGATCTAAACAAAACTATCGTGAAATTTGCCTGCGGAATACCATGTCTGTCAATGCCTGCCTCTCACATACACACGCACACACACAAACACACACACACACACACACACACACACACACACACACACACACACACACACACACACACACACACACACACACACACACACATGCACGCACGCGCACATGGCGAACCCTCGTTTTGATTAATCGGTTGAAAACGATAACGTCAGCACGAAGTTTAAACCACTCAAACCGTGTAATGATAAAGAGGGGTAGTTGGATAAAGAGTGCAGGATTGGGTGGACAATATGATGGTGCGGGGGAGGGTCGCTATGTAGGTAGGCTTTTACTCCTTTCTCCCTTTATTCATCTTTTAGTATAAATGCCATTTAAGAAATATTCGCCCTTCCCGCAAATTATACGTAGATGTTGACCATTAATTATGGTCGCGTATTAATTAATAATAACGCTTTCTGTAATAAATCTGACACTGTCAGTGTCTAGCAGTTTCCTTCCGTCAACCGAGAATATATAATATTCTCTGCTCTACATTTAATTGTTATTAGTTATTACTTATTATTACAATGTGGATGTTCGGATTATAGCCATAAAACAGTTTTTCATTCCGATATAAATCATTAGTTCTTAATTACATTTGATTATATTTTAATGCTCACCATCATCTTTACTATCATCTGGTTCAAATAACCTCAACGTTATTACGATGATCAAAAGAAGGGAAGTAATAATAACTGTGAACTAACGAAATTAAATTCTGTTATTGTCACTTATAAAATCACAATATGTATGAATCACGGATAAATTGTATTCTATTTCAATGTAAATATCTAAAACACGATTATGTATTCTTAATATGGATTAATATATTTAAAAATATGTATAAAATGTACACCAAGATTATTATTTCCAAGACATTTGTACTATTAGTAGTTTGAGTCAAACAAAAATAAAAATGACTATGTTAAATGTTGCATCGATATATCTTTTATCAGAACTTATTTATAAATAAAATATGATAGTTCGATAATTTAAGAGACTAATAAACTTATAGTTAATACATCTGTATCGGTATAAATCATAGCTAAATGTATGTTTGAATAAACTAAATAGACAATTTATATTTTCCTGTCAAAATGAACTTATGTTAAAAACGTAAAAATAATAGTTTTGCTGTTGAAAAATATTTTTAGTAGACATTGTATTTAAATTTAGTTACTTTATGGCAAAAATTTTGAATTTATTAAATTTATTTTGAAGAATACATTTTGATCATACCAAACGTATATTATGTAGGATCAAGTATCCCAAGTTGAATTTGTTTTCAACGTTATTGTTAACTGATGTTGACCATATGACGCATGATGCATATTTTATTTAATATTTGTGTACAAACTTTTCCTTACTGTTTTGTTTTGTTTTTTATCGGGTCAGCCATCAATGTTTATTTTCTATAAGTAAATTTATTAAGTGTTTATGTACAATTCTCATCACTTTAACACTACTGGTTCACCGTAAAGAGAAATAGAGAAAGAGATAGAGAGGGGAAGAAATGAGAAGTATGAGTAACTAATGTTCAGAGATTTATCATGTCAGTCAACATGTAATGAACTATTAAAAGCTTGCTATGATTAATTAATTACGGCGTTTTATCGTATTTTCATATTACATTCGATGTTTTCGAAACATTTTGAAAATATCTATAACTATCATGTTCATTATAATATAAGTTTGGCTCTTTTTGTTATTTCATAACCTTGAAGTTTGTTTGTCTCCGAAATGCTTTGGGATAACAGTTAAGCTTTTCAAAACACTTAATAGTTTTATTAAAGGGCAAATAAAATAATATTGGGTTTATTAATAAGTTGGTTCTGACAAATTATTAATTAAACATTTCATTAGTTCTTTTGCATGATAATAATTATTTGACTTTAAGATTTAGTGAAAATACTATCTAAAATTGCAACTTTCCTTAAAAATGTACACCTTTTTCTAAACATGGAAGTTATTTTTTATGTCATAATATTTTACAACAACATTAAACTAAAAAAATACGTAATTTTTAAAAACACCATGAGGTAAAATGAAAAAAAAAATTCTTACTAAAAATTTTCGAATTTTTTCAATATCGTTAGTTAAGTATGAGCACCTATATTTCATTTTCGGAACTTTTTCTCAAATACTATTATTAGAGTTAAACTTTAACAAAACAAGAAGTTTTCAAAGATATATTCTTGGCCCAAAATTTCTCAATTTTTTTAACTTTCGTAAAGTGTGTAATAATATGCCATTATCGTATGGAGAACATCTAAGTTACTAGCAATATTACTTTCCAAGTTATATCTAAATAACTTAAATCGATTTAGAAAAAGTGTCGTTTTTGTTATAATTGATCCTTTTTTGCTAGGTTTTTCAGTAATTTTTCCTCACGTTTGGAAAATCTATTGAGAGGAGAGGAAAATGACTTGTTCAAAGTAAAATCCACAAGCAATTTTCGGTCCACACAGTTGCTGGATGAAACTTTTGGACTACTCTACCTACTTGAAAAAATATTAACAGAAAAAAAAATTAAAAAATAAATAAACAATATTATGAAATCAATAGATCCTTCGCTTCTCTCAAAATCTAAAAAAATACTAAGGCGTATAAATTTGAAAGAGATACATAAACTATTGAATGAGATTTAGGAAATTGAAAATGGTGTATGGTTCTTATTGTGTTCGGCAATTTCGGATATAAAAATATATTATTTCATCTCATTCTACATATACATTACAGTTTAAAATCACGATTGACATATAATTAAATTAATCTATCGACTTTTGGCTAATGTTTCGATTTATTCACTCTGGTTTTTTGTCAAATTAAAAAAAAAAAACAAAAGAAATGGCAACTATATTTAACGTGTTTTTGTATGAAACATTTACCTCGATGGAACAGACAGACAATGATAGTGTATCGATATGCAATACTCGTGTATTATACCAGAACACGAATCTTTGGCCAACGTGGTAGATGAAAACATAAACGATATCTAAGTAGAAATATTTAATCGAAAAGGAAACGAGTGACGAGGGATAAAAGCCTCGGTTCAATTCGGATGACAGTATTATCGCGCTAGGATGAAAACATACGTCACGACCGTGAGTTCTGCCAGATTGCCGGAAAACTTCACAAAACCGAAATCGAGCGTAAAGGAGAGGGAGAATCCCCCTCAAAATAAAGATAACCCGGCCCTGGCCGTGGTCTCACAGCATCGGCCTTTCTCGCGGTGACTGGTACCGGGCGGTCAAGGCGAACTCAACGATTTGAATATCCTGTACGAGTTCTAACCCCCAACCTTCTCTGTCTGTCTAATCTAGCTGTTTTTCGGCCGGGTATAAACAGTCGGTCGATCGACCGATGTTAGTCGACTCACTGAGCCCACCAAACCAGACGGGTGACTCGTACAGCTTATTCCTTCTGGTTTAATGATTATTTATTAAGAGAAAAAAAACCGTTACGTACATGTTGGCATACATAAATTCGGTTTAAAGCAACTGTACTCCCGAGAACGACTGTTCAAAGGTATTATGTGGGAGACCGATAAATACCCATGTTATGTGATTCACGATACAACCGGTCGACACTTGTGTAGGCGATACGTTAGCGATGCTCCCACACCGCGGTTCTCTTGACCACGGTCGATATCGAACGACGTAAACGATATCCAGGGGCGCAATTTCACTGAAATAACTGGGGGTGCTGAAGCCCCTCTATTTTATAATGTTATTTCGTGGCTATCGATACTTGCAGCCTTCAATTATAACCATTTCGTCATATTACACCATTTAGAAATGGCTACCTGTGCTTTGAAAAGAATATACTTATTTAATTGCATATTTATTAATAAACGTAACATTACATTCTGAACGATTAAATGATTTGTTTTTAAAATAAAATATAATTTTATAACATCATTCTTCTTTTATTTTTACCAAAAATATATTGATAACTTCATTTATATCAATATCATTGGTTAAATCCTTTTCAATATATTATAATATTGACAGATCTGTCAATCTCTCTTGACCCATCGATACCATAAACCAAGTTTTGATTTTACTTAGAGCTGAAAATGATCTTTCGCATGTAGCTGAACTTATTGGAAGTGTAAAAGCAACCTGGAATTCAAAAAAAATTTAATATTTCATATTGTTAGAAAAAATTATATTTATATAAAAAATATAAATTAAATAATAAATTTCATAAGAATTAATTATTACTTGTAATAATATGTAAAGATTTGGATGTACATGTTTTTCAACTGTTTTCTTCAAATCTTGAATATCGTATTTTTCATTTACCATTTACCATTTTCACGATCATTATTTGAAGCATTATATTTAATTATTTATAAATATAAATAAAACAATAACAACTGTTTTTCTTCACATAATTACTATTACAATGCAAATAAACACGGTTAAAATTTGGGGGTGCTGATTTCAAAACTGGGGGTGCTAAGCACACCCTAGCCCCCCCCAAATTGCGCCTATGACGATATCGTCAGCAGCTGCCGACAATCGTATTCGATGCGTAGATCTCGCTTCTTAACAATTCGACCACAGGTGACAATCACGATTAAACTGGGATCGTGTTAATCGAACGCTCAGCAGGGTGATGACTACAGCGTGTGTCGGCGATAATTTACAATAGCCAATAGGTTAAATTAAGATAATTAACCATTTGAGTGTCGGGAAGTCACTCGAGTTTTTCGATGGTTCTATGATAATCAATCTAACATTAAGGAATGAATCTCATTTTAAAGTTGCAAAATTTTAAAAAAGTAATTTTGATTTATGTTAATCTAATTAAGTATGAAAAGTACAATGTACAAAAGAAAAGAAAATCAATCAAATTTATTTACGTTTTAACAATATATGTTGTTTATTTCAAACATTTGTATCATTCAAAATTTAAGATATAGTCTTTAATAAATATCTAATAATTGTGTACTTAAAAATGACTAGTAATAATTTATAAAATTATCTGTACCCATGCCGTATTAACTATAGTACGAAATAAATATATTTATTCGCATCTAACAGTGTCCCAAATGTATCTAAAAATAATAAGTTGCGATGTTTATTATTTAGATACCGACTGATTATGAGTTTATTGTACATGTTATCGGAATGTCAAAGATACATTAAATAAATCTTTTTTCGAAACGCTTCTTATTATAATGCAGTTTACCTATTATTTAAGTAATGAAGATGTTGATAATATTCAATACTACGTTTCTATATATAGTTGCAACACAAATTATTATTCATGAAAACTTCTTTGTAAAAAATTATCCAAATTGCAACAAAATTAATTACAATGTTCAATTTAGAATGTTATTTGTGAAAAACCGAAGTTTTGAAATAGAACAAAAATCAAGTTTTATTTTTTATAGAATATGTTTTTGAAGTATCAAAGGAAATCATAATGTTCTAATTCAAGTTTTTATGAAGCAATGGTTATTATGCGGGGAGAATCTTTAATATTTACTGCAATTTTACTTATATTTTAAACAGATGATATTGGCTTTTGAAATCGTTTAACATATGTTTTGATAAGTCAATTCTTGGTGTATTATTATCAAAATATAATTACATAATTATGATCTTACAACCACATTCTAAATTGTGCGAATTATAACTAATGAAAAGCAATAATTTATTCGTTAATTAATTTTAAAATTAGATCACAACCGCTATATTAAAATTTTTAAAAAGAAACTTAATACATCAGTGGCTTGTTTGTGAAAAAGCCTACCGCCATATTGTTTTTTTACTTAAAATAAGTATTCTTTTCTTATGCGATAAAATGTTTTAAATAATTTAGTAAAAACAAAGCATATATATTTTATAATCAAGTTTACCTTATTCATATGATTGGTCGTTTTGATAAAAAAAAGAACCCGATTCATATTTAAATTGTAATATTAATACGAAGTATGACTTTGGTAAAAATTGTACAAATTTGTAACCTATACAAAAAAACTTATTGTATATAAAGTTGTGATAACTCATGAATGAGGTTAAATATTTTTCAAAATTATTGCATCCTTACCATAAACCCTCCATTCAAGCAACGAATATTTCTATTAAAATTAACAATACACCTTTAACAATTTCCTCGGTTTACAGCCCTCCTGGTAATCCCATTCGTCATGAAGATTACGTAAATTTTTTTAACTCTCTAGGTAATTCATTTATTGCTGGAGGCGATTTCAACGCTAAACATCCTATGTGGGGCTGTTTTTCCAACAATCACAGAGGGAAAATTCTTCACTCAGTCATTTCAAACTATCACTACTCTTGCGTCTCACCAACAGGTCCTACATACTGGCCCGCCCATTCAAATAGAAACCCGGATATACTGGATTTTTTTGTCACAAACACCTCTAATTCACTGAGTAAAAATATTGAAAATATTTGCGACATAGCCAGTGACCACTCCCCCGTCATCCTTACAGTAGGGGGAACCCCTTCCTTATCTACCAGACCCTCTCTCACCCAAGGGCCGATCGTCTGGGAAATGTTCAAAACCAATTTGGACGACACTATCGATCTCAAAATCTCCCTCAAATCTACCAACGAAATCGAAATAGCTGCTGAAAATCTCATTAAATCAATAACCAATGCAGCTATTAACTCTGCAATCCCAACCCATCAGCACCGTAATTTTCCAAACA
Organism: Therioaphis trifolii; assembly: GCA_027580255.1. Classification (NCBI taxonomy): domain Eukaryota; kingdom Metazoa; phylum Arthropoda; class Insecta; order Hemiptera; family Aphididae; genus Therioaphis; species Therioaphis trifolii. The sequence continues at coordinate 46,683,570 of CM050404.1, forward strand.
ATACTCTTCCTATATATTTACGTCGCCTCATTAATGAAAAAAGATATGCTAGGTCCGTTTGGCAACGCACCCGCCTTCCCAGCGATAAAACCAGTTACAATCAAATTTCTAATAAACTTAAAAAACTTCTCTCCAAATATAAATATGAAAACTACGCCACTTACCTTCAATCGTTAAAGACATCCGACAACTCTCTATGGAAGGCCACTAAAAGATTAACCAAAATCAAAGAGTCATCTCCACCTCTCCTAAAAGAAAATAATACTTTAGCAGTAACCGACATTGAAAAATCTATCCTATTCGGCGAGCATTTAGAATCCACATTTAAAAACCACCAATATCCAAGACCTGATCCCAGTCATTCAGATAAAGTCAACAATTTTCTCTCATCTCCTTTACCCATGTCCCTTCCCACCAAACCCATATCTCCAGGTGAAATCAGTAATATCATTAAAAGACTTCCGATCGGTAAAGCTCCAGGTTATGATCTTATCACCAATAAAGTTTTAAAAAACCTCTCTAAGAAAGGTATACTATTATTAACATTTATTTATAATTCCATGCTGCGATTATCATACTTCCCTGCCATCTGGAAAACTGCTGTCATAATTCTTATTCCGAAAGTTGGTAAACCCAAAAACCTGGCTACCTCATATAGACCCATTAGCTTGCTGCCCACCTTAGGTAAACTCTTTGAAAAATGTCTCCTCAAGAGAATCAGACCCATCTTGTCCGAACATAGTATTATACCTAATACTCAATTCGGTTTTCGATCCAAACATTCGACTTTGCATCAAGTTCACCGCCTAACTGACATGATAGCATCTGCGCTCGAAAGTAGAAAATATTGTACAGGCCTTTTCCTCGACGTCGCACAGGCGTTTGATAAAGTATGGCATAATGGACTTCTGTTCAAACTAAAACAATTCATGCCAGCTCCACTTTACCTCATCCTAAAATCTTATTTAGAACACAGAAAATTCATGGTTAGACACGGAAATGCTTTTTCTCCACTGTTTGACATTGAAGCAGGTGTCCCTCAAGGTAGCGACCTCTCACCCGACTTATACAACATCTTTACCATGGACATCCCTAAAACTGACAACACTCTACTTGCTTCATTTGCTGACGACACTGCTATCCTATCAAGTAATATTGACATAACTATAGCTGCTCAACACCTTCAAGAACATCTTGATCTTATAGACAACTGGGCCAACAACTGGATGATTAGTATTAACGAAAGCAAGTCTTCTCAAGTCACTTTCGCTCTACGCCCAGGCACTTGCCCAACTATCAAACTAAAAAATAAAAGCATACCTATCTCAAACGAGACAAAGTATCTAGGAATAATCTTAGACAAACGTTTGACTTGGAAACCCCACCTCCTGAACAAAAGGAAACTTGCCAACAGTAGACTCCATCTCTTCCGACCCCTCCTTAAATCTAAACTTAATCTCAAAACCAAAATTGTATTGTATAATACAATGATCAGACCTGTCTGGTCGTATGGCATTCAAATATGGGGTATGGCTAAACCCTCAAACATTCGCCCCATCCAATCTTTCCAAAATATTGCCCTACGTACTATAACTGGTGCTCCATGGTACATGACAAATCTTTCACTACACAACGACCTCAAAGTAATTAATGTCACTGACTACGCCAAAATTCACTACCACCGTTTTCACTCCAAACTCAACTCCAGTAATAATCCTCTCATTAAAGACATGGCTTCACTGCATATTCCAGGCAATCCCCCTCGCAGGCTTAAACGTAATTGGAATCGCGATCTTCTTAAGTGATCGTAAATCCAACTAAAAGTTCGTAGGTGCCACCAATGGGTGACTTCCTTAAAAGTTATAAAGTTATTTATTATTTTGTAATTATGTGCTATTATATCTAAATTACTAAATGTGCTTGCTTGTACAGATTGTTTTTTACTTAATAAAAAAAAAAAAAAAAAAAAAAAAAAATCACAAAAAGTATAAGTAATACATTAATAGGCACCCATAACTTATGAAACGATGTAGATTTATTATTCCATTCAGTTTATTTACAATAAAAAGTTCTATCAATATATTGACCTGGAAATAAATCATAGCTATACTTGAATATTAATACCCATACGGAAGTATTTGAAAGGTTTAACTAACCTTCAACCTAACACAAGGGATATAATAATATGATGAGTAGTTTTGTTATTCATTTATTTTCTAAATCGTTGGGTATTCAATTCTTTTTTGCGTCGAGAATGAATTGAAAATAAATGACGAAAAATATATGTCTATTATTACTACTAGAAACGACCGGGGTTCCGTCAGTGCGTTTGTTTGATATTGAATAGAGGCGGCTCACAGCTTCCGTCTTTTACGAGCATTTATCAAAATGGAGAATTAAATTTTATATTATGTGTGCGGATTTTCGATTTTTATGTAGCTCTGCAAGCATTTAATATCGCATTGGAAAAGTGTTCAGGGAAAAAAGAACAAATGCTATAAAGTGTAGGAACGACTACACACACACGCGCGCGCGCGCGCGCGAGTGTGTGTGTGTGTGTGGTGTGTGTGAGTTTTCAAATAGCCTAATTTAATCTCAAATCTAATAAATGTATGAATTTCATGTATATTAAAATTTCGATCTGAAATGTGATCAAAATGAAACTGTACTCATTCGAATGTATGTTAACTACAAAATAAAAGTTTATGAGAATTCAAAATGTCAATAATGTAGTTGTGTAAATAAAAAGATTCATGAATTTATTAATTTTGACTAAAGATATTGTTAAACTTCATTTTATACATAACTTTTGCAATTAAAACTTATCTTTTAAGGTCAATTATAATAATAAATTTTAGTTTTTAGTGTTTAAATATACGTTTCTAGTTATTACAAATGTACTTGCTCCGGCAGTACATATACTACTAGTTATTACAAATTTAATATTAATATTTCGGACTTCAGAGCAAATTAGGTATCCAAGAAGTGGCCAAATATCATAAAATATTTAGGTATTTCTTAAGTATTTATGTGGTTATAAATTGTAATCATCATTTTACGAATTTCAAAATTAGTATATGTTGTAAATCAGTACAAGTTTATATTTGTTTTTCAGTAAGGTATAATTTAAACATTAATCAGTATTTTTTTTAAACTGTAATTACTCACAATTTCTTCGAATAGCAATAAAAATAAATATCATTCGCTAGGAAAACAATTTAATTTTTTCCAATAATTTATATTTTAACGAAATTCACATTAAAAAAATGAAAATCCCAACAATTGTTTAATGAAAAACCTATACTATTAATTACTATTATGATGGGTATTATTTATACTCTTTGGTTTATTATAATTATGTTTGTTTTTAAAAGGTTCATTAAAAATAATTAAAAACTTAACCGTGGTACTTAAAATTGTAACTTATATTATTCAAATGTTGTTTCAATTGTGAAACACGTTTACAGAATAATAACGCTAACGAATCGTTTAATGCGTAATTTTACGAAAAAAAAAACAATACTACGAAATATGGAAGTCATTATAGTTTATTAGAGAATATATCGTCTGGTTCTTTTTGGAAGACATTTTTCCAGTTCAACGAATACGACAACATATATAAAGTAGCTAGTGAATATAGCAAATAATGTACGACGACGCCGACACAAGGGACGCGTTCGATTAGCGTTCATACAACGAATTTACCGCAAACATACTCTTACCAACGTTCCATGCATTGGATTTATATGGAGAAAAACACACACACACACACACACACACACACACACACACACACACACACATACACAGGTTGACGAGTGGTGATCGTTTGTCATTTGTTTAGCAATAATTATTATGATTGAAACTCTATGTCTCTAAATAAATATATAATACGAGTATACATGATACAGATTATATAATTAATATTTATTTTAATATTCTCTCATTCTGTTTACTGTCCATTATGTTCACAAACTAAGCGAAACGTTCGTACCTGATTTAATGTTTTGTATAACTTGGACGATAAATAGAAATATAGAAAATGTGTTTTAATTGAAAACTTATACATATATATTATAGTGTAATGATGTGATGTTTGGCAATCGTACACGTTAAACCTGACTTATCGCATACGACAGGGATTATGATAATGAAAAAGTTGCTATAATTCCTACACATAATATTCAAGGGATAATAATTGTTTCGCAGGTGCTAGTCGTACCTATAACAGTATTGTCGGTGTGTCATCGCCGAGTGTGTTGCGATCGTGGGTGTGCTAGGGTCGGATGGGAACGAGGGTTCAACAAGTACCTTATAACCGATGTATATATGTATCGTATATGTATATTCAGATTTACGCCAACCCCGTGCGATTTAATATTATGGAAAACGATACAGGCGATGAGTCCACTCGGCACATAGGTATACACAAACCCGCTAAACACCGTACTGTATCATTATTATTATATAATATACCAGTTTATAACGGGTGTTACAACGGAATAATGCCAGAGGTGTTTTCTTTTGCGTTTTGGTTTTTTTGTTTGTTTTCTGTTTTGTTTTTTCGCCCATCCAACGTTCTAAGGTCTGAGAGTGATAATAAAACTACTGCCGCGATAATACCCGCAACGCCATTCTCTTGCCCTCCCCCTTATTCCATTCCCGAGGGGTTATCAACGGGTGCCACGCAGGCACAGGTGGTGCAGGGGTGGGGGTGCTGTGTAATAGCCGGCATATATTGCTATGATAATGTTATATATATATATATATATATATATATATATATATATATATATAACGCTCGCGTATTATACGCCGTGCACACGCGTGTGCTATATAGGGTCCATACAACCTGAGCGAATTCCGACCTCCTTTTCGCGGCGGCGACGGTGGTGGCACGGCGAGCTTTAACGAGTCCAAACAACGAAATACGCTAAATTATTCAAATGGCACGTGCAATTACTGAGGTCGCAGACAGCCCGGCGCGGTACGGACGGCGGTGGAGGCGTCAGCGGTCATGGCGACGGGGGTGGCTGTGGGGGTTCGGCCGGGCTGTGGCGAGACGGCGGCGGTGAAGTCCATTCGGCTGCGGCGGACAGAATTCAATATATTTTTTATTTTGACAGGTCTGAACCGCGCGCGCCGAAACGCCTATATGATATTCGACAGTACCCACGCACGCAGCGTTGCAGAGGTCCGCCCGAACATATTTCCTTTTGATGCAATGTCGTACACACACACACACACACACACACACACACACACACACACACACACACACACACACACACACACACACACACACACACACACACACACACACACACACACACACACACGCACACGCACACACGTACACACACATACATATATATTTATTACATATCGTAGATATACGTTCTTCTTCGTCTAGTCTCGTTGCGCCCGCCACCCCACGTGTGGCATCATTCGAGTGTTTCCTGAATGCGGCAAGTCCCCCCTCCAACCACCGAATTTCTTCCCCTTTCCTGTCGAAAAAACCCTCGCTTTGTGATATGCACACGTAAATACTTTTATTTTGCCTTCGTATATCTTTCGTTTTTTTCGCATCTCCCATCTCTGCACACACACACTTAAACACAAACGCGTTCATATTATATATATATTTATATCGATCACCGTGTGGCAGCCCAGTCATTTGGGTTCTTTTGTGTTTGTGCACCGTACACAAACAGTCGTTTTACAAAAGCTTCACGAAACCCCTTCTCATCCTTTATTTTTATTATTATTTCAATTTTTTTTTTTTTTTTTTACTTTTATTAATGTTCACATTTTATAAATACGGAAATCATATAGTTTTTATGATTTCTAATCGATTTTTCAAACGCATTACTCATCGCATCGCTCTTATCTTGGACGGTAAATGGTAGTCTGTGCATTGTTTTTGTTATTATATAAGATGTCATTGTACCATTTAAATCATATTTTTGTTGCATAATACCACGTCAAGTAGGTACCCATCTCAAATCCAGTAGCTGTTTATCAAACGGAATAAACACTCAAATAAAACAATCGCATTGTTTTTATAATAATAATAATAATAATAATAATAATAATAATAATAATAATAATAATAATATATACTTAGTCGTGCTCCGAATGTATACGATTCAGCAGTGGGGATGAAAAAAACGTGAAAACGACAACGCGGGAACGAGAACTGTATACACCAACGGTGCGCGTCATAAGTACATTATAATCCATTCGGGTTAGCGAGGCCCTCAAAGTTGGCACTTCAGTTCTGCGTTGACGTTGCAAATTATTTTCACTATAACATTTAGATATTCATCTCTTTGCGGAATATTTAAATCTAGCTTACCCATTTCAGTTAATACATTATTATGTGATAAAATCTAGTTTTTTATTGTTGATTTTATACGCCATCTCCCGGGTACAAATTACGATAAAATACAATACTTATCACTGGAAACAAATTTCCTAAAATTAGATCTGGAATCTATGGTTGTAATTTTAATCGAAATAATTATAATATATTCACTGTAATATATATATATATATATATATATAAAATACATGACATTCAAATAATGCGCTTTTTACTCCCTAGCCGTAAATTATTCTAGTACGTTAATTGAAATTGTTAAAAAAACATAATCGTTGAGCCATAATATAACCATAAAATAAATAGTTAATAATATTACCTATACCTACTAATTACTATACTCTTTAAGTTTATTATATTAAAATTGTAATTGTACATTTGGTATTTACGATAAACCTTGTATTAAAAACCCAAGGGATTGGTCCGTATAGGATTGGGTTATTTTCTAAGGTCTATGTTTATAAAACTTGAAATCCGATCTAAATTTTGTTTTAGTTATTCAAATTTGTTACGATTATATTATAGACTATTTCGTTTGTTTTTCAATTCGATTTGTAATATAAACAAAACCTTCATTGTGTTTATAGTTGCAATGGGAACTGTTCAGTATATATATATATTAGGAAAAGAAAATTTTTTTTAATAATTAGTTTTGAAGTCTTAAGAAAAGTATTAATTTTTTATATACAAAAACAAAATTATCATAGTTGAAAAATATATAATTTATACTTGTTTTGTCGGTATGAATGTGGGATAGGTATAATTTAATCGGTATTGTTGATGTAGCTGCATGATGTACTAGTAAGTCGTAGTTGGTGTGTTTTGTAATATTTCATATCTATGCTTTAATTAATTAAATTCATTACGTAATATTTTAATAAGATATAGTAATCACAACAAACAATACGAAATTAAAACTTCTAAAATTGGAAATCATATTGTAAATATGTAAAATTTAGTTATTTGAGTGTAATTGATAAAAAATAAATAATAATAAAATGTACGTGTTACTAATAATGAATTGTATGTTTGTTGTTTATACGCATGGCGCGAAATACGAAAGTTAATACATGCAATAGGTAGGCTATTGATGTGGTTTTTGGTCGGTGATCGCAAATTTGGTGTACGTGAAACTCCAAGTACCAAGGCCACGGGTCATATTGAATTTTTTTATTCCCCAGGGCAACATATTTTAGCTACCTCTCAAAAATGGACCTCGTCCCCTATAATTGATATTTCAAAATGTGAGATTTATATATTTATACAATTATTTTTTTGTGGGTAACGTTGGTCCACAAAAAAATATTAAATTAACTGTCTTATATCTATTTATGGCGTCTATATCATCCTCACTGATATAAGTAAATTATAAATGGTTCATAACATACACACACAAATATTTATTATTTTCATTTATGTGGTTTGACAAAAGTTAATATTTACTTATTATATTTATATCTTAATTAGAAATATATATTTATACAATTAAACATGTAGGTATAATGTATGAAAGTTATCGAGTAGGTTTCAGTTAAAATTTGTTGATGAGTTGAGTTTCAATAAAACTGTGGGATTCTTCACTAGATTCATTATTAAACAGCACTAGTTATATACGTATATTATAAAATTTTGCAGTTTTTACAATACAAATGTAATTGTGAAATTCAATATAACTTAACTTCAACTTATTTGATTTAAGGCTATGGCAGTTCAAAGTGGTTACTTTACCGTTACCTACCCTATTTTTTAATAATTTATAAATATGATATTAGAAATAATATTATTTATTTTTTCCAACTAATTGACGTGAATAATCGTCTTATTAGTCTAATATTAATAGTCTAATAATAATAATTATTATTATTATAATTGTATTGTTAAATGCTTGTATTCGTAATACATGGGGCGAATTTCATATTCGGAAGGTTATTCGTGTGTGAAATTAATTTTCAATCACGATTTCTTCTTAAACTTATAATATTCCTTTAAAATTACATTTAAATATATGATTTTTATCACTTAGAAAACTATTGAGATTCTATTTACCCATGTTATACAATTAACCTCATATTTCGCATCACTAAAACCCAATTTTCAAGAAAATATGGTTAAGTAGAATTCTGATGCTAAATAACTGAAAACATTCAGAGAGTGTATTGTGCAATTCTACAGTGTTGTATACAAAAAACATCATTGTAAAACCATAAGATTCTTCGCTTCACTCAGAATCTAAAAGTGTTGTATTTGAAAATGTGGAAGAATACAGAATCAGTTTTTTCAAAATGTTATTACCTTATAGTCTATACAGGATTAAGGCGAAGTAAAATAGATCGGTATTTCAATTGGAGCTCTTTGTAAAAGGTAATAGATAAATAAAAAAATGAAATACATTTTTCTCACTTTTGTTTTATTTAATTTTGAATAATTTTTTTTTCAAGACCTAAATTATTGCATAGATTCAATTTATTTACAAAAAAAAAACAAAAAATAAGAACAGAAAATAAGAACTAGAGAATTCTCAATTTTAAAAAATTACTTTTGATTATTTTATTTAAGTCTTTCCCTTAGGCAACTTTGTGTCTTCAGAATGTATAATGTATAATATACAATTTAATATTTTTATTTCTTTTCATTTTTCATGAATAGGTAGATTTTTCCCCGTTTTCATACGGTAATTAAAAATATTTCATAAGATATTTACTTTAATGCAAGATATCACAATGTCTAAGGAGTTGTTTGACTCAAAAGTCAAGTTGTCTTGACGGTTGGTTAGTGGTTAATCGACATATAGTAACTAAATATTGAGAAAATATCATTATGATGTCGTAATTTATAAATAAATATTAAAAACAATATGAGAATTTAGTTTTTAGTGGAATCAAACCTGTTTGTTTATTTTAATTTTTGACAATGTGGGTTGCCCATTCAAAGTTCAAACTTATAATTAAGTTTACATAAGTATTAAGAATAAAAAACTTCCCGACCAGAATTCTCTAATTTTAATATTTATTTATTAAATAATTAAATAATTGAAGTACCTAGGTATAATGTGTGTGTATTATGACACCAAAAAATCCAAAATTCTACTCACGTTACATATTATTTAAATTTGCTATCGTTATCAAACGAAATGTAAATGTATGATTCGCTTAATCTTTTAGTTTCTAAAAGGTAGTAAAAATAAAATTTTTTGAAAGTTTCATAATAAGTTAATTGTGCTAACATTTTTACAAAATAATATGTATTGCTTATGAATTTGAATCATCTTTACATTTTTTTATATCATTGAAAAAATTACTTTTTGCTATAATATTAAAATTCGAAAAAATTAAATTGGTATGTTATACTAAATATGTATTCTTTTTAAGAATACATTATACTTATCACGTGAAGTGATATTATACAGAATTATAATTATTTTTATTTTTTATAACACTTCGAGTTCACTTTTGTGTATTAACACGTAAGTTGATTGTAAATTACTACTCACAATTATTTAATTTCATATTATAAACACACAACATCTACTTATCTTATACAGTAGTGTACATAAAAGTTAAATTTTATGATTTAATCAAAAACTGTAATATGAGATTCTTAGACGATCCTATTACACATAGTAAAATATTTAAGTTTAATCTGAGGTATGTAATTATAGTTAAAGGTTTTTATTCTAGGCATATCTTAAGCTTATATAAAGTGTATAAGTACAATCATAATTGCCCTTTGTGAATTTGAGTTGTTTCATTGATGTACCTAAACTTATAATTGAATATTATTGTTTCATGTGTACCTAAGTAAGTATGATATGCCTATTGCCTATTCAACGTAACATGGTAGCATATATATTTAAAACAATTAATTTGAATATTAAAGTATGTAACATGAATCATAGTTTCATTACTTTAGAGTTTAGAATATGTATAATAATGGATAGAAATCATGAACTTAAATAACCAATCAGTGGGCTTCAAAAACGTGATTTACTTAGGTCCTTATTTAATTTTTTTAAACGTAGAATTTGTGTACTTATATTTTTATTGCTTGAATATCTACTATTATTTTCTCATACTCTATTTCCTTAAATTGTAAAAAGTGCTCTTTATTTTGTTTACCTATTTTTCCTATACTTTTTGGATTATAGTAATGCACACACACACACACACACACACACACACACACACACATACTGATATTTATACTTCTCGTATTAGTTTTGTTCCAAACTGTGTTTATTTTACGAACAGTCTCAGTATTTGCGTTATATTGGCTGGTTGTGTATTAATACGGCATATAATCCATTGACTCAAATATATTTTCTGCGTATTATACATATATATTTACACACACGTACATACTTATTACTGCCGCTACGGTGTGCATGTAAGTACAGTTTGACTTTGGTTTTGATTTGTTCACCGTGAACTAAACAATTGAAACTGGAATAAATATTAGGTACCCTTGACACACACACACACACAACAAACATTTATATAGGTGCTATTATTGTGACATACTGAGATCAAACAAGACATCAAATTCGGTAATAATAGTAATAACTCGCCGGCGCGTATAATGTGGTGTTGACGATTTCACACACGACAGTGTAATAACGAACGGTAGGTATTGTGGAGTATGACGACCGACTGTTACTGCCGTCTCGCGTGCAAAATACAAATCTAGCGATTCGTGTAATAAAACAACGACACACACACAAACACACATACTCATACGTGTTAGTATTGTATCCCTTATAAACGAAAAAATCACACGCCATTACTCCGGGCCGTGTGATATTAGACAGTATTATAGCCGTCGTCGCACGCGTACGGCGTTTTCGTGCGGGTCGACTTTAAATTTGCACCCCGTACGTGATTCCCTCCACGCAGCCGTCACCGTTCCGAACGGGTGTACCCGTCTACGCGCGCGCGCGAGTGTGTGGCGGCCGTGTCGCATAGTCGTCGACGACGTGGTGCACGGAGGCAGCCGCTACGGGTGCGAACACGAGGGGTGTACTTCGGACGGGAAAATTAAAAATTAAAAATTCCACGACACTCGCGTAGCGAGCCGCTCCGACGTCGCAGATTTCGTGTGCGTGCGTGTATGTGCGCGTGTGTGTACAGTTTGCCGTTTTCCTGTTGCAGGAAACTCGTCCAAGGTCAATACCGCCGTGTCTCGCGCGTCGTCGTCGTCGTCGTCCGACGGGGACCGAAACGCGGGCTCGCGCGCGTGACCGATCGAGCGACGCGGGCGCGCGCGCTCGTACCGCGACCGACCGGTTGCGACACGCGGCACACGTGAAACCGGCACCGGCGGCGGCGGCGACGACGACGACGTCGATGACGGCCGCGGCAGTGTGCGTAGTCAGCTGTGCGTTAAATTAGCATAAACGCGCCGTGACGGTTAACCGCATTGTGGCGGCCGTTATAGGACTGACCCAAAGACAATAATAATGATAATAATAATAATAATATGCCGTTTAAATAATAACAATAATAATAATAATAATAATAATAAAATATATTCTCCGCGCGTGTGCGCAATACGTCCGCGTAAACACGCGCGTGTTTTTTTCTCTTCGTTTTTTTTTTTTTGTTCATGTTGCGCGCGTCATTTCTCCATCGCCATCGTTGTCGTAGCCGCACCGCCACCGGCTCGCCGCCGCCGTCTTTCGCATCTGCGAGCGCGAGCGCGCCGAAGCGTTTTGTACGCGCAGCTCTTATGACGCCGTGACGCTATATTATTATTTCATATTCGCCTTACCTACCTACTTGCCTACGTGCAAGCGTCGTTCCGCTCGTCGTCCTACGCGCCGCCGCTGTGTCAAGACGTGTCCGCAACAATATAACAATAATAATAATAATTATCATAGCGTTACAGACGATACACTGCGTTTATTGTTACGGGCATACCTATTTTTTATTTTCATTTTTATTTTCCTCTTGAACGATATTTCCGATAACATATTATCACGGTGAGGACGAACGTAATACTTGCGGAGGGGAACACACCGTTTGGAGACGAGGAAAAAATACATTGCACATACGGTGGTACAGGAAAAGGCAGAAGAATTGAAAAAAAAAATCCTATAAAAGAAATAATAATAGTAATTAAAGAGTTTTTCTAACGTACGGCATTTAATAAAATATACGCCTATAGTTTAATTAGCTCGACGTGCACAGAGAAGTTGTTTGTATAAACAAAAAGGCAGTAAGAAAATACTATGATAAAATAATTCGCAAAAGCAATCTCCCAGTTCAATTTCTCTTGAATCTCGGAGAGATATTTCTCTCTTAAAACTTTTTCATGTATATAAGGCAAGATTATTTTATTCTATTCTGAGTTATTGTCTGAAAGGCTGAACGATATTTGGATTTATTTATTTAAAAAAAAAAAAGTATATTTATTATAAAAATGAAAATAACTTTCAGCAAGTGAAGATTATATTATTTTGTGTACCACGGTTTAAATTATTTATTGCCTCATATGTATTGTGTTAGGTTAGGTTGTGTTTACACTTAAGCGTTCGAACCTTAGAAAGGTACCATAGTTCAAGAGTTACATAAATTAATATTTATTGAAGTATCGCATACTTTTTTACCTTAATAACATTTAAATAATGATATTTCACTTAAGTAAAACATTGAAAAATATTAACTTGAACGGTTAAACTATCATTTTGACGTATCTGAGTTTCATAGAAAATTGGAATTTCCTTATACGATGTTTAAAAGAACGTTGGCCATTATTTATTTTTTCAGTTTTTGATACTTTTAGTTAATATTGCTATCTATTTACAGTAAGTAAAAAACAGAAAGTACGTCAATAATTGACATATTTAGAAAATAGTATGATAGTGTAGTTAATCTTTAAAACATAAATATGTCTTTCAATAATATTTAAAACTCATTTAGCCAAAAGAAAATTATTAAACTCGAGGCTACACCTTTAAAGACCAATACTCAAATCAAATCTCCCACTTAAAAAAAATTATTAGTATATAAATCTATGATAAGACCTGTCTGGACTTATGGTGTCCAAATCTGGGGCTGCGCCAAGCCAAGCCAAAAAAAAAAAATATTCAATCATTCCAATCTACTTGCCTACGCCAAATAACTTCTGCTCCCTGGTTCGTCACTAACCACTCTCTTCGCGGAAACGCAGGTTGTACAGATTGTAAATGTTATATTTTTGAAAAACAAGTAATAGTCTTAACTGAAAAAACTCATTTAATGTCACATGACATCAATAAATTATTTTTTACTCAATTATAATGGTTAATTTTTATTTTTATTTCAAACCGATTACACAACGTAGTATGAAAATAACAAATCAACTTATTATGTAATTTATAACATGTACTGATATTAAAGTCGTTAAGAGTTTTCTGAAGGAACCTTAAAAATTGTTTTTTATTTTAAGGTTTTTTTTTTTGTATACACCACCCAGGAATACTTTTCAGTTTAACTCAAGCACCTATTAAAGAAAGAATTAATACCGTTAAAAGTAATGTGGTTTGCTGACCCAAATGCTTATTTTTATTTTAAGTGTATTAGAGTGTAGTTTTTGTATTTTTTGTAAATATTTATAATAACTGAGAAACATTGCTACTTATTGTTTTTAATTCTTTAAGTAACACTTGAAGATTAAATGTTTTAACTGTTTCGCTTAAATGATGACTTCCAAAAGATTTAAAATCAATATAATGACTTTCGAATCATCTTGATTTTCTACAAATTTGCATAATAATTTATTTTGATGTGGAAAATATTAATTTTTGTTCAAACTCAGTCATACTATAAAAATACAATTAATTTTTAAAAGTCAACTTTTCTTTGAATTGTAGTCAGTTAATTTTCAATTATTACTACGAGTGGTATGCTATGAATTAAAATAATAAATTTAAGAAACAACCTTTGAATACAAGTAACCTACGTATATTTTTCAGTTTACGTACCTACCATATGTCATGTAAATAAATACAATTTGAATAATAAACATAAAAGTAAGTTTAACATTTCATTTTTGAACATAATTCTTCTATAAACATAATCAACTTTTAAATCGTACATTTGAATGAAAACATTTTATAAGCCCATTTGTGTATTTCGATGTGGTATTATATAAAATACCCTTTAAGTTTTTCAAACGATATTTCTTTACCAATATGTTTACTAACATTAAAATGTATGACTATTACATATTAATTTAAGTCAAATATAATTTTAGTGGACTATATTTTAAGTTTGAAGTAACAATTTAATCAGTGATTGATTAATCACTTAATGGTTCATGGAAAAGTGACCCTGAAATTGATTTTTGGTTTCAAATGTATACGTATAATGTTGCATTGAGAAAAATAAAACTAATACTGTGCAAGTAATCTCATATGTTTAATTACCTGTCGAATATAGTGTAGTAATGTTTGATTGAAATTATTATTTAAAAATACATAATTAGGTACTTAAATTTTTATGAAAATTGAAGTGTTTGAGATGGATATGATATTTTATTGAAATAGGAAAATTATTAAATATAACGCAAATTAAGCATTTAGTAGTTTTGTAGTTTTACAAACCCCAAAATAAATAATAAATTATTTACTGAAATTGTTGAGTTTACTCATGCATATGTTAGGTTATCTAATAATATATATATATATATATATATATAGTTAGGTTTATCTAATAACGAAACAAATGTCAGTTATTTTCATTTTCCAAATGTGAATTATATTATATTACATAATATTAAAACACATGCTTTCATATTGTAATAAAAGTTACAGCTACAGAAAATTATGGTTAAACAAAAGATACATTTAGTATTTTATTAATTTTGGATTAAGAATTTTAGTGTCTTTTGTCATTTGATTTTACCAACACGGTAATGCCATATACTATGATAAACGGATAGCTACTATATTTAAAGTACTTTTTACGGTAATTTAACTGTTATTATTGGATTATATTCTTAATGTTTTGTACTTATAAAAATTATTTGATGTTTAGTTTTAATACTTATATAATTTACACACTATAGTATACAATTATGAACGGATTTACTTACGTAGTTATATAAATACAATAAACAATTGACTTTTTACTAACATCTTAAATCATATCTACTTAAATGAAATGTTTATTATAATAATGTCTTTGTTAAATATATTAGGTAGTCTAGTGAGTTTAGTTTTAAGTGTACGTGGTTCATTAACTATCTATATCTATCATTTTTCCTTAATGTGTTTTGTTTAACATTAAATGAAAATTATCATTAGAGAAAAAATAATTATGATTTTAATTCGAATTCTAATCAAGTATACCTAATCATTTACTTTTGGAATAAAACAGTGATATGGACAGTAATGATTCCCTTTTGTTGCGTTTCAATTAACAGCAACAAAGATTAAATTAAGATCCTCAGAGTGATTACTTTTATGCGATTTAGGTACCTAGCTGTTGGCTATGTGTCATATTCGCTGTTTTTTCTGATGGAATTTATTGACTACATCCGCAATTCTCGCACACAACAGTATTATACGCGTGCAATAACAAGAAACAACCATTATTTTTACCGACAATGTAATACAACAGAAAAACACAGTCGTTATATTTTGTGCAAGTTATCCATCGGGTTTAGATTTGGCTGAAAATTTATTGGTTAATCGTGTATTTCTAATATTACAATAATATTATGCTCATATTTTAATTTTATTTTACTTTGAAAATTAAAATATATTTTTTTTTACATTCACATCGTACAGTGTATATCATAATAATCTGTTTAGAACTTTAAATCACAATGATAGATGTACGTATGTTTATCAAGTACTATATTTTATTGATACCTATTCCAATAGCTTACTTTCATCACGATGATCAATCTAATATTTATTTTGTTTTTGTAACGAAAATCACATTATATGTTATGTAGGCCTTTATAGTTATAGAAATTGAATTTTATTTTATTCAATTCACAAGGTTTCGATTATTTTTGAAGTTGACTATTCAAATCTAATGCCAAAATAAATTTGGTTTTAATAATAACTGAAATCCCATGGCCAACGTTTAGAATATGTTTTCAATACGTCAAATTGGATAACCCTAAAATATTAATTACTGACAAGCACATTTTGCGATTTCTACCATTGAGGTATTAGTGAAAAAATCTTTGTTGACGGCTGATAAATGACTTTGGATTTAAACCATATACATTTCCATTGGTGCTGAATACATTTTACTGTATTGTATTCAAGGTCATATCTATATCAACGTGTAGAGACAACAAGTCATACCAGTATATTAATGCAGGTCGTTAACCCGAATTCGAAACTCTTCGTATCTACCACCTCTTCGATAATTGCATAAATATTTTCAAATTAAATTGAAGTTATTATTCACCACTCACTATGTTTGAATACTACTAGTCAAATAGTAATATTCATATTCACTTACTCATTAGATTTTTTTTAAAGATACATGATTAGGAATCGCAATATAAATTGGGTTTTATCAAAACAGTCATCCGTGGTACCAATTGTTATCTATAAACACGAGTAGGATTTACACAATAGTTGACATACATACAATTATACGCAAATTCGTATTGTTGTAAAATGTCCAAGCAAAAAGTTGTTTTTAATTTCCCTCATTTAACTACAACATAAAATTATGTCAACAACAATTTTGTTGTGCATGTCTCGCATCACATCTTCTCGAAATTGCAATAAATAAAATAAATATTATGTAAATAAAAATATGGTATTGTGTTTAACAATATAATAATTACTATGTTTACATTTATTGTAGTTCAGGAAGAATAAATATTGGTAAGCAAACATTATTCAAGAGCGTATCATAGGTTAATGTTAATATTTACATATCTCACTTTTAACTTGCATTGAGCCCTTAAAAGCCAAGTGATGGCGTAGACGAAAATAACTGCTGTACACACGTACCATGAATTATAAAAACTTGTAAATAAAAAAAAGCCTCCACAATTTATAAATGATATATTTATTTTATTTTTGTATTTTTCAGGAATTTTCTTACAAGAAACCGACTGAGAATCTATGCCATAAACAAATGTGAGTATTCAAACAAATTATTAAGTTTTTTAATTTTTATGTCTAGGTAGATTAAATAGTGTGCGATAAATTACACAAAATCTAGCTCTAACAATGTTAAGATTTAATAATTACTTTTAATAATTCCGATAGAATCCTTGGTCAAATAGTTGAGTTCTAAGAATTTTACAAAGAATCTAAAACAGATAATTGTTTAAACTTCTTAAGTGAAAAATCGCCTGATGAGTTTTACTAAAGTTTTGACCATAAATCACAATTTTTTGCAAGACGAAAAATCTAATAGATTATGTGTACATTAAGACAAGTATAAGTTTGGAGAGGTCTTCTTATCTTTAAAAGTTTATTATGTTGATATTGAGTTTGACTGTTAGTCACGTCTAGTTAATAAAACTAATTGTTTGATATAAATAAATATATAAATTACTTTCTTATCAAAAATATATTGATTTTTCGAGTTATGAAGTTTCTACGCGCAGCAAGTTACTCGAAAACTGTTTGGAAAAGTCATGTTGAATACTGAACTATATTACAGAGACTTATATGATAGCAATTCATGATATACTGTATTACTGGGATTACATATATTTCGATCCCATCGAAAAATCAAGTTATAGTTTTTCAAGTGTTCAATACTAAAACTTTCAATTCGTATGTAAGGACTGCAGTAAATAATGATGCAATTGTTTCAGTTAAGAATGTTGATTTATTGAAACAAAATTGAATGAAAACGATTTTTTACATAATAAAAAGCACATTATTATCTATTCTAATAAGATGTACGGTAAAAAAAACAGTAAGATGGCGATGAAAGTTTGTTTTTCATTCTTTTACTCTAGGTTAACATAAAAACACCAGAATATGAGTGTATAATACCTTGTAGGAGTATATTGTTTTTATCACAGATTACTTGAATATTCGTACCAACTGTGGTTTTAACGGTTAGTTCACCTGTCACATGATAGTTTTAAATGATATTTTAAATTTGAAGCACTGATCAATTATTATTCTCAGCCAACAGTGTTGAGTGGAGCCACAGTCAATGGGACATTTTATTACTGGCATAATTTCTCAGGGAATACAAAATATTTCACGTTAAACGATTCTTGAAAATTCTGTCAAGCAGATTTGTGTTACCTATGAATTGTAAAAAAAATAAAATATTTTTTTATTTTTTACAAAAATGCTCCATATTAATGTATTTAGACATTTAAAATTCTTTAAAAAAAAATCACACTAACACACATTCAAATTTTAAATTATATGAAAGAGTAGTGATGTGATATAAATTCAGATTTCGGATTTCAAATTTCAAACCTCTCAATCCAGATTTTAGATTTTAAAATCCAAAATTTGAATTTTTGGATTTAAAAACTGAATTTGGGTTTTACGTTGCAAATTTCTGTATTCATTGAAAATAAAATAAATTGTTCGGTATAAAACAAAAACTTATGAACTACTAACCTTACGAGTTTTTCCATTTAAAATGTATAAAATAAATCTAATTTTAAAATTTTTATAAAACAATTTTCGCATGTCCTACACTATAAAAATGTAATGGATTTTGTTACTTTTTTCTTTTAATACTTATACTATAATGATTTATAAATTTAGTTCAAATTGTAAAACTTACATATTAAAACGTATTGATATTAATTATCGTTCTTTTTTTTTATTTAAATTCAAATTCTATCTTTTGAATTGTATCAATTTATAAAATTTATTAATTTATTACAAAGTATGCGTAGTAATGAAAATATTATTGTTATTAGTAATCTATAAAACAATACTAATTCAATATTTCAAAATTCAAAATTCAGATTTAGAACAAAATCTGGATTTTATAATTCGGAATTCAGAATTAGAATAAAATCTGAATTTTGGACTTCCAATTCCGAGAATTTTTTATTTTCAAAATTCGAATTTTCCTAAATCTATCAGAGAGATATGCGAAGAAGCTTGTATAAAATATTCAGATCATAAAGCTAAAAAATATAAATTGATGGAGGAGTAGTAAAAATAATCATTGCGAACTGCAAAAACTTCCATTTAGCCTTATTCAAATTTTAAATGTGAATTAATCTTAATGAAACTTTGAACATAAAAAAAAGTTTATAAGGAAAAACGATCACAAGGTTTACAACTTGACAATAAAAACTACTCAAAAATAAGATATTTTCAATTATTTATAAGTTTTAATGTAACCTAAAATTATTCCAATTTTTTGAAAACGTTATCAAGGCTGAATTGTTAGTAATATTTGAAAATCGTTTCAATTTTTCAGTAATTTTTTGAAGTAATAACTTATTAACGAAAATTGATGTCATAAATCCACGTCTATATATGTATATATAAATTTTACTCAATTTTTTAGTATTTTCTCCCAACACAATTATGTCATTTTAAATTCTGAGAGAAGGATCTTACGGTACTTTGTACTAATTTGTCCAAAAGTTTCATCCAGCAACTTTAAGAATTGGAAGTTGTATGAAGACTATACTGAGAGGATCTATTATAAGCCCCATCTCAATAGTATTTCCAAGCGCGAGAAAAACTGCCAAAAATCGTAGTAAAAACGCCGAAAATAAACGACATTTTCATTAAATCGGCTTTACTAAATTTTTTGTACCTTCAAAAGCTAGAAACATGAATTTTTCACTACATTCTTAAAAAAAAGTTTCAAAAAATTTGATTACTGAGCTAAAAATAAAACTTTGATGATACTACGTTTCTTTCATGTATATTTCTAATTAATTTTTTACAATTGAGAACTCCTGAAAATTTAATATGACTTAATTCAAACACTTCTCGAAAAATACTGAAAAAAAATTCGAAAATCGTGACTAAGAATTTTTTTATAAGCGTTTAAGTAAATAATCATACAATTTTTACGTGATAAACTATGTTACGTAAATTTCCAACTTAAAATATTTACTTAAAGAAATAGGTCCATATAATCATAATGAAACTTTAAATACAGATAGGACAAAAAGTTTTAATTATTTTGGTAGAAAAAAAAAAATGAAAATATTCTCTTTGTCAAACAAAAAATCCTTTGATTATTTTGAAAACAAAAACCTACCGACAGTTAGACGAAAAATGATTAAATATATAAAATTGATATATAAAATATGTATAAATTAATTCTGAAGCTTTACTCAGGATCGCTCAACTAAAAAAATATCATCATTTCTTTAAAATTCAATACACCCATCCCCATTAACTTGTTAAAGGAGCAAAAACACCCCATGAGAAGTACGTAATTTTTAAAATAACTAATCTAATGAACTTTCTGATCTACTAAGTGAAGTTACTTAAGATTTTTGGACCAATTTTACAACATTTCATCATTATAGGTAAAATTTCCATAGTTTAAAGTCCAATGTTTTCTAATGAATAAAAATAAAGTTTAAGTTTACTAAGGTATTTTAAAATAACGAATCAATAATATCCATTCAATTTTCTTCATAATTTAATTTATGGGGATATGAAAATAAAAATATTCTGACTTCAGTTTTTTGTTTTACTTAAGAAGATTTACATTACAAGAGGGGAAATGTAATGTTAAGAAAACAGTCATAACAATCAGATATTAATTATTCTATATTCTATAATCACATTTGGTCTTTTGAGGTCGCTTTCTTTTTATGAAATAAAATGAGTGAAAATTAAATTTAAAAATTATATTTTTAATTTTGAATATTACTTATCATAAAGCATTAATCTGGCTCATATTTAACTCATTTAATTGTTTTTTAGTTTTTTTAGTCACATCACTTAAATATTTCTTAAGTATTAAAAAAAAAAGTTGTTATATACTTAATATATACCAAGGAATGTTTTCTTTCATTAAGATATATAATGATTTTTTAATTATACCATTAAAAGTTTGACAATAGCTTATAAAATAATATTTAAGTACTCATATTTTAATTTATATAAATTATTATTATACCTAATACTTTTATGTCATATCATTAAAATAAATATAAATGTTAATAAACACTGTAATAGAGTTTGTAACATTTTTCATTGTGTAAAATTATATTTTTAATTTATGTAATAAGAACTTTAAACAATATTGTGAGGGTTATGAATTACAATATTAATACTGTTATATAGGTTATTCCACCATCACTTACAATTGGAATTAAATATTTTACTGTAGAAGGATATTTGTGAATGAGCAAATAATAATAATGATTGAGTTGTTTTGTAAGAATTAGTTCTCGAAGAAAAAGTTGTGTGCTTTATAGATTTATTTCCATTGACAATTTTTGCTATCAAAACAAAAAAAAAAATCAATTAACAAATACAAAATTGCATACATATTATTTGTAAAATAAAAACGTTCAGTCGAATTTTCAAAATATAATACTTATCAATAGTATTTTGAGACTTTTAAGTAAAGTAGTTAAAATACTTTTAATCTGAATTACGATGTTGAGACTTTAAAAGTTGTGTGGAAAAAAAATTGAATTCTCCTTTAAAATGTTTAATGTACTGAGATAGGTACTTATAAAGTAATTGATGGAATATTAATAAGAATAGATTGAAAATTGTTAAGTGTTCAACAATGTCCAAAAAAATATAATTCATATGATAAGTTGGTATCGTAATATATTTTATTCAATTCTCATTGTATATCCCGCCATTTTCATATAAATAATACATTTTTGCTTTCCATGTTTTAATTTGTATCTATAAACAATTGATTGTTTCACTTCATCTGAATGTAGTATAATACGCAATTAATTATGTTAAAAGTTTATCGTATACTTAGATGATATTTCATAGTATGTAATGAAATTATTTATCAGGTATCTACATTTTTCATTTGATTTATCTACGGAAAATGTTCCTATACATCGTACACACTTGTATACTTATATTAAGAGATAAATGTTTTCTTTGAGGTAAATATTTCTGTTTGTTATTTAACTCATGTAAAACAACTTACAACCAATAAAAAGAAGTTTCATAAAAAAACTTTGATTTCTATAGTTGTACTACAGTTGTATGGTTTTTTGGAGTTAGCATGTTGTTTTGTGTGATTAACATTAAAAGTCACGCGTATACGCTTTTATTCTTAGACGGAAGTTGAAGAACAGAAATTCATCCGGTTAGGAATTCGTCATAGAGGCGACTTGCCATTCAACTTGAAACTATAACACGGGATTTTCTGTCTTTCCTCGTTATACTCAAAAAAAAAAAAAACTTTCTCGTTTAAAAATCTTCCAAACACTATGAGTTTATCAAAATTTAGTTTTGGTTATTTAAAACAATTTCCTCTGACTTTAATGGTTCTCTTTTCAATTGTTAATTGATCACGAAAAAAAATATCAAATCTACCTTATAGTTTACACTTAACATAATTTAGTTTTTATATTGTTAAAATTGTAGGTTGTACTAACTATTGTTGGTCATTGAAATTTACATAGTTTTTTATGGTTTCTTATTTTTTTTCTTTTCATTATTATTCTGATTCCACCAGTTATAAAATGTATTTCCCCAGCCATTTGTATTAACATGAAGTGATTTTTTGAGAGGGTTCTTTCTAAAGTACTTTGTTATAGGCAAGTTAATAAGTGGATTAAAAAAAAATCATTGTAGAATGTATTAACGCAAGACAATACATTTAATACTTAACAATTATTTAAAATAAATCAATATATATATATATGGTTTATTGCGAATAAATAATCAAATATAATATTGAATTTAAATAATAATTTTATATCTTAAAAATAAAATTTATAAAAATAAATATACATTTGTAATTACAATTTCATACATTTTTTTAAGGTATAAAAAAATAACAATAATTAGTAATTAAATCAATTAGAATTGTTTGTTCGAGAAAAATATGATGATGTACGCTCTTTTTGCTTAAAGAATTTCAATTAAGGCCTATTATATATTGTTAATTTATGCTTTTGTTTTGAAAGACATTTGTGCGCTTTAAAATAAATGGAGACTGTTAAATCAAAAATAGGGGGTGTTATGGTAATATTCATGAAACATAATTTAATTATTGTTGAATTTTTAACAGTATGATTATGTATGGTCTTATTATTGGTCCAGAAATTTTTAAGTCATTTTGGTTGTTAATTTTATATTTTGCGCTAGATAGATTGTCTAAAATATAAATGACATGTTATAGCTTTATATTAAACTATTCAATTACAATACAACTTGTCATTGTAATTTATCTGTTAAATGTAGCATTAGTTAAATCGTCTAAAAAATGTATTACACCAAAATTTAATGATTATGAATATTGTATTTTTATTTGATTTTTGTGTTATAAACTAATTTAATGAATAATAAAATACAAAAATTATCTTGTATTAAAATATAAATGTTCATAGGAAAAAAATAATTATGTAAATAAATTGAGATAATTTACATTGAGTATCTAATAATATTCCAAATGATCTTGTATTAGTTACAACGAAAAGATAACATTTTTCCCTAATTTCATAAATCGTAAAAATTATACAATAAATTATTCAAATAAAAATTATTGAACACTTATATTTTTAAGAATAGTTGTTTAAGATTAAAAAAATCACACAAGTCGATTTCGCTCAAAATAAAGTTTTTGTGAATACACAATTAAACAAAAAGATATATTATTAATTAATTAATTATCTTCATACTTTTTTTCAAATATAATATTCATTATAATTGTAAATTGATATCATTTTAAATGTTTTAATCGTTAAATAGTTTGAAATTTTATATTAAAGTTTACTTTATTTCTATTGAAAATATAGCTTTGTTCAACAATATTTTTATTTTTTTTGTAGCCAATTTATTCATAATCAAATACTTGTTTTTAATTTATTTGCACTATACAGTTTTGTAGTATAAATTAAGTTTATAATAATATAGAATTTTAAAACTGATAAGGATCAGTCTCAAGTTAGATGTCCAAATTCTTTATCAAATTATTTGGCCTTTTATATTTATCTCGTAATTCTTGAAATTTAAATGAAGAAATAATTTGTATGGGTAATAATGTGACCAACATGGTAGAAGGATTTAAATTTTAGATAAAGTTTATTGTATTTTATATCAAATTACTTTCTACCCTCAGATCGTAATATTATGTAGTGACTAATTTCCAATGTACTAATTGCAGTCTAACATTTTTTATTTTAGTAAAAACTTATTTTTCTAGTACCTTTCAACACGTTGATATATTCATTATAACTGTACCCCTTTGTTTATTTGCTCGTATTATACATTTATACATACTGTAATACGCGAACATTGATTAAAAATTAGTTTGTTGCCTTTTTGTAATACTTGAATATGGTATCTATGCAATTTTTAATTATTTTGATGTTCTGATTCATAATTAAAGAATTGATGAAAGTGTTTTGTATTTATCTTTCGGATATTAGTTCATGTTATATCATATCCTTTTTCAATCTAAACTTCTATCAAACTTTTAAAGTATTATAACTTTTATAAAAAAAAAAAAAAAAAAAAAAAACAGTTAATACGTATTTCTGCTAAAATGTTTTGTTGCGAGTGAAAATTACTAATTTTAAGACCATAAGTCCAATAATATTTTTATAAAGTAAAAAAACTCGATTCACTAACAAGAATACACAAACTAAGTTCTTTATTATTTAACTTGTTCTAAATTTTCCGTCATCAGATTTGCACTTATATGTTATTATTCTAGGACTCATTCTACTATTGTGTGGTTATTATTTAACAGTGAGCTCAATTGAACATCTAAAAACAATTGAGAGCATATAATATATGATGAGTGCATGTATAAATAGAATAGTTAATTTTCTTTATACAACTTTAAAGATTTAAGTATTAACATGGTTTTATATTTTTGCTATTATATTTTATCATTTAAAGTGTAAAATTCAAGTCACACTAAATAGGTTATTATCATAAATAAACGTATATGATGTACATTTTTATTAATTATTATTAGTACTAGTTATAAAGATTTGAATGCATTTAAAATTATGATATATGATATGCATTTGATTTTGGCATTAAAAATATGAGCTTTAATACTACAATGAATCGTGTTAGTAATATTTTTGGTTTTTCAACTCTGAGAGAAGCGTTGAATGTATTGTTTCACAAATTCATTATGCTTTATTTATTTTTTATTTTGCGTATACAATGTATTAAAATACACAATAGTTAAAATAATCTGTAAAAATATTTGTTTGAAAGTCTCATACAACTCTGATATTGATCACAGATAACATATTATATTTGGTGTTTTATAGAGGTCTATTTTGTAATTTTTTAATATTTAGTTTTTTTTATCACTAGTTGAAATTATCAAAAAACTAAATAAAATACGAACGTTGCAAATTATTTAAGTTTTTTTGTCGTCATTCTAAGAGAAATAACCAATAATGCTAAAAGCTTATTATTCCAAAAATTATTATCAATAGTGTTGTGCAGTTCTTGATAATGTTCTCAAATTAAGGTGACAATTTTCCGGTAAACTTCAAACATTAAAAAAACTGGTAAGGTAATGATGGCGGAAGTACGTCCTTTGGGTCCCGAACAAGATAATGGTGATGGATTTATTACATATCAAAGAAACAATTTATCATTTTATTAGTAAATCATTTCTGAGCAAAATTTCAGTGTAATATACAGCATTTACATATCTTACCGTTTTTAGTTTAACCGTCGGTATTTTTTTTCACCAAAATATTCAAAATAAGTTTTTCAATCTACGTTCCAAGTTTTATAATGATCGGGTCAACTGATTTTTTGTATAAACATTTAAAATTTGAAAATTGATGTAAATACTAGAAAATTTCGTAAAAATCATAAATGCTTATAAAAGTTTAATTCAGGGTAAGTAATAAAACGCTGATAAAAAAAATTCTGTGTAACGATTTTTAAAATTGTGCAGCATCATTTTATAAGTACATGACTAAGAGCAGATTACGTTTTCAAGTCTTAATATCAACAATTAATAATTTTTATAGTAACAACTTTTTTTTAAAAAAACAAGGTATTTTCAATGATTAATTTTTAACCCAAAAGCTATTATCATTTTTTTGAAATGTTTCACATGTTTGTATTATTTTTTTATTTATGTTCTATAGATGTACTAATGTTTATATGATTATCTATTCAAAGAAATCTGTGACAATAATAAAAAAATACACGACAAGTGTTTAAGTTGTTTTTAAATTTATATACTTTGTATTTATATTACATTAACCTAGAAATCGCTATATCAACATATTTAATTGTTAATATTCATAAAGTACAACTTAACGTATTCTAAACGTAGATAAAATTCATAGTGAAAACTGTTTTGTTTACATAAAAATATAAAAATTAAAGAGAATCACCCGACTATGACTTGAAGAAAAACATGTTAATGCATAAATATAGATTATGGTAACAATTATTATAATATTATACTTTTTTTTATTTCCTTTTTTAAAAATAATTAATAATTAAACAATATACCTACTTGGTTTCTATACTATATATTATTATGTATAATAATATGTGTTATATGTTTATGAATTATTAATTAAATTCAATACTTTTAAATTTTGTTTTTACATCCAAAAAAAAAAAATAAGTTTATATTTTGTATTTAAATTAAAACTTTTTATTTACTTTACCTGTGAAAGACAGTAGATATGCATCTACTTCTCATTCGGTATCTCCTCAAATGAAATCAAATACAACCGGAAAAAGTATTTAATGAAAATTTCAAAGTTTGTTTCAAGTGTAGCAATTGTAAATTGAAGTAATTTAAAACTTGTTTTTATTTATATTTCTGATTATGATATTTTTCGTTGTATTACTTTATTTGTTATTACAATATCAATTAAATGTTTGGGTGTTAACTACTCTTAATTTAGTTTTAGATTCAAAGCGAGCAAAAAGTATTTTGGTTTTACGTGAAGTGTTTGTTTTCGATGATTATGTATTTGAATATTTTTTAATGAACATGCTCTTCTAGTTTTTTGTAGTCCAATTCAACAACTGGAAATGTAATTGAGATAAAGTATTTTGGCTTTTAGAGAAGTCAAATTTGGAAAAAGAACTTATCCTTTTGAAGTCCAAAACATTAATTTAATTCATATTCATAGCATACTATCACACAACACATACAACATTTTTAAACTCGTTAGTCAATTTTAGATTCTGAGTGAAATGAAGAATGTATTGGTTTTACAATACGGATATTATGAATGTTTTTTTTTTTACTTATGTATGTAATAGCATTTTTGGGAAATAATAATGTTCCAAAAGTTTCCCCCAGCAACTATATAGATTACAAATTTAATCTAGTTGGTGCTTTGGACAGGTCATTTTTCTCTATTCTCGATAGATTTTGTAAAAAAATAAAATCTAAAATAAATATTTACTTGAGCTTTTCCGAAAACAATGATTTATCAATGATTTCAAATTTAAATAAAATATTACTGAACGTATCGCTTACTAATTATAAAAGTAGCTTACCTAAATTTCTTTAAATCCATCACTATTATCTCATTCAAAGAGCGATGAATACCCAAAGTGCGGAGTATATGTCCGGCTCATCCATAGTGTATGGATTATGTATTGTATGCTTATACATAATGTATGTCAATACAGTAACAATAATACGTCCATCCAGTGACATACTCAAGGTACCATTAACTCGCTATTTGCCACTGAGCACAAAAAGGTTGAAAGACTACAACCCGGCTATAGAGATGATTATAGATTCAATGGACTTTCTTATTTCATGATTATGTTATTTTTGACACTTGCGTCAATAGAATTTGTAATTATGGGTTTCAGCGTTCAAAATATGAATACGAAATTATTCATTTTATGAATAATTTCACGAATAATATTTATTTGCATTGATTTTTTGCTACGTGTTTTGAACATTTTTCATAAACATTTATAACATTTATTTATTTATAAAGTTTTAAACACTTAGGTAAATTAAACTCTACTCGCGATCGTTTTTGGAATTTGTTGATTTACCAAACATTTTTAATTTATAGTAATAAAAATCACTGTCCTTACACGAGCGGTGTAACCTGTCTGCTTTTTTTTTATTCTCTTTGCAAAGCAAATGTGAGACTCACAGATATAATTTATCTTTATTTTTATTAAGGTAAATTCAACATAACTTAAAAGGCTTGAATAGTAAAATTGAATATTAAAATAATTAAACGTCCAAATAAATGACACAAATATTGTTCTATGAGTAACTTTCAGTGGTCCTAGGTCATACTATTTTTCACACGAAATTTCATTATCGTATTTGGTTCATTACACCTGGATGAAAAAAAATATTCTGACTAGTAACAGTTATTCGTGATTGATTAGCATAATTGTATTAAAACCTGAAAACGGCTGAATTGGCAAATTATGACGAATCGATTTGATCTAGCTAACTTAATATTACTATTTCGTAACGTCGAGGGCTATAGGTAACCATTACGATATTTTTATTCACGCACACGAGCGTGTGTGTGTGTGTGTGTGTGTGGGCGTGGATGTAATGTTGAACTAAATGTATATACTTACTTCGATTTTTTTAACGTTTCTTGGATTATAACCCCAAGGACTTGCTGCCTGTCGAATCGATTGCTTGTCCCATAAATAATTTATTGCACCCCTCAAAATAAACCACACGAAATTATTTTATCAAGGATTCCTTTTCTCTGTTTTTCTTATTCATCATTTTTCTCGGGCTACTGGGTTATCGGAATTTGAAGAGAAATGTATAAAGCTTCCCTTGCTGGTTGGCTGATTGTGCCGGGTGGAGGGTATGGAGTGACTGGAACTAGATTTTCCGCTAATTTAGTCTTTGGGAATGGCGAGCAATATATCGACTATAAATAAATATTTGCTTTCCATTTCCAGACACCTGTCGATGGTGAGTAATAATTTATAATTTTGCGCGTAATAAATTCATGCAAGTACAGATCCGTCAACGTTGCAGCGACTATCGCAGCCCCATTTATCCGTACCGATTAATTATTATGCGAGTGGAATCAAAATTTCACTATACTACCTCAAAATTATTGGCTTAGTACCACATTGTACGTATCCATAATGCCGTTGAGGACACTCGTGAGAACCGCCCAACTGTCGTCATTACCGTTGCCGTAAAGTATTACCTATTACACGCACAAATTTCGCCCTACTCGTAACTCAGTCGTCCAGAAAGGCCATTCCGAAAACCCGTCAATACCTTCATTGTTTTAAAATGAACGATTTGTTGTGGTGGGTTGCAAACTATACGTAAATTACACCACTTGATTGTTTATGTGAAGACAGTATGCACTGTAATATTGGTTATATCAAACAGCTAAATTGGCTTTTCAGGGTTCCGATTTAAAAAGTTAATTGTACATAAGTTACTTGACTTTATCTATGCATGAATAAATACATACATATATAGTCATGTATTTATTGTGTCGTGTAAGGTGTATTCATTTATAATAACGAATTGTGATCAAATTGGCTTTTCAAATATTATATATGCTAAAAAATAAAACCGAAAAGGGTATTTCATGACCAAAGGCTAAAAAATAATGGGGTTCTATTGAGTAGCAAAGATGGGAAATATACGTATTTGTGAACAATAAGTAAATATTTTTCCCGTTTTTTTCTACTTTGTCTGTCTACTACGACGTCAAAAAAAAAAAAAAATGTTTAACTTAGTAAGTGAATAAAGGTTCAATCGTGGTAAATTGCGAAGGGTCATTATTTCATTGGTATTTTAAATTAATCCAATCACCATTCGACCTTCAAAAAACCAACAACAAACATTAACAGCTATGTTTTTATTTCAAGTAGTATATCTATTAGACCATTTGTTAGATTTCTAAATGATTTAAATAAGATATCTGAGAAAAAAATCTCGAACTTATAAATTTTTTTTGAAGTCGTACCTTTGGCTCTTGTTTCGTCACGTTCCTCACTTGTCGTTTCCCCTCCATTAGTTCCAGTTAAAACTTCCAGTCACGTATCGGACATTAGGTGAGTGTATCACAACAAAATCATAGACGTATTTATTGCGGCCGTCATAGTAGTACAGTGAGCCTTATGGATACACATGAGCAAATATATATATTTACAAAAATATATATTGTTGTACCTAATTATATTACAGTATAATACTAGTATCGTTATTAGATAACGTTAATGATGTGTGGTTTTTATGTTTTTTGTTTTAGCGTTAGTCCTAAGTACATACTCCGGATCAGCTGATTGGGGCCATCATGATCGTGAACATTCACATTGGTCCGGTTGTACTTCTTTTAATTAACATCATTCATAATGGTAAGTTTATATATAGTTAGATTAAGTCAGTTCAGTATAGTTGTAATATTTCACGACTTGAATTCAAATCCAAAGACAGCGTTTAAGAAGCATGATTCTTTAAATCATGTACCTACTCGCCACAAGCATAAACATGTTTATTGTTTGAATGTTAGAATGTATCATCATACTGAAGTTAACGATAACGGTTCAGCTCAAACGTACACCAAATGTGTTTAATTATACGGTGAAGCAGTTAATTTCAATAACAAATGACGATTTTTGTTGAAAAACTAAAAAATAAATATGTTACTGTCAGTATAATACATCTCCATACCTTAAACTTTGATATCGGTAGTGCCAAATACGAATCATATAGTTGTACTTAAATCGATTTTGGTAGTAAAAATTATTTACATAAATTCTATATAAATTATTTGGAACATTGAGGACATAATAGCGTTATATAAGAAACTTTTCCTATATTTATACTTATTTTTAACGAAACCATTTAACCACCCACGCATAATTTATAGCAAATTATTTTGGTAACTGCTTTGATGGAATAGTAGTTTCCATTAATTTTTTCCTTGGTGAAACTCTATAATACGTATCTATAGTGAATTTAATTTAACAAATGGATTGGTTTCTTGAAACATATCATTTAAATGTATAATGTATTGAATGATTTCAAATAAATTTATGTTTACAGTTTAAAATAATTTTTAACCATACTCATTAATTTAAAAGACTTTCGTTAACTATGAGTTTTTTTTTTTTGTTGATCATAATATTTCAGAATTTATTTTTAGGAAATTTTCCCTTCTAAGTGTTTTTACTTCTCTCTATAAGAGAAAAATAAACAAAACTTTTGTTACTTTAAACGTGTATAAAAAATAATTTATTGAGTTTATCTTTATACAACTTGAATCCTAGATAGGGTATATGTGAAAAATGTATCAGTCAAAGAAAATTTTTACCGGATTTACAATTATAAATTGTGTAAAGTTTTTTTGAAAAATATTGATAATTCATGTGTAGTTAATTATTTCTGTCAAAATTCTAACTTAAATCGCGTATGGAAAAAATTCAAACCAATGATTTTTGAAATTTTTGAATACTATTGTGAATAAGGTGGTTTCAAATGCTTAGGTTTTTACATCAAATATTTCAAAGTTCTCCAGAAATGGTAAACTGTTTTCGAAACTATTCCCAAATCTGCATAAAAGTTATTTTGTTATTCAGTGAAAATGTTGAGTACTTAACATAAGTATTTTTTGATTCATTGCTAGATATAAAAAACAAAATCTCGACTACTCCTAGTTTTACCGTTTTTACTCAATTTTGAGGAAGTAATTCAAATAGCTTGGAAAATCTATTGATAATGAAGAAAAATGACCTATTAAAAGTAACAACTAGATACAATTGATTATCTACAGAGTTGCTAGTTGAAACTTTTGGAGCATTATTACTACTCAAAAAAGTTATTACATACATAAGTAAAAAAAAAAAACTCATCCATAGTATTCATACTGTAAAATCAGTATATTTTTCGTTTCATTGAAAATCTAAAAACTAAAAAAAAAGATATATTAATAAATAAATAAATAGATAAATAAATAAATATTATTTTTTATACATTTGTTTATAGACATATATATGTTTAGTTTTAAACTCTATAATGAACAAAATGGTAAGTAAATTTACAGATGATTTTTGGAATTTTAATATTATTGACAATAATAGTAAAAAATTAGATAAATATTGAATTATAATTGAATCTAATGTATTAGATTTTAATACATTTATATCGTTATATAATATAGAAACTAGTTAGACAATAATATTGTAATTTTAATCTTAATGACAACGCTTAACAGTTCTTCGTACTGTTTGACAATTGTATTATTTTCTTCAAAATACTGATGTCTGTCATTCTCATCCACAAAATTATTGTTATGTCAAATAAAGAAAACGAAAATTCAGTTTACTCATAAAGTAATCTTATTCTCCTTTCTTACCTGTATCATACAACGTAATAATTATAAGATTATCGAATTATTTCATAGTTTTATCACTTTATACATTTAGTATATAACTCATATATTTAAAACTTACAGTTCACTTAATTCTATTGATACAGCTACGAAGATTTAATTCATAACTTGATTAGTTATCAAATATCCAAGTATTATGATAAAACAAAAGTATAAAAGTCTCACGTAAAAGGGATCATTCGTTTTGAATTTTTTTTAGTTTTTTAGAATATAATGTATAGATCTATACATAAAATAATATAACATTTTTACTCATATTGTTATTGATAAAATAATTTAATAAGATTATATATCTATAGATCACCATCAATTATAATTTTGTAAACTTGAAAGAATTATAAGCATTCTAGGAATACAGTAACTATGTATTATGTAGTATAACAACTTCATTTATATTTCATTATAGCACGGGTGAATATTTCATTCAGGATTCGTTAAGGTTTACATTAAAATTGTTCATTATATTGCTGTTGTAATATATTAACCTTTTTTTTTTATTTCGTGAAGAAATACGTTGAATATCTTAAAACATTCAATTTTTTTAGCTTATAAACTAATAATAAAGATAGCTTAGTGTAATAAATAATATTTAACTTGTTCAAATTTCAGTCATTTGTTTGGATTTTGTTTGGGAAGTCGGCTCTAAAGTAAACTTAACTCGTAATTCAATTATTTGATTTATTATGTGATACATAAATGTCTGATAATCATGAACTATCTTTTATTATTTTCAAAATACTAGTGTATAATATTAATTTGTGCATTCATACTGTTTCGAGAGTCCGTTAAAAATATGTGCATAATAAATTTGTGCATAATAAAGACGCACACTATGCAATTTCAATCGCAACTTGTTAGTCTTCAAACGTCATTGATCCATTGCAAATCGTTGTCTGTATTATTATATTTGATTTTTATCAGTATGTAAACAGTTTATTAATTTTTCCTTGTAAAACTGTGTTATATTAGCATTTCTTATTTTGCCTTTCAAGAAAATTTGTTTTACTGAGTACTATTACTAATTTATATATACATACATATCCAGATTTCGTGAGGATCTTTACTCGACAGAGTTGTGTTGTACTCGTACTACTTTTAGTCATCAATGGAGAACTTTAATTAAAGAACGAGATGAGAAGTAAGAAATTTTCCGATTGAAAACTACACGAGAACGTGCAGTGTCTGTGCATATATCAATGCGACAAATTGATTATTAAAATATGCGTACTAATAATAAGGAAATCACGGTGATTCATAAGTGGAAGTTGTGTAGTTCGATTTAGCGCTATCGCGTGATGGCCGAGTCGTTCGCAGAACGTAAGTTTTAACAGATTCCACGTGCATACACAATAGTTAAAATCAATAAATAGCAAGGGTTATGGGACGTATTTTACATTTCCTCTTTTTTTTTTTCTATCGAAGATAAGATGTAGCTACGCGCCACGGTCGATTGTCGTCGTTCATTTGGTATTTTCCTCGTTTCTCGTCCGATGTGACCCCGACTCGTCCATTGCGTAGTCGTATACATAAAGCTCCTGTACGCTTGTCGTTTTTGTCGTCTGTCGCTTTTCCGCGGATCCAAACCGATAACGAATCGGAAGTCTAAGTCCGGCGGCACAATGGTCGTCAGAACGGTGATCCGCCAGCGCCGTGTCGCGCTCGTAGGTGGTAAAACGGTTTTTAATTTTAATGTTTAACGGCCGTTAAGGGAGATAGGGTTGAAATTTATGGCGTTTTAACGCGGTCAATGGGCCCTCTTTCGCGGGGTCTGGGAGTGGGTCCAAAAACGTTGAACAATTAATACTTGCCATTCCTTTTAAAAGGGCGGTCGCCGCCGCCACTGCCACGAGATTTTTGCTTTTTTCCTTTTGAATTCGGTGTAAAATGTCTGCGAGGAATACAGAGCACCGCCGCATATACCGCCACTGCTGCAGCTACGTTTCGGGGGGGTATAGCGCTGGAGCCAGATTAATGCGAACTTAATGTCTTGTATAGTAATTAGATGGGACGCACTAATGGCAAATCAAACGTCCGCTGCATGTATATATATTATATTGTATAATACACTGACAGACTGCGATAGCGCCTCCTAGGGTGGAATTTTTTTCCTCCTTCAGTTTGCCACTTTCTTCGTCAATTGGTCGTACGTCGTTGTAATGTAGCCTCGGCGGCTGTTCTAATGCAGTGTGTCCGATGATTATCGCGGTAATTTACATTTTTTTTTGTGTGTGCGCTCACGCCACCCTCTCCACACCGAATATTAACTCAGACTGGTAACGAGTTTTGGTTGCAAACTAGGAAATTAGCGAATACATTAATAATGACACGGATGTTCATTTGTTTGGAGTAGAACCGTTTCGAACGTCCTTAGTAAGGGCACGAAATGAAAGTATAATTGATATAATTTTATTATGTTGAACTGCGAGTGTGTGTACATTTGATGTGTGATTCGAGAGACGGCGACGCGAAATAAAAATAATATTATTAGGTGTGGTAGATTATTATTATTTTTTTTTATCGTATTTGCGGATAAACGTATAATATAAATTTCTAGTGGCGACTGTTAATAATGAAATGGAATAAAATAGCTATTATTTGCTTACTAGCCTATTATTTTATTGTAAGATTACAGGTATTTACGATATTTACGATGTTGATACTAAATTTATATTGTGTGGTAGAAGTTGTTATTAAATTCTCAAAAATATTTCTTACTTCGACTTTAAAATTATATAGTACGGAGAAGGAGTTTAATTAATATTTTACATGCAAGTATGAAATGAGTCGTCATCAAACATACAATAGTGATTTTTTCTATGATCATCACAATTAATATATTTATAAATTATTTTTTGTTTATTTAAAAAAAAAAATATTTATAAATATTTATCAACAAATTATACATGTTTTAAATCATATTATATATATGTGTGTGTATTTTTTTTCATCAATATTTATCCTAAGTTAAAATTTTAAAATTGTATTTTATTATTCGTTTTTTTTTTTAAATTTAAATAAGAATTATGTAATATTATATTTCTAAAACGTTTTATCATGATGGAACGTTTAGATCAAATTACTAATTATTGAGAAATTTTAACTTTTTGAAATCAATAATAATTGATTTACTTGCTGTAATGATGTAATTGAATAATTAAGTATATCATTACATTGTAGTGTAATGATATACATCAATCATATTCATTCATTTGGTCACGGAATATTGGTGCAGTAATTATCTATAATTATGATAAAATAACTTTCAATAGATTCTATAGCTATGTCTCTATGAAATCTACTTGTTTATATCTGTTTATTTTTTGGTCAGCTTCAATAATCACAATAATAAGAATACAAAAAGCTAAAATACCCGTCAACCTGTAATTTTATCAAATATATTATGCAGTTTTGCCCTTTTCAATACGAATTTCGGAAAATCTTTTTTAATGTGTCTACACAGTAATAACTCCATTCCCTCAAAATTTCAAATGAATCACTATGGTAGTTTTGACTGTACATTTATTAGTCAGTCAGTCAAAATACGCCCGATTATTATATTAGGTATATCTAAATATTGTTTATTGTATTATTATTGTAATATTTTATTAAAATAAACATATATTTAATTAATTTTTATGTATAATGTAGTCTTTAAATTTTGTATCGAGTATGTGATCATATAAATAGATTTAATTTGATTTTTATAATTTGGTTAATTTATCTTGTCTCGTATTAAATAATGGTTATTACTAGGCAGACCTTATTTCGCGAGATGATTTATGTCTGAAATGTTTCAATAATGAATTAAATTTTTCTAGGATACATACACTTGATATTTTCATATTTATTGTTAGTGAAAAATGAAATGAAATAAAACACACATTATCAAGATATCTTAAATAATAGAACTTTAAAAAATGGATCTTATTAGGCTAATTTAAATTAATTCTGAGGATTATACTTCGTGAATTGTCTTCTAGTGAATTTTTAATGAGGTGAGTTGTCAGTCGAGTGATCAGCCGGCGTAAATATTTCATATCTAATTAATTTCTTAACGCATTTTATATGTATTTAACTCCGAACGTTATTGTTAATTTGCAAGTCCATAAACTAAAACATATTATGTGTAATTTTGTGTTATGATGTTCGAAGAGTGTAACTAGATTGAGTTATTCAATGCAATTCATCAACTTTGTCATGTATACTACTACACGGCATGAAGCATAATACATGTACTTATTAAACTGTAAAAAGGACATACTTCACACCATGAGGTATTCTTCGTTACTTAGAAAAGATAACGGAAATGTGTGTATTCAATTTTAAAGAAATAATATATCATTTCTTCAGTTTAACGATTTTCAAACAAAGTTTCAAAATTTACAACGTTTATATATTTAATCGTTTTTAGTTTCATTGTGTGTTTCTTTTTATCAAATCTGTTCAAAGTTTTCTTGTTTGACGAATGAAAAATTATTTTTACCAATAGATTCAAAACTGTGCTGTTCTTTCTGTTTTCAAAGTTAAATGATGATTGGATTGATCAATTTCTTAATAAAAAAAAATTCGACATGAATTCTAACAGCAAATTCTGTAAAAATCGAACAATAATGTACTTGAACGCTTAAAAAAATCATCCCGAATCGTGATTTTTAAATTTGTTTCAGTATCGTAATAGATAAGTATATGTATGGTTATATTAAATTTTCAAAACATTTTGTCACATATTAAAAATGTTATTATAGATATTCTTAAACAAAACAAGGTATTTTCAATGTTCTATTTTTATCCAAAAAGTTATTAAACTTTTTTGAAACTTCGATAAAATATGTAGCAATACATCACTAATTTAGGGTGAAAATTTGAGATTTCTAGTAGCATTACTTTCCGAGTTATGACTAAATAATTAAAATCGATTTAGTGAAAGTGTCATTTGTGCCAAATTTTATTGGTTTTCTCGGTTTTTCCGAAGTTTCTTCTCATGTCTGAAAAACTACTGAGAGGAAAAAAAAATAGCTTGTCTAAAGTACTATCAACATGCAATTTCCGGTCTACACAGTTGATGGATAAAACTTTTTGACCAATCTAATTAACCGAAAGTGATCTAAATAAAAAAAAAAAAAAAAACATCGAAAACCAATAGATTCTTTGCTTCACTCAGAATCTAAAACGATGAAACGCGATGTGTATTATTATTATGCAATGTGTGACAAGAAGAGAAAAAGGATATAATGTGTACAGAAGAAAACTATTTAACACTTCGTTTTTGTCATTATGCTCTTTGAGTTGAATGAATTGTTACTGGAAAAGGTATTTAATTTTTATATTCTGAGTGAAGTAAAGGATCTATTAGTTTTATAGTCGTGTTAATTTTTTTTCCTCTTTCATGTGTACAAGAGTAGTTTTCAGGTAGTTAGAGTGGTCCTAAAGTTTCGTACATCAAATCTACAGATCATCAATCGCATGTAGATCTTTAGAGAGGTCATTTTTGCGTCTTTTCAATATTTTTTCCAAACGTGAGAAAAAAATGGTAAAAAACTGTAAAATTTGACTAAGTTGATTCTAGTTGTTAAGTCATAACTCAAAAAGTAATGTTTTAGAAACTTGAAATTATCTACTTGAATTCGTGGAATATTTTTACAGACTTTATTAAAGTTAAAAAAAGAGAAATACACAACTTTTAGGCTAGAAATAGAACTTGAAATATACACTTTTTTGATAAAGTTTATTTCTAATAATGTTATTGATATTTGACAAAAAGTCCTAAAAATTTAATAAGATCATACTCAGACATTTTATTAACGATACTGAAAAAATTTCAAAAATCTTAATTATTCATTTTTTTCTTAAAGCGCTTATGTCAGTTAAAATATAATTCTTACAGAATTGACTGTTTATACCTACATTGATTTTGAACTTTAAATGTATATAAAGTGTTATTGGACTATCCAATCATTATTAATCTTTGGGTATAGATAGAGTAACATGTTTTGAATCTTTTAGTAAAATAAAACTGTCTCCTTAGTTAAACATGACATCTTTAAATAGGTTTGATAAAAAAAAAACCTACTGGCAATGAGATTAAAAATAATAAAATATATCAATGGTATACTTTTATAATGATCTTTTAACTAATGATATGATCTATCGTTTCTTTGAAATTCAACTCACGCATTACTATTATATTTTCCGAGGAACGAAAAATATCCTAAGGTGCGAAGTACGTTATTTTTTTACGATTTATTTTTAAACGCAGTTTGAGCAATTATGGATAGTTTTTAAAATAAAAAAGTATACGTTTACTCTTCATAATAAGTAAGTTAGCAAATGCTATTTAAAAGAAAAACTAATTAAAAGTCTAATGACTTAAAAAGAATTATCAGAATAACTTTAATTGCATAAAAAATGTAAAGTAAATTAGCTTTACTTTTCTTTGAACAATTAATGTAAATATTTTTTTAAAAGTTATTGTATTGATTTGCCAATAAATAAATATTGAAATCGTTAGTTTTCTAAATAGAATAAAAAAAAAAATACGAACCATGAACACATTTTATATTTGATAATAATTGCTTTTCACATTTATTGTTATGATTATTGTATTACAATCAAAATTATGTATACATAATACAATGATAATCTATATTTTCTGCGTTAATACTAAAATATGCATATATTTAGTTTTATGCAAAATAAATCAATGAAACCATTTTATTTAAAAAAAAATCTGAAAATATTATTTATCATAATGTAAATCACCGTTCTTCTTTATTCGTTTTGGCGTATAATATATTTGAGAATCTGTATCAATAATATTTGACTTAAAATTACCAACTTCATTTTTGTGGTATAAGTTTAGATAATAATTATTTGTCAAATCAGTATGAAAAAAACAGTATGCTTTCAGTTATATCCAAGTACAATAATATTAAATATAATAGATGAATAATATATATTATTAATAATAATTAAATTATTACCTTTATAGTAATATTATTGTCGGCTTTAATGTAACGATAAAGGCGAGTTGACAATATTTGATACCTGCCATACAATATAAGCATGTTTTTTTTTTAATTATCAATACCTACTTTTGATTCATTACACAAAAGTTTTACATTTTAGTCAGCATTATTTTGTTTATTTGCCTTTTAATGTATAACCTTCTTATATTTAAATATCGTTCGAATGTATTAATATGCTTATTGTTCCTACTCGGTAGTTGGAGTCTAGGGGCATAATGTACCAAGAAACAAGAGTGTATTCAAAATAAAGCACACGTCGTAGTTTATTCACTTCACTCGGGATCTAAAATGTACGCTTCTTACCGTTTCAAATAGTCTGTAAAGTACGTGACTCTTCATTTGGTCATTTTGTGTCTGTGTTTGTTTATCTCCGCAGACATTGCCAGTGTATTTATTTACACGAATAATTTTTCATTTCCTTTTACTATTTTTCGCCAATGACACTAGAAAATATGTATTAGGTCGTGTACTTCTGAAGGCCGTGCCGTGTTTTTTTTTTTTTTTTTTTTTTTTTTTACGACTGCGGCACGGTGTCTCGTTCCGGCTGTTGAAGACCGTAACCGCTAAATGGAACAACGTCCTCTCGTTAGTTGACACGGTTACGGACTGTGAGTTATGCGTATGCGTTTTTACGATTAGATAAGTGAGAATCGATGAACAAATCGTTTTGATGGCCAACACTCGTGTGGTTGCGCATTTTACGAGGACTTAAAAAAATCATAGGCGCGAGTGGAAATTTCCACCGTTATTACCGCCGACGACGGTGGTTTTTCTTTTCTTTTTTTTCCGACTGTGAGGTCATGAGATTAAAATCGAATCTGTGTTTGTGCACGGCGATTAGATAGACTTTATTTCTGATTATTGTTTTTTGTTATTTCTGGTGTCACCCACGTGGTCGATTACTTGCATACAAAGAATAGTATTCGTAAAACAGTGCGTTATATTGTACTGTTTGTCGATATTACAATAATACTAATGATAATAATGTTAAATAATTACATGACATATTTTTTTAAGCATCGAATTTTCATTGCAATGTATAAAGTTTGATTACAATTTGTATTTAACATGTTTCGTTGTATTGATTGTTTTACTCGTGAAAAAGTCAAATCGAGTTTTAATTTTACTGTATGATAATTCAGTAGATGTATTTTAATCATTGTTTTGAACATTAGTTCATTGTTTTGTTTCCAAGTCTATGTATTTCGATGTTCAATTTCGTATATGTCACTAGACGTTATATGATGTTACGCTATAACCCCTTTGGATTCAATCAATATTCCCATATAATCATATCAAGTATTAGCCAAATAAATACAAAGTATATGTGATGCATATTATTATCGGATACAATGTTTATCAAATGCGAATTTTTAATGTTAAAATTAAAATGAAAATTGTCAATATAAATAAAAAGTTTCTCAATACTATTTTAAAGTCATGAACGCAAAACATATTTTTGGAACGATATGTGTTGGAATATTATCAAGTCGAAAATGTTCATGCCACGAAAAAGATTTGAAGCACAAGGAAAATTGTAAACAATTATAATAAATACGTTGTGATTAAGTTCATATTTTGTGCTTTTAAATGATGAAAATAGCAATTGGTTTTTTATCAAATTAAGAAATATTTTAATTTCTTAGTTATATAAATATGTTTACAACTGAATCTTAAAATAATACAGATCTAGATATATAAGCTATAATGTTTTTAAGGTAATTTTAAAAAAAATATTTAATATAAATTATGTAATTGACGTTTTAAGGCCCACGTGCTTTTAAAATTTTAAAATAATTTGAACATATAAAATTTATAAAGAATATTTTTTGGATATTCTTTGAGTATTAATGTCTCAAAGTACTATTTTTTTTCGATCTTTCCTTTTTTTCATTTTAGTCATAGTCACCTTTGAAATCACATTCTATTTCCAAGTGTCACTTAAATCAAATAAATTATGCCTCAGATTCATTTGATTTATTTATTAGAAAATATTTTATGTTGTATTTTCTTTTTGAGCTCCTGTAAAGTTTATAAAATATAATTTTGATCTTTTTTATTCCAATGTCCCCGATGTTTAAATATAGTTAAAATATAAAATAACCTTATATATCATATAGTACGTTTCAGAAATCTTCTATATCAGATATCTGTATTTACTTAAGAATCAAATGGAGATAAATTTATATTTTTCATTACGATACATTTTAATTAGAATTTTTAACTAAAAAATACACCTAGAAGTTGTAAATATGAAATGAATAACTACTGTATGGATTTCAGATATTTCGAAGCATTAACTTTAAACCATTTTGCACTTTGATGGTGAAAATAACATTCTGAATTTTTTATGTTTTAATTTTTTCTCTCGGTAAATTTTAGTAATCAATATTTCGTATAAAATGTATTCTCAAATATCTTTCTAATTTTTATTTTTTATGTAATGTGCATGTCAGGTAGAATTGTTTTGAGATTAATATTAATTGTATACATTTTTACGCTCGTCAAGATCTCATTGTTTTATTTTAACAACAAAAGGCATTTTTGTATTTATTTAAATACCTACGTCAATATCAACAAATCAAATAAAGCTCAATTTTGTAAACTAAATAAACAACCAAAGTTAAGGTGGTCATTTATACAGTAAACTTCATTGATGAACGAATAAAAAAATTAAAAAGCATCATCAAAGTCTGAAAAATTGTTATATGTAATTTAACAGTTAAGTAATTAACTTTGATGTCTGTATGTATTATACATATTAAACAATACTTTTTTTTGCCATCAACCGATTGGTTAAAATGTCACTTACTCGTGTAATATAAGCTTAAAGTGTTTCCAACTTCC